>VZSZ01005799.1:206070-261164 GCA_013398815.1 Ibidorhyncha struthersii
ATGTTAAAGAGAACTGGCCCCAGCACTGAGCCCTGGGGAACACCACTTGTGACCGGACGCCAACTGGATTTAACTCCATTCACCACCACTCTCTGGGCACGGCCATCCAGCCAGTATTTTACCCAGCGAAGAGTACACCTGTCCAGGCCACGAGCAGCCAGTTTCTCCATGTAGATGTATGTAGATACAGCATTTAAAGTCTAGAAACAGTAGGTTTAGCTGCAAGCTGTCCAAACAGACTGACCACCTGTGGGAAGAAACCATGACCAGAGAGGAAATGCTACCCAACGGAACTGAAATTTATCTTCTTTGTACATACAAATCATGACATGGTATGGTCTTTGATTATACGCCTCCTGCTATTGTTTCCAAAGGATTCAACTTTATACAGTACACTTTTACAAGTGTAGTACAGTTATTTATAAGCTCTCTCCCCTTGTACAAAGTAACCAGTCTTTGATAAAGAAATCTTACTAAGCAAACCCACTACTAATTTCCTTTTTGACATTTCTTAAATCCCAACAATGACATCCGACATCTTCACAAATATGAAGAAGTCTGTGGAAATGAACAATTGTTCCTGTTCAATTTTGAAGAGAAACGGGCACACACGAGGATCAAACTCAAAAGTATTCACCAATTTTCAGTGCTCAACCTGAGACAACATAAAATAATCTGTCCTGGTTCAAAGTTCTTAATGGTGTTTCACTCTTTCCATAGGTTTCAGCTGTTTAGCTCCTGGCTATCAAGCCAGACTGTACAACTCATCTTGTACTGTAAGAATCACTTTGTACAGATACAGCATCACACGTAAGCTTTGCAAAAAACACAGGAATAGAATTCAACTCTCCAAAATGGCAGTTTCCTGCCTTAACCGTGAAATCACCATCCTATTCTTCACATAGTTCTCATCCTCATTTGTAACACACTCCACAACAAAGGAGACAGGAGTTTCTGCACTTCACAATCACCATATGCACCCAAGTCCACCCTGTGCATGGCATGAAGAAGAGAACCTGCAGAAGAAAAAGAATGCAGCAGCATAGCTGCAGATGGTCATAATATATATCCTTGACACTGTGATGAATTTTTTTTTTCTGGGCAATTCTTGTATTGTAGAATATAAAACAATGCTTTAAAGAAGTACTAGAAACATATGTTCAGCACAAGTGACACTATCAAATGATTGAGACGCTAAGCATAGGAAGTTTGTTAAAAAAAAAAGGCCAAAGAAAACTGAATTAGTAACAGACATTTTGCTGAGCACTAGTTTGATTTGAGGGACACAGTGGAAAAATTTTAAAGTTCTTTGTGTGCTGCTCATAATTTCAGCCTTAACATTATATTTCCACAGAGCAACTATAGATGAAACAGACTACAGAAAAGCCACTGGTTTCATTCATCAAGCTGATTAGCATTAAGTGGTTGAAGACAGGTTAAATATTTTGCAATACTAATACATTTAAATATCTTCATACAAAAGTAGCAACAAGATTAAACTAATGTATTTCAAGTGTAGTTTTAGTTCTGACATTGAATTATTCTAAAGTTTTTGCATATGCATTATAAGATAACTCATTCCCCATCCCCCTCCACTTGGCGAAGACAAAGTTATGCAACTGAAAAGGAAAATCAAAATTTCAACAGCTAGAATGTTAAATGCAGTTCTTCATGTCTCCTGCATAACTGGGAGTAGTTGATTTGCTTTGAATTTTAATGATGACTGTACTTGGAAATTTTGGTACCCTGATCTTGATTTCAATCTTGAATCCAGGCAAGCTAGATACTATATTTTAATTTCCTTATTAAACTGGAATCCATTAATGCTGTGAAGGTATTCCTGGCTTGTGGATTTGCTATCTTTGCTGACAGGGCAGGATACTGGTTCCTTTGCTCATTCTAAAAATGCAGTAAGTTTGTGCAGATGTCCACATAAAAGGAACAAACAGGAAAAAACACACATAGTCAGTGTGATACAGGCAGTCATTGACAGCAGGGTGGCATGAAAGCAAGGCTCCAAGACACATCACAGATGCTATAAAGATATATTTAGATGATAAAAAAAGCATAAAAGCAAAGCACTATCGTATTTATTGTATTTAGGTTATGCTGTCAATATGAAAAATATGAACTTAAATTAGCAATTAGGCTTCAGAACTCAAGTAATGTAATGTTACAGTAAACTAGTGCCAATCACAGTGAGCCTACTCCTGGCATGCAGTTGGATTGCAAGGGTTAACCTGTAGCTTCTGGCTGCACCAGAAACTGTCATACACAAAGGTGTGAGCTTCCAGCCACTATTTACTGACTCACAGCCAGGCTATAAGGGCTAGAATTTGCTAAAAAGGAAGAACATATTGACTTCTTTCGGAAGCTGAAGCAGGGAATGAGGAAACAGTAACTAACAAAGGTAAGGAAGAAAAAGTCGTACTGATGTGAAGAGATAACTCTGTCCCAAGCACTATCAGCAAACTATGAATTAAGAATAGCTTGTTTCCATTCTGATTTAGTGGTATAAGCATTCAAGTGGTAACAATCATTGTAACATCTGAGCTCACTTTACAAGTACAGTAGCAAACATTACCAGTTCTCTCAAATAGGAGCCCGCACTCTGACTCCCTCCAGCACCGAATTTATTTGCCTCAAGAACTGCAGAAAGCTATCCAAGTAGGTTATGGAGACTAGAGACATCCTGAACCAGATGTTACCAGAGAGCTGGAGAAATGAGTTCTACATCTTGTTCTCATTGCAAGGAAGTTTTGGCCCAGAAGATTTTTCTTCGATATCTGACTGTGCTGTTCAAAGCAAAATCCTTGGCATGCACCTGCCTTTCTAATGCTCCAAGAGGTAAAACAAACACATCAGAGATTATTCACAGGTCTACAGAACTGAACATACCAAATCCTCTGCTGTTATTGGGTCTCCTTTCTTGTCATTAGCCACCACCATTTTTCCCAGTCTCTCCTTCATGTCTTGCAGGCTGGTGGTAAGTGCCAGGATGGCCATAATTTCACTTGCAACAGCAATATCAAATTGAGCCTGTAAAATAGAAATGAGAATCATGAACCAAATCAAAGTCAGGTCAAATACTCACAGGGAATTGACAGGAATAGACTCAGGAAAGACAGATTTCACACTGGAATTCAAACAAGTTCCAAATTGTAACCCACAGCTTTTGAGATTACTCAGACTAGAGTAACTTCAAACACTTTGTTTATAGTCCCTCATTAATGTTCTCCGTTACACTTCATTTACTTAGGGATCAGTCTTGCAGAGTGCTTAGCCCCTTGGCTCACATTATCCTTAGCAGAAGCTCCCTGAAGGACCAAGATTTTTTTTTTTTTGTGGCAAAAAAGAAAATCACCAGATGTGTTTTGAGCTTTACTGGCATGAGCAGAGCATTGTGGGTCTTTTTTTTTTCTGTAATGCTCTCTAAAAGTTTTTTCTTCTGGTTTCAAAAACATTCTTGTTACATTTGATCATTCTGTTTCTACATAAACTCAAAATTTAGAGTCTATGCTGCTAGGTCTTGTGTTTGACCTATGCTAATATAAAATATATATTTGTCCCCCTTTTTTTGTTTTAAATGAACACATATATAAGTTAAAAAGAACCCCAAGAACTGTATCTGGCAACAGTTCTGTTGCTCTTGTAGAAATACTTCCATACCGTGCAGTATTTCAGCATTTGCTGTGGTCCTTACTTTTCTTTAAGAGCTTGCAGTATACATTAGCAGTATTTGTGCTAATTTACTATTTGTAAAGCCCAGGCCCCCTGCTGTCAGAACATAAACAGAGAAGAAAAGCAAAGTCACTAATGTATTATGTGATCGGAATGCAATGCTGGGGGTGAACAAGAAGTACAGCTTCTTTAGTAATCTCTCCACCTCCAGCAATCAAAGTTTGTACAAAAAATTTAGTAATTGACATCCTACTGCTATTTCTGTAAAGAAAGCCCCCAGGACTGTTTCTATATCAGACCTCTACCAGATGTATCCCATACCAACTAATACCAAAGGAATCTGTTCTAATTGCCTGTTTTTAAGCAGCAGCTATGTAGAGAATTGTTCAACATATACCTTACCGTTCCTATCCATTTGCCTAGTACTTTAACAGCTTCTGCCTTTTTTCAACCTGTGTTCCTGGTTTTAGGTTCTGTCTTGACAGCTACAGCCCAGAGCAGCCCTATTCAGGCTGACCTCTATGTACCTGCATGGTAGTCAAAACTTCTGAAAACACTTGAGCACTTTTCTGCATTGGACACAGACAAGGAGAGATGTATACCACAGAAAATGAAAAATAATCCTGTAATTGAGATTTTCAGCATAGGGGTTAAAATGAAATGCTGGAGTTACAAAGAAGATTTTCTGTATTCCCTGGAAGCAGTTCTACACCTAACAGAATATCTGGGTAGACAACGAACACTGTTAGCATTGCGATGACATGAATGCAACTATCTTTTCTGAAGTTAAGAATGCCTCCAGTAAGTCACTGCAGCATATGTAAGACAGCAAATAAGCCTGAGAAATCGACGTCCAACACGTATATTGGAATTTTATCAAACTTTATCAGGATATTTATCAGGAGACCAAAAAAAAAAGTTTTTATTATAATTACTTCTATATAAACCCCAAAAGACAGGCAAACCAATCCCAGGTAGATGCTCAAAGAGTGACATAATATTTAATTTAAAAAACAGGCACAAAAGGCTGTGGTAGCAGGTGCTATTTTCACTCTAATAACCTTTATACACCTATGAAGTGCTGACAGAAGCCTTAGCTGTAAAGTCAGTTCTCTATTGATGAAAGGATCCACCCACATGGATTCAATTGCAGGATCAAGGGCATCGGTCATGTAATACCCTTTAGAAACCACAGCATCCCTGTTCATTAAAATGCAGAGTTTTGTGCCTGCTGTGCTCTGCCATTTTACACAGGTGTCATTGATTTTAAGAGTGCTAGAACATCACTCCAAATATTTATAAAATGCATCTGTTAACTATGAAGTCCTGTTTTCTCTTGATCTCTCGCTAGGCTCTGAAATGAGTTTTCCTAACTGTTCTCTATTTCTCGAGTCAATAAGACCATGTTAAAGTTTGAATGGATATGCACCAGTCCAACACATCAAAATTGAATGCATCAAGCTCATTTTAGCCAAACCAAAAAGCAACATTTGACAGCCATATGTCAACTAGTACTCCATAATAATACAACCCACATTTAACTCAGCAGTATAATTACAGTGGTAAAATGCTGCACAATAAGGCTGGCAGAACTTGGCTCAAGGCTAATAATCACACTGAGTCACCGAAACAAATCTAAACATAGGAAAACATCTCAAGTATTGAAGGAACTTGTACCAAGTATAATATTTTGTTGTTCCAGCCCATTATCAAAGATGAGTATTAGTTAATAGTGAGTTTTCTGTAATTATAGACAGAAAAGCCTCTACCCCATGTGTTCAAAACCAAAACAAGCGAGCATTTCTAGTGGGAGGTGCCCCTGCCCATGGCAGGGGGGGTGGAACAAGATGATCTTTAAGGTGCCTTCCAACCCAAACCACTATGATTCTATGATTTCTCTCTCAAGTTCTTCTTTCCAATTTGACTGTTGTACCTGCTGAACTGAGCAAAAACATTAGCACCGTTTTTTGGTCTCTTTATTTAGGCACAAAGCCTAGAAGAGATCTGAAATGATAAAGAAAAATTAAAGACATGATTTCCAAAATGAATGAAAGCCTTATCTCTACCACAATAGCTATTTACTTCACCTCAAAGTAGCCAGAACCTCACGAATTTCATGATCCAGACTGTTAGATTACAATATCTTCACTGAATTATGAGCAACTCCCCATCATCACAATGAGTTTGTTCCACCTGGCACCGTGGTTCCGTGTTGCATTGTTTCAGAAATGGATTTACCCACATGACACCAGGAACACTTGTTAGTGTTGGAAAAGTCTGGCTTTCAATTTATCAGTAAGTTCTTTAATAAACTTCCAGAAGCTCTCATACAGTAATGTAGGTTAGCTTTTTACACTGCTGAAAAGTACACTCTAATTTTCTGAACTATCCCCTTCAAGACCACATATAAAAATTAAGCACATGCTAAAAGTTCTTACAGCACAGATCCCAAAACTGAGATGTGTGACACGGAAATGAAAACTCTGAATAAAAAGCTAATAGTAATTTTTCAGCCCTCACCAATAGGACCAACACCACGTAACTCACCCCTCCCCTTAATTTTTTAACATTATCTTTAAACCACATTTAAATTACATAAATACTACAGAAATAGTTTGATGGACCTAAAAAATGTAAGAAAAATTGTACCAATTAACCACGGGCAATCCCATGCACAAATACAGGCTGGGTGGAGAATGGATTGAGAGTGGCCCTGAGAAGGACTTAGGGGTGTTGGTTGATGAGAAAGCTCAATGTGACCCAGCAATGTGCGCTTGCAGCCCAGAAGGCCAACCACATCCTGGGCTGCATCAAAACAAGCGTGGCCAGCAGCGTGAGGGAGGTGATTCTGCCCCTCTACTCCGCTCTCTTGAGACCCCATCTGGAGTACTGCATCCAGCTCTGGAGCCCACAACATAAGAAGGACAACAGACCTGTTGGAGCAGGTCCAGAGGAGGGCCACGAAGATGATCAGAGGGATGGAGCCCCTCTCCTATGAAGACAGGCTGAGAGAGTTGGTGTTGTTCAGCCTGGAGAAGAGAAGGTTCCAGGGAGACCTTATAGCAGCTTTCCAGTATCTGAAGGGCGCCTACAAGAAAGCTGCAGACGGACTTTTTACAAGGACATGTAGTGATAGGACAAGGCGTAATGGCTTCAAACTGGAAGAGGATAGATTTACAATAGATATTGGGAATAAATTTTTCACTGTTGAGGGTGGTGAGGCACTGGAACAAATTGCCCAGGGAAGTTGTGGAGGCCCCATCCCTGGAACTGTTCAAGGCTGGGTGGTTGGATGGGGCTTTGAGCAACCTGGTCTAGTGGGAGGTGTCCCTGCCCACGGCAGGGGGGTTGGAACTAGATGATCTTTAGGGTCCCTTCCAACCTAAACCATTCTATGATTCTATGATTATGAGGGCATAGGGGCACCTTTTACACTCATAGGACGACAATCTTGAATCTCTAACATATGCAATTTTTTGAAGTGCTTTCAACACATTGTGCAATGTGCATTGGTTTCTCTTTCTGAAACTTCAGGCTCAGTTACTCATTAACACAGTTTCACTGCAAGAATATGATACAACAGCAACAGATGTTAGCACTGCAATTCAAAGAAGTATGCTGAAAGAACTGCAGAAACATCTCTCAGCCTCTAAAGCAAAGTCTGTCCAGAATGAGCTATATTAACTGCCTTTACGTACCTGACGGACAAATCCTTTCTCTGTATGTGCCTGCCCAACTGTTATTTTGCGCAGGAATCTGTCATTTGTATCCACCACTGAAATAAGGGAATAGCAAAAGAAAAACATGTTACCAAGGATTCATGGATCTGGATGTTTTTCCAGGCATACCTGTTGTTATACATGTAAGATTCAGCGACTTGAACAGTGTAACCAGACAACGACACTCCTGTGTGTTATAGCATTAGCACTGACTTGGTGTCTCCCTTCTATTTGATACCATTAGATGACAGGTTGAAATAACTCAAATACAATTTCTCTGAACGGTATTTGAAGCGAACAGATTCTTAATAATCTAACATACAAATTAGTAGTTTACCTACATAAGAAAAATCTTAGTAGGTACAATGCACCTCAGACCTACTTCAAATCATTTGCCTCATCATTGACTTGTTAAGAATTGATTTTAAGACTGCATGATGTAGTTTAAACTTGGTCTGTTTCTCTTTTAAAGGATGATCATGTTGTCAGATTGGTTCTTCCAGACAAATCACTTTCTTGGACATCACAGTAACTAACTCCACATTCAGCTGCACAGCATTCAAAGGAAGTTTTTTCCAACTGCCAAGACCAACCATCTGCTATTTAACACAACTTCATTTTCAGACAATTGTATTTCTAACCTGGAAACACTTTTGGTATTGCAAGGGCATGTCCAAACAATCCTGTGGAATTGCTAACTTCACTAACAATCATCACAAGCCAAGTTCTCCAATTCTGCACTGACAACACTCAACTTCAAATGTGCCTTTTTATGAACCAAAAGGAAATATTGAGAATAATTGAAAAGCACTCTCATCTGCTAAGAACTGATCAAGATGTTTCTTAGGAAGAAACATTAGAAGGATGTTTCTGTTTCTTACAAAATGAGACCGAACTTCAAAACCTCTCCTTCCTAGGAATGGCAATCCGTACAGAATGAAAAAATAGGCTCCTTCTTTCTTACAGGCTCTTTAGCTCTACAAATGTTTCCATTTGCACCAACCCTAAAAGAAAGGGTGGAAGGTACTTTTGATCAGTTCAGCCTGTAGCTTGGCAATCAGTTCCATCTTCTGGTAGATGTATATCTGAGTCCTGTTCATTTAGAGGCAGAGAATCAAGGAACATCCAGAGAAGTTGTCTGTACCAAAGGTCAGTGAAGTCACCTCCTCTCGCTTTTCCTGCTGCTTTTGGAGATTAACAAATTTGTCTGTACAGAAAAGGACAACAGAATTACCCAAGAACTAGAGCGACTTTGCAACTCCATCCTACACAACCCCAGTTCAGGGTTGCAAGTGAGCTGGGAGAAAAGCAAGATTTAAACCACTTCCACTTCTTGGGCCTTTCTCATGGGGCTGTTGTAAATACCATACGTGCCTTCTTCCCAGTACGTGGTATTTAGGACCCTAATTTCCTCAGGAATTCCATTTAAGGGGTGGTGCAACACAGATTTGGTTAACTCATTTTTGTTTCTATTTACATACAGTCATATTCTAAAATACTACAGTACTGGCAGAAATTGCAGAGCAGAGCCCGGTACATGGAAGCAGTAGCCTCATACCAAGCTGTGGTACCATATGCCACTGTGAAGCCATATGCCAAGCTGATTTCTCAAGCACAAACTTACCCCTTCTCCTTTTAGGAAGCTCAGTCTCATGAGCAGTCTTAAGCAGACCCAAATGTCTTTCCTGCCTACCCAGGCGCTGCTGGGAGCAGGAACTAGCCTTCCTACCAGCCTGGACGGCCAGTGGGCTGCTTTTTATCTGCCCCTTCCTAGTGAAATCATGTAACCTGAACACCCTTACCATGAAATTATAGCTGCCCCTGCAACTCCTTCTAGTCACTGGGTCACATTGGCTTTCTCACCATGGTCAGAATTTGTTCCCCAGGAAGATTCCAATAGCTGAACTCAGAAGTAGTAAAATAAGACAGAATTGGTTTTGCCACAAAAGCAATTTTTCGTTCTCCATATTTTCCCTCTTCCTTACCCAAAGTAAACGTTTCAGGAAAGGTTAGGTTCAACCAAGTGTTAGGTTTAATGTATCTACTTCCTTATCCTCTAGAAACATAAACAGGATCTGAATACCAGGGGAAGGGTAAGTAGGGGAAAGCTTTCCTTTTTTTCAGTATGTTGTACCTGTTGAAGCTAGTATAAGATGACAATGAACTTTAAGCTTGTGACACTTCTAAGGAAACAGGTCCTGACTAAAGTTAATTTTCAGACAATCTGATAGCTTTCTCTTCTGCCCTGCAAATTCCCTGGTACGTAACAAGCTTCACAGACATATGGACTGTAGAAAGAGTCCCAAATAAAACACTTTCCAAGTTATCCGAAGCAGTCCTAAGAACATTTTTTTTCTGAAATGTTTAAAATATGTACATCATATAGATTTGTGTGGAACAAAAATCTCACTAACGCTGTTGAGACGAATTAAATAACTCACTTGCAGTTAACACCCGTTGAATAGTACTACCTCCTCCAAAATCCGTGCTGATAAAAAACGATGAGTCATGTTACACTACTTATATTATTCCTTCATCTTAATACAGGTCTTTTCCATGCAGACACACTGTGTGACTAATAAAAAACATCTTATGCCACATCCCCCAGTATCACCTTATGAAAAATATCCCAAGTCTGAGATGACACGCACACAAAGGGCACAGTAAAGCATGGCCAAGACTCCTCAACAGATTCACCTTATTTCTCTGAGCATTACAATACATTCAATTTAACAATGATTTGAACTAACAACTTCGGTGTTTGAGAACTTAGGAAGAAAATAAAATCCAACGGAATTTAGCTCAAAACTTTATGCAGAGTTTACTTGCTTAAAAAAAGAGATACAGAAGTTGAGGTAAACAGTGAAATTCAATCCTGCACTAGAACTGGAAAATGCAGAGGGAAGTTGTTGAAGGGTGTGAGAGTGGATATTGGTTTGCTTGGCATACGTATTTGAAACCATACCACATCTTTCACTTCTTCCTAACAAAGCAAACAGCTCAAGACACTTAAAAAACCCACAAAATCCCTGAGGCGTATTTAGTCTCTGAGATACCCAGGCTGCTGAACTGGGGAAGATGAGGGACCAGAATCAAGTAGAGTAAGTACAAATAATCTAAAACCATAATAGACACAGTTAAGAATGGATAAGATTTGTAAGGTGCACAGAAAAGCCACTTTCATATGTTTTAAGATGTATTATCTAATGTGAGAGTGAAGGGTTGTACTTAAATTGTCAGAACAACCTATCCTTCAGAGTATTAGCAAAGTTTCTTGAGTTACTGCAGATATTTAAACAAGTTTAGAGCAACATACTGCACCCAAATTTGTTATGCACCCCCATTTCCCACTTGCAAATGGGTCGTTCTTACAGTCAGAGAGCAGAAACAGCTCTGATTCAGGTAAAATTAAGCAAATTAGGAAACAAGTTACGATTAAATCCAAGCTGAAGTGAGGCTTTCTGACTACACACCTCTTTGCCATGTTATGGTAGATGGGTCAATATTAAGGCGCGCAAATTTGCTGATCTCCTCTTCTGTTAAAGTCCCAGGATCAGTCTTGTTTATTCCCAGCCTCTATGCAAAAACAAATTAAAGAAATGCAATAAAGTGCCTTTTTTGCTTCAAAAGGTATAGCTGCTCTGGCTTATCACCCCCACTTTCAGCAAGGATTTTGGAAAGAAACATGTCAGGACCAAAACTATTTAAAAAAAAAACCCAACACACAGGAAATCACCTGTAACTATGATACAAGCAAATGTAGATGAAAAAATGAAAGAAAAAGGAGAAATAGTAGGAGAAATAGGCCATTAAATTAACAATCTCTTTCTTACACAGAAGAAACTCTTAAAGTAAACCAAAGAAAATTCAACATTATCAGTTATTAATAAAAAGATAATTAATTGCTTGCTCTATTTTGTGGAAATCTTTGAAAGACTCATGTATTGTCTTGTGTGAATCATCTCTGAATGAAATAAAAACTTTGGCTTTAAGGGCACATCATCCATAACTCAGTCACTTATAATGAATGAGCCAATACCTCCTGGCTTTTACAGATTCACTATTTCAGCAACACCAAACCTTTTTTTTAGGTGAATCTACATAAAAGCTGGATCAGAAAACTGTGTTTAAGAACTGTAGTCTTAAAAAGAAAAATAATCTTAATTTTCTCTGGCATTAGAAAGCATTCCTCAGTGAATTAACCAACACGTTTACGCTTCAGGACTGAAAATAAAGCAAATGTAAAAGTCTAAAAATACTCAATTTTAAAGAGCTACCACAGTTACTTCTGTATTTAAACTAACAGTTATTTCTAGAAAGCTGGGGACATCCTTTTCAGAGTATTAAAACTGTTTTCATGACACTCCTTTTTGAAGATTGGTCTCTAAGACTGTGAGCGACGCTTTCAAATCCTGACGCAGGCACTGGGGCATTTCCCACTGTATTGAGAAGGGCAAAAAGCTGTTGAGAACAGCTTGCAGGTTTTGATACTTGGTACCCTAAGATTTTTCACCCCAGTTTTAATGAAGAAAGGCTTATATCCTCAACTGCCAGTCCTATATTAATATTTTTCTAATCTGCTGGCCAATTTTAATCCAATTTGACACAGTTAGGAGATAGTTTCTTAGAAATTCTATGAAAATAGGCAGATTGATAAATGAGCAATATCCACTCGCATCTCTACTGGCAGTCAGAGTTCAGTGCTCACCCCCCCTGCTTGGTGTATCAGGCGTTTGTCTAGATATATTTTTTTCCAGACCATTTTGCCCAGAGCATTTTTCCACAGAGGGTTGGCAGCAAGATTTTCAGTCATTTTGATAACTTTCAACTGCTGCAAGGAGGGCTGGGCACTGGGACTCCAAAGGAAGCAGCCTGTCCCTCCCAGGGTCTCAACAACGTCTGTACTGGATCTAAGCAGCAAGAAAAAAGCTGACAGATCTGGATGCAGATGGGAGGAAGTAAGACACAGCGCTGATGTGGAAAAGGAGACAAAGACAAGACTGGGATAGTAGAAGTTAAAGAGAGGAGGTAAGGTAAGGACGTCTTAATTACATAATAATTACTGGAAAAAAAAAAAGAGAAAAAAGCTGAGGAGCAGGGGAATGAGAAAGGTAGCTCTTGATGTTAGACAAGGGGAAAAAAAAAAAGAATTGCATTCTCTAATTACGAGTCCAAACCACATATGTAAGGGAGGAGTTTAAATCTTAATAACCCTCTTTAAAAAAAACGTAACCCCATCCCATAAAGGTATTTTTTTACATTTGATTTTTTTTAAGCATAAAGAATTATTATAGTAAAAATAATTCACAGCAAATTAATTCAGGTATGTAGGAAATTATAATACACGTATTTGAATGTTATAAAGCCAAACTTTTTTCTGCTGAGTTGCAGCTCATGTGAAGAGAGAGAAATCCATTTCAACTGCAGAGATAGTTGGTATGTCATTAATAACCAAAACTCTCCCCCTCCTCCCCTACCTGTTACCCTACACACAGTGTAAACAAGGACAAATTGAAAATAGTCCAAAATTCTGATGGAAAATTCTGTGAGATCTACTCTGCTGCAGAGTCAAGCAGGTGTTGTCCACATTTTAGTTTACTGGCACTCAAATGAGCAGCACAACAGCTTAAAATGCTATGAGATTTTTTTTGTTTGTTTGGAAACAGAGGCTGGTATCACCTCTATCGTACTTTATACTCCCCAATTCCAAGCACACACTTTGCAGCTATCCATTGCCATCCACTGACTCTGAAACAACACTGGTCAGGACTCAAAAGCCAACAACAAACATGGAACTGGAGGCAGAAGACTGAAGCTGTCCTTACGGGTCATATTCAAGGGGTTTATATTCTCCTTCCCTATGCTAGTGGACTGTGTTGCTCTCTTATTATTTATCAAAATGGCAGCCTCAAATCCAGATATGTTATTCATACATGAATTGCATAGGAAGCTCTTCTGGAAGCACTCAGGACGCAAGATGGGATGCAAAAATATACTATGCACACAAATATACTTCTGCCCCTCAAAGGAAGAACACTGTCAAATTGACATCAATAAAAGCCTAAAAGTATATGCTATAATAAACTTTCAAAACCAGAAAATATTGCAAAACCAAAGAATGTGAGCTTCCAAACGTGACTTTACCATAATAGGAAAAGTATTTTAAAAACTCTAACTTTAATATTTCATCAGGAAAGACACAGCATTTAAAAACATTATTGGTTTATTTCAGGAGAAAAAAATAGCAAAAATGTTAGTTATGAAAATAATATCAGACCCAGATCCTATTACTTCAAGGACGATGCTTTCAGAAGAAAGTCTGGACTTGATAAATTCATGAGGGAGGTTTATACAAACTCGGTCCCATACATCAAAGAATTTCAAACAAGTTGCACAAGACAGTATGTTTTATGAAGGGATACTACAGTTGAGGAGAGGCTACATTAACAACTTACTCTCAGACGGGCAAGCTGAATAGCAGAAAATCCTCTCACGCCATTAACTATTGGAACAAGTCTATTATACAAAGCCTGGAAAAAACACACGAGAACTTAATGAAAGAAAAAGTTACAAACAGGAACTAGTTAAACAAAAAGCTGTTGTTTTTATTTTATTCAGATTAATTCAGTAAGAATTTCCCAACCACATAAGTTGTGGAGTTCTGGCTAGCAATTTAAAAAACAATTCCAAGAAGGTGGTAGGCTTTTGAGCAATGCCTATGATTTAATAGTCTAAATCCAATTACCAAAATTACTGTGTTTCTATGTTTCACCAAAAAATATGTATTATTTTCAAAATTGGGAACCCTTTAAAACTTTAACCAAGGTCCAAATTATTCAAACTATAACTACCATTTTTAAGCTGGCACATTTGTGTTGTACCAAGTAACAGGGATATGACAACCATGTTCAGTTTTAACACTGTAGCCAAAAAAAGTAGGCTTCTTCCTTTACTTTCTCCCTTCCCCTTCGAGACTCAAGTCAACATTTGTGTTAAGATCACAACAGATTTAGTGGAGGGAAGATGATCTAGTTTATTTCCCCACAACCTCTTCTTCTTAAGGTACATCATACCCAACTATACATCAGAAGTGTATTTTTTAACTTTAAAAGGAGTACAGAAAATATTAACAATAATAAGACTACATATATAGAAAAAATCTTCTATTAGACTATTTAGTACAGTCTGAAATGTACTGGGCATAAGATCCTTATCTTACAGATTACCTTATGATAGCTATTTGCCAGAAAAATACATTCTATATGGAAAATTTCCCAGCAGAATATAGACTGGCTTCAGCAATACTTTCTGTTCACATGGTGAAAATATAAAAAGATAATCAACTTATTTTGCTTAGAAATGCAGGGTATTGAAAAATGGAAAAGAAAAAAATGTCATGTGGATATCAGAAAATAATTCTCACCTTATCAGATTGAGTGTTCTCATGCAAGATCCTAGCATCAATAGCAGCAGCCAGCAAATTATTTGCAGCAGTTATAGCATGAATATCTCCAGTCAAATGAAGATTGAACTAGAAGATGAAAACAACAAAATCTTTTAATAAGAAACAATTTAACTTGGTTTATTAATCTCAGACAGATTAGCAGCAACAATCCTTGCTGTCTCCTTGAGGTTGCAGCTCTGATTAGTCACCTATCAGTGCAGATTAAATATTATCAGGTTGAAAAGAGACTGAGCTGGTTTTCAACTCAGTACATGGTAAACTACCCTTAGTTTAGCCAAACAAAGCCACAAATGTCTTTATTCTTTGCTAAATGATCCAAGAATGGAAAGCCCAGGGCTACGGTTCCACATCATTAATACTAAATCGGTTTACTGTCAGTATTTACTAATTGACCTGGCCCAGAGGTGCAGATTTCTGTTGAATCCCCTGGAGCACCCTCTGCGTGCTGGCTTTGGGAGTGTATGCCAGCTTTCCGCTAGCCACGGGAGAACAGCCTGTAGCTGATCAGACATGAACTTTGCTGATACAAAGTGTGTCCAACAAAGTTTTTTTTTGAAAAAAATGAAATCAGCAGTTTAGATTAGACTAGGACTTGTGTTACGTAGGTACTGTATTTTTTACGTATCTCTGACAGCAGGAGGTGGAAGGTCAGTTTTGGTCACACCACAGCACTGACAGCAACTGACACAAGCCCTTGACTGTGCTCACACTCACCAAAGTGGACCACTTTCAAGGTGGTACTTCACCAGTTCGGGCCATGGAGTGGTTTTTGTTGAGCTCTAAATTAGACTGTTCTGGGGTGAAACCATCACGCCTGTCCAAAAAAGCACTGTGAATATACACAGCAGCTTAGACATACTATCCTTACACGCCCCACTGCCCAGAGAATCTGCTTGCGTTTTATGCTCTGGAAAGCAACACAAAACCCCGCTGTCCCCTGCAGCGTGCTGGAGCCCCACGGCACACGGCTAAGCCCACTGAGGACAAGGGAGGGAGGTGGAGGAAGGCACCCAGCTTGGATGGCAGCAGCCAACTGACCAAGACACATGGTCTACATTTCGTTGCTGCCCTTGACCCAGCCTGTCCATAAACAGGTGGATCACCCAGCTTTACAGCGTGAATGTTGTCCTAGGCGAGGGTGCACACTTCAGTCAGAGTACCGCTGTTTTCACACTGAGAGTATTTTGAAGGCATGCACCCAGCCGGCTCCTTCCAAAGCCAGCACCTGACTTTCAGAAGCCCTCGAAGAGAGCTAGGGATGATGCCATCTTCAACAGAAATCCATTTACTTGTGCATAGAGGAAAGATTCATTTAGAGATAAGAAAACAATTCTTTCACTTTGACAGTGCCGGGGCTCCGGGGGTACCAGCAGCCCCAACTGTCCCTGCCCGGCCCCCCAGGATCACCCACAGCCCAGGACCCCACGTCAGCCCCAGGGGGCCATCAGCCCCTGCCCCAGTGACACCACAGCAGGGCCAGTCTCCAGCTCCCCACAGCCCTGCCTGGCCATGGGCCCCACCAAGCCGGGCCCACCTGTGGGCCCATGTCCCAGCCTGGCCTCAGCCCATCCCCACGGAGGTGCCCAATGCCCAGGCTGGGGCTCTCCCAGTGCTCCCAGCTGCCTGGTCCTGGCTGGGGATGGAATGGGCACTGACTGCCAGGCCCTGCCTGGCCACCCCCATGGGGATCCCCAACCCTTGCAGCTCCCCAACAGCCTGCACCTGTGAAAAACAATTTTTCACAGGAGACTTCTCTGTTTCATCACTGTTGTTGAGCCAAATCATCAAAAAGTTGTGGTATTCACCCCTCCGCAGTATTCTGGGCACGTCTCACACTACCACAGAAGGACCAGCCTGGCTAAAGACAAAGTCCATTTTGTCATATTCAGTGACTTCTGCTAAAAAGAAATAATTTACACCTGAAAAAGAAATTTCCTCAACCCACCAGCCCTGGACCTTCCCGCCTTTTTTTACTCCACCAGAAAAGTTTCTCATTCTCTTTTGCAACAGATGTAGATACAAAAGGAAAAAGACAGCAGTAGCCAGCTCTTTGTCTTGTATGTTACACATGGATAGTGGGCTTTCTTCTCAGGAAGCATCTGAAGGGTAGCGAGATGTTACAGAACATGTACAGTATCTGTGCAACATTTTTGCAGCCTGACTCCGCAGCCTCTCCACATCACACAGAAGGCACGTGGAGATGGCAAGGACCACATGGAGATGACAAGGACCACTCCAATTCTCCAGGCAGACCATCGTCACCGACCAAGCACTGCAGCAGCCACCTGGGCCTGCCCACCCCTCCCAAGAGGGACAGGGACTTTGCGCATCCCCTGCTGTCTCACCTCCTCCATGGGAATCACTTGAGCATATCCACCACCGGCTGCTCCACCTGCACAGGAAAGCAAACGGTCACATCAGACTTGCACCAGTTTTGGAAAAAAACAACCACCCTTAAACACACAAAGTGAAACATACAGTGTTGATGACACATTTCTCAGAATTTTGATTTCTGTTAGGGGATCACTGGTGCACTCAAACAAACAGGATTTCCATAAACCTTGCTGGCTTTTTCAGCAGGCAGTAAAAGGGAATTCTTGATCTGAAATGAAAGCCTACACATGATGGCTGGCCCAGACATTGGCTACGTAAGGGCCACCCTCTGCTCCTGCCCAGATTTAGGACACAGTCATGCACATGCAGCTGTTGGATGGAAAGACGTAGCAGTCACGAGCAAGCACTGCTTCTGAACAAAACCTTCACACCCTTGCCTGAGCATTCCTTTCACACTGCCTCTCAGGGTACAGGCAAAGGAGCTTGCTGTAGCCTACCCGCAAGTTGAGTGGAGGAATTAAAGCACTCACATGCACCAGTCTTGGCTGAGAAGCACCAAGCACCAGGAGCCTTCCAGCTGAAATCAAACTTGTTAACTTAAACTTCAGCAAAGCAAAGTAGAGCAGATGGAGAGTGCTTGCCCAGTTAGGCATCAATCTCAGCTAAGAAATGGCAAAAAAAAGATTGCATTACTTCCTATCAGCATTGAAGACAGTCTTGAACTCTGGCTAGCTCTTACCTGTCCCTCAGGCTCTTAAAAGGTTTCTAGGTAAAAAGGCAGCAGCCCATGATTAGGGGCAACAACTCAGAAGAACAGAAAGAAGAGGTTGAGACCTAGCCAAACATATGATGCAGACACAGCCAAACCATATGCATAACTGGTGACTTCCTTAGCTTGGATATTTCCAATCAATGCGAGTGGATTTAGGACTCCTTCTGAATGAAGAATTAAACAGTAACATTCAGAGACATCTTTAGAGAGTCTCCAAGCAGAGGAGTGGCTGGAAGGGTGTGTACTCACACAAAACTCCTCCTGCCTAACACATGCCTTTCATTTGGGCTTTACTGCATTATCAATACACATTAAGTACATGAACATAGATATGAACCTTGCATGGGAAGACGTGCAAGAAACCTTTATCTATTAGTGATATAAAAAAATCCAGTATGCTACCATTCAGACAATCCACTGAGTTAGTGAAGTAACGAAGGAATTAAAAAAGCAAAACCAAAAAAGCAAAAACCCCACAGTATTTCCTTTTAATCTGAAAGAGGTCATAGAGTCTGCAAATATTACGTACCTTTAACTCCAAAAGTAGGTCCTTGGGAGGGTTGTCTCAGACAAGCAAATGAATTAATGTTAAGGTGTGCAGTAAGTGCTTGAACGAGACCAATTGTGACTGTGCTTTTCCCCTCTCCGAGGGGTGTCGGGGTTATTCTAGCAAAACAAGAAAAAAGATTAATCAAATTCTTTCCTGATGTCAGCCTCACTAAGGATATCAGAACTTACAGCTTTTGATTTCGATGAAGAATATTTATACAGCAAATTTCCATAAGATTACTTTATCTCCACAAAAATACTACCACAATGTTAGCCCCAAGCTCAAGCTGGAATGCTAATATACATGTGTCTTCTATTTAAGCAATTTACTATGATAGCAGAAAAAGAGAAGATTATTTTGGCAAAAGTTCTAAAAAGAATATATTGAATTTAGACGTTTTTATTACAGCACAAAAGTCTCACCAGTTTCATTAACAAACCATCCATCAAGATACTCTGAGCATGTATTAATACTTTTCTGTAATAATGCATCAGATGTTTTATTCCCACTGCTCAAACTTTGAATGAAATAATAGACTATTTTAAATTAACTAACCAACACTTTTGTTTGTAGAGCTCAACTATCCATCTTCAGCTTCCACGTCATCATAACCCCCAACAATGATAGATCAACTGCTTTTTAAATAAAACAGGACACAAAAGTCACTATATTCAACTGAACATGATTTATTTTACACTTACGTTTCATGATATTTTTGCAGATTTAAGGGTGATGAGGGACAATTACAATCACAGTCCAACCTCCCATACAAAAGCTCAAAAACCTCATGCTACAACTCCCACACCTAGACCATGACTGAGCCAAGATTCTAACCCCCACTCAAAGGCTCTATTCTTGTCCCTTTAATGAAGGGACAATGACAGCTGATTTTGCAAGTAAAAAACTTCATCAGCCTTCTGTGAATGAGACAACCCTCAGTTTAAGTGATGTCCTCCCTACTTTCAGGGTCAGCACATTTGCTTATGATCCATGTTAAAAGTTTTTAAAGTCTTGAGGGTTTTTTTTCTTTTTTCTTTCTTAAAGTATGAACACATCTCATGTCTCCAGAACGCATTCAAATGACTCATCCGAGGCACAGCATTTCTCCTTCTGACTGGCAAAAGAAGAAAGCCCCAGTCCTTTTTCCACTCACACCACTCTCACACAAGTCCTACTTTTTGGCAAAGTGTCACCATTCATATCTTTGCTGCCTTCACTAACTCTAAAGAAGTAAATACGTTAGTGAAGTTGACGTTAAGAACGAATGTTCATTCCCAAGGAAATACAAGCATGCACATGCATCCTAGTCGAAGAGGAACCCTTATCCTATGACCTCTTCAAAACTTGAGCTAAAACGTCTAGCTCTAATTAGAAACACTTCCTTTCCCAACTAGTAATTTTTCCAAGATATTGCTATACTCAGATCACAACTCAAATGGCATAAAAACATTAGTAAAATTGTCAAATGCAACGAGACGTGTTGTCTCCTTGCCTTTAAGATTCAGCTTAGTTCAGCTAGTTCACAGATTGACAAAAGCCCTTCTTTGTCCCAAAAATGTAAACACATGAAATACAGTAACTTATCCCAAATCTATCTTTTGCATCATAATTGGATCCTGGGCTTTTTGTTAAAAAAAAGAAGCCTTTGTTAGATATGGCAGGAAAACTTTGGGCAATAGGAGGCAAGCGAAATTAACATCTTCTATACTGTTCTAGGAAATAATTTTCCTATTCAGACAAGTAATGTTTCAACTCAAGTTCCAGTGAAATCAATGGGGTTTAGTACATCTATAACAGATTCCCTTGAACCGAGACTTTTCAGAAATAGTATTTTGTCTACTGATAGTTTTGAACTATTCTTGTATGACCATGTAGTACCTGGGTTACTTAATTTGGGCATTTGGTTTTAGTAATTTTTTCCCACATTTATAACATTGTGTTTGCCAACCATCAGATTCTAAAGCATCATCAATAACTAACTATCCAGACTATTTCGTCATCCCGCCTTCCTAGAACACGCTCACTTGACTTAAAAGGGAATTCACAGATTTTTAGCAAAATATCTATGTAGAGCCCAAAACAGGTGGGAGATTTAGAGCACATCCTGAGAAGAATCCATTTTATCTACTCTCAAAAGTGGTTTTGGTCCTTGTTGTCTTTTTATCCATACTATGCCTTCTTACTTCCTTCTGATCTAATGAAGGAGCACAGAATCCTACTTGGTTTTACTGTTGCTACAATGATAGCATCCATTTTTCAGACCACTATTTCTGCCATCTCCATTTTGTCCCAGGATCCTTACTTTTGTACAAAGATGCTTCTTTCAGAGCACCACAGCCAGGTTAATTCACACTGACAGTTTCATCCTCCTCACTACTGTTCTAACACTGACTGCCCCAAACCCATTCAAATATCAACATGGTTTCTCCTTGCCCCTTGCTCTTCTGTGCCCCTTGTTCTTCTATGGCCCTTGTTCTCCTACTGTCTCATTCACTTTTGTCTATTGCCCTAACCTCATTTCCTTGATCCTCTTATTCCTGTGCATTAAAGCCAGATTTAAAGAATATACGAGTAATCTGCATGCATTACTGCACTCATTCAAAGACTTAACAAGATATAAGTCTTTAAGCTACTAGTTATTTAAAAAACAACAACAAAACAAACAAAAACCCCACACCAAAAAGCAAAGTATTCCACTATGAAAAAGACACCTATAACTGTTTACTGGAAGTTACCAGTAAAGGACTTCCCATAAACCCCCAAAACTCAGTGCAGACAACAGCTGCACTGCTAACAGAACAACTTGTGTTTGCAGTGCTTCCTGTTGGTGGTGAACTCTATTGTTGAACATCGGACACATGAACTTCACATTTGAGAGAATTCAGAGACACCATCACTAGGTTATTTACTCAAGTGCAGCTCAAACATGGCAGAAGGCTGACCTGGCATGCACAGCAGCACAGGGACTCTTTACAACTCTTTATGAAACAAGCACAAGCAAAGATGCAGCATGTTGGCAGTTGCATGAAGAATAGGATCCACACAAAATCAAGCACCGCATTACTAAAATGCTCCGGTAACCCAGTTGGGCTATTCTAAAATGACTATGTAAAACAAGCCAGAAAGCACTCAGAATTTTCTATGAGACAGACCCTTTTCCAGAGGACAAAACCAGAAACACACCATTGTTCACTGATCAACACAGGAGGAACAGATTTTGCCTTTGCTGAATTTCCAGTACCTCGATGCTCTGCACCAGCTGCATCCCTACTGAGAATGTGGCACTGTGAGAGAACAAGCCTCCGCCAAAATGAGGGTAAAAATGAACTAGAACAAGCTTATTTTCACCAGCATATTCATGCAAGCACACAATGGTTTGCAGCAGTAAACAGACATGTTTTTGCAGACAGGACCTTGACTTCATCAAATCTGCTTGGCTTTAACAGCCTGCACTTTCAACGTCTTTCTAAGATTGGTTTGTTCATTTTAATCTGTTGTCTCCCTTCTGAGAAGACCCTGTGATCCTTAGATTTCCTGGAACTAAAGTTACTCAGATGAATATCTAAAGGCTCAAAATGTCTAAAGGCAGCTGTGATGGAAGAAGAAAACCAGCAACTGGAATTCCCTAAACTGTCTACAGCACTTGGGTGACACTCTCCCAAGAAACCTCATCCACTGCAGCAGGTAGGAATAGGCACAAACCCCTGCGAAATCAAAACCAGGAACCCAATTTTTCAGTGTCTTTCCACCTAATAGAATTAACAAAACACGAGGACTCTGCAAATCACACTATTCAGTGAAGCCAAATCGGTCTGAACAATTCACTTACCTACCCTCAACTTCTCATCTTACATGAGACACCCTGGCAGGACACCTTTGATTCTCAGAGGAACAGTAGTAGCCTGGAGACTAGAGGACAAAACCTTAAAAGCTAAACAGTTATTTAATAGTTTCAATAGTTACCATAACCTCAGCTTTAAATATTAGCTAAAAAAAAAAAAGGCGCCAAAACAAGAGAAAAGCCTGAAATTAAAAGACATTTTTATTCCAACAATTTCATCAGAAAGCTTATTTTAAATATCTTCTCTTTTGTACCTGGCCTACTTTGATCAGTTTTTATAAATAAAATAATCCACTTAAGCTGTTTTGTGGACATTGAGATGTTTTTGCTGGCTACACTACTGAGCATACACTCTTTCAACTTAGGTCACTCGCTCGCATGAGTATAAAATTACAACTGCCAATGGCTAACTTTAGCTCAATTGTGCAATGCTGTGTTTTGACCTTATGCAAATCTAGAAGAAAAACCCTTCCTTTAAAATACAGTAAATTTTAATGAACTTCAAGAGACTTTTATACCCATTTGCATTATTCTTCAAATTTCTTTAATATGTTTTCAATCTAAACACAGAAATCCCACAATTATTTTCCTCCTTAAAACTTCTTTCTTTGCCACCTACCAAGCAGTCACCAGCTCCTTGGCACAGCAAGTTTTCCATAACATTGGAAAGCCTTCTCTCTTTATGTATATAAAAACAAAGATAAGAATATGCAGACTTTTTGTTTGTTTGTTATACATCACATTAGCTTACAGTGGAGCTGTTTCTGTGGGAAAGCTACATGAGGTCTCCCAAAGAGAAAATAAACAAACAGTGAGATGATACACTGCACCAGCTGTAACCTCCTCACAGCTACCCCAGCCGCTGTGACTCCAGCGAGAACTTTACTGGATATGTGACAATTCTCCTCTTTCAAATTTCCTATCTTCACATCATCAGTATCAGCAATTCCAAAGATTTTAATGAGTTCACCATTCCCATGATCCACATGGAAACCTGTGAAGCCTAGCTATGGAGGGCACGGGCAATTGAGTTCCCACAAATGACAGCCTCATCTATCTCCCATCCAAGATTACCACTGTCAGAAATTTATTTATGAGCACAGAAGAATTGCAACTCCTGTCACTTCATCGAGGTGAGATTATGACAACATTGCAGTGGCACCCTCAAAATGGGACTGGAGCTTCTAGATATGAAAGCACAGTGATCGCTATGAAGCTAAAATGACTGAACAAAGCCAGGAACAGACTGAGGAAACCACAACTACAAACTCTCAAAAGCTGACGAAGGCCCATCCAAGACGATCCCAACCAGAAGCTGTGCAATGACATGATGAATACACGACAAACTGTCTCAGCCATGACTTTGCTGGGGATGGTCAGATGTTTCAGTGCATTAACACAATGGTATTTTCCCCACTTACTCTTCCCTGCACTTTTCCCTCTTTTTTATGTCTACCATTTTTCTTTTCTTTTAAGCACCTTGTGTCCCAAGAAATACAGTGAACAGAAATGCAATCCAATACGTACTCATTAGAAGTTAACTGCAATTCGAAATCTGAAGATTCTGTGCCTAAGATATTTACCATCATGCAACTTATACAAACATTAAGTTAGTATTTATTTCCCTCCATTTTAGCTTTCTGAAAAGGTAGTTCATCACAAATCAATCTATTAGTGTTAGGTGAGAAGTACTGATTTTAAGTTTTCCAGCATGCAAAATCCAATACACTTCTTAGTAAAAGCAGCATTATATTTCATAATTTTTCCACATTCTATTATTCCTTGGCTTGCGTTTTTGAACTGAACAAGTTTCCAGAATTAACTGGTAAAAGCCACATCACTGGAGCATTTAAAAACAAAATGCTGGAACACACACAGTCTAAGAAATTGTAGATGTAGTTTCATATTATGTTTACGAATATTCTACCTACATGCTTGAATGCACGATTTCAGTTACACTGGGCACTGGGCACTAAACTTAGGTCATGCACAAGCTTTGTTCATTTGCATGCTGTCAGCTTGCAGTGAATGGGAGGCAGTTTGAATTAACATATCCTGTAACATAGGGGGGTTTAGCACACTAAAAGCCTGTATACAGGCAGTTGATGCCCAAGAGCTAATTACCCTGTGATAACTGGTGGTTCTGACCCCAAGGAGTCTTAACATGAGCCCTACAACAAGTCACACACACGCATGGAAAAAAAGTGAGAATGAAAGAAAGTGAAAAGAATGCTCTCCACACAGAAAAAATTGAAGTTATGAAGAAATTAAGTCTTCATCCTATTTTTGGGTGACATGATCTGTTAATCAAACTGCAATTTTTCAGCATACAAACTATGTATTGAATGAGGCATTTATGCATGTTTGTGTGAATTCAGAAAGTGCAAAGAAGACTTTCCAGTTAGTAGCAGCTTTTTAAAAAAGTCATAAATACAGCTATCCTTAGAGATAAAAAGGTACATTTGGTTGCATTTTGCTATTCAGAAGAACAAGTTTGAGCTCTAGCGCATCAAGGATAAATTCCTAGACATCATGAAACATTTAAACCCAATTGTGAAATTACAGGCACAAATGTGACTGGCTGCATCATGGATAGAGGTTGGAGATTTTGCAGCTTGTGGAATACACACTTTTCATTCCCTTCACATATGAAAAGTTCACATCATACATAATAAATATTTCCATCAGACCAAATACCCTGAAGTATAAGCGTATACCTTAAATATTTCCTCTGAACCACTGAAAACTTATTCTGAAGACCTATACCGTGTCATTCTAAAGGAATTTCTAAATATCTTTGGTTATTGTGATTAAACATAGTAATTCAAATGGCAGGTTCTGGTTGACATTGCCTTGGCAGGGAGAGGATGAAGAAGGCAACTGACGGTATTATTTTACTCCCCAGTTTCCACACTTGAGTTGTATTCAATTTTCATTGTACTGAACATTTCTGCACCAGATGCAGTTCCCCACTTTTCTTAAAATCAGTCTGCTACAGCCATTTCAGCAAACAAGGACACAGAAACACAAGTTATATATATATGTACAATATTTCAAAGTCAAACTTTGAACTCTCTCAGAAGAGAACGTTCCCACTATTGGAGCCACCTTGCCCAAGCACTCCTTGTGCAGCAGATGCGGCTTTGTACTCCCCCCACCAGATGCAGTAACTTCAGAGAAGTCACAAATTGCAACATATTGCATAATGAAGTTGTGTAGGTACCAAACCCAGCCATTTCTTTGTGAAACAACTCAGTCTTTATACATGTTACATAAACCTAAGAAGATACAATTTTCTATTTGTTGCCAGCTCTTCATCTTGCTAGTCAAAACTTCCCCATTTCTTCCACATGTGTACACACTTCTGTCTGTGCCAACAAGACACCATTCAGACAATTGCTTGAGATACCTTCCTTGAAGAAGACAGGGAGCAAAAGTGGTGTGAAGAAACACAAGCACTGGTGCATGCAATCTGACACAGCTAAAATCCACCTGAATGGGGCTTTGCATCACGCTGTCTTCCACCTCCAGAGATTTTCAAATAATCTCTGCTTCTGTGAGACTCTGCTGCTAGAGAAGCCTGGCACAGCCTGCAGCGTGGCGCCCAACTGATGCAGTTGACAACATGAGCCTGAAAGTACACGGTAGCAGCTTTCTTCAAACACAGCCAAATGCTGAATCTGCTTTTCTTTCTCCAAAGCAGCAAAATGCAAAATAAAACTCTACCGAAGGAAACCAGGTCCAACCAGCTATTATTTCCTTTTCTTAAACAACTGTTCTGACATCCTCCAGAAACATCTTTTTACGTTGCAGTTCTATCACGTAGCTTTGGAGACAGCTTCATAACTTGCCTGCCTCAGCTTTGTAACATCAGGTGTCTCAGTCAACAACAGCTCCTCTCCGACAGTGCCAGAAATCCAGGCTGTCCCCACAGGAAGGCAGTAAAGCAAACAGTTTGCAAAACACTACCCCGACTGAGGAACTGGTAGATCAAGGCAGTTAAGAACAGCCTTCTCCTTTTGGACCAGCCTAAGGCTATGTTTTAAACCTGATTGGTTTTACTTACAAGGAAGCAAGGATATAGATTAACTCAGAATGTAATGAACACATTGCAATTTAAATATTAATGAAAACCTTCATGTTTGTTCACAATTACAAGTTTCCACTTAGCAAACCAGGCAAATGAAAAAGTGTTGTCTCACTGAATGCAGAAAAAACCCATAGCTCTTCAGAAGAGAAGCACATAATTCCTGCTGAGCATAGCATTTGCTATAATCGTGGGAACAGAGAGCAGAATAAGCCTGCCTGGAGACATGTCTACATTTCAGGGAAAAAACACGGCTTTTTTAACTTTGTAATCTGTTCTTCAATAAAAAAAGTATTTATTGTTAATATCAACAGATTAGCATGTAGCTTCTGTTAAAGTTTGTTTATAAACAGCCACAATACACACAGACTATTCAAGTTAAACATTTAAAATTTGGATAAAACAGTAAGAAAAACTCCACGCACCAACAGACAGCATTTAAGAAGCTTAGAACAAACTATCTTTTATAAAATACACTTCAGTAATAACAGTTTGGAAGAAAAGTTGTGTTCCTTCAAAAAATGTCAAAAACTGCTTGCTTTCAGAAGACAGCAATATACAGCCGAAACCATTCAGGGTTCTTATTTGTGCGGTGTATTAAAGAAGATGTAAGCTGCATGTTTATATTAATATGAGTGGAAAGGGCGGACATTAATGACATTACTGTGCATTCTTACCCAGCAACTAGAACATATTTTCCATCTGGTTGATCCTTTAACCTTTCCAGCAGGGACAAACGTACTTTGGCTTTGGTTTGGCCATAGATCTCAATTTCATCTGTAAGCAATCCTATCTCCTTGGCAAGTACATCAACAGCTTTTGGACTCTGTGCTCGGGAAATCTCAATATCACTGGAAAAGAAAACAAATAGGAGCCAGGAGATTTCTCTCAGCTTAGGTGGTCGACGACAGAGCACAAAACAATAGCAAATACTCCAACAATGGGGTTATTGTATTCAGTTTTTCAATCCTCTCTCACATTTTATTAACCAAACCTAAATATTAGCTAACACCTAACAGAATATAGAAAATCACGTGCAGTGTTTGTTAATTATTACAGTTTCACAGAGTTTTCTCATTTAATCAGAATCCAAATATTATGTAATGCTTTCATATTAAGCTAGAGACGTGTCTGCTGGATGCTCAAGCATGTCCCACTGGAATGGATGTTTCTGCTTTTGTTTTTCTTTTCCTCCCTCCCAGTATATTTCAGCACATACACTTTACTAAAAAGCACATACATTCCTTGGCCAACAGTCACATAAACACATTAGCTAAACCTGACACTTATGCCTGTAGCGCCTTTCATCAGAGGGTACCACCAAGCACGCTAAGCCTCGCTACTCCCCCATGAGGGCACCAAAGGAAACAAGGCATTGGAACATCAACTCGTGCTTCTAAAACACAGCTACACCAAAAATGGCCACATAGCGGGAGTTTAACGCACAGGGCTCAGGCCAGAAGTCCAGTGAGCTTATAAACTATTTCCAGCAAGGGCTGTGAGTGGCAGCTGAGGCAAGAGAACAAGCATACAGCAAGCACACACGGTAGAATGGCCTAAGAGAAGGTGGCTTTAGGCTAGGGGACACTATTGTATCTGCAATTCCTGACCTAGCCCACCTAGGGTCTTTGGATTTAATACTCCTTCATGGATTTTTCGTTTGTGAGCTTGACCTAGTTGCCCCTTATGTCCACTTAAGCGTTTAGCAGCTGCTAGCTCCTGCAGCAGTAAAGTGCAGGGCCCAGCGCACAAGATGTGAGGAGTTGTCTCCTTTGGCTTTGAATTACTCACATCACCACAAAAGCAAGCTAAAAAATTACCAAGAGATTAATTACTTTCAGCCTAACCAGGCTAAATTCCTTCCTGCAGTTTCAGTTGATTACAATATTTTTAAGATAGAATCTGGCAATGGCATCAAAGCTAATGTCCTGAACTTTCAAACAGTCTGCAAGACCTCAAATATCCAGAGATGAACACAGAACTACTGCCAGATCTCAACTCTACGTGTGGATTTCAGCTGTTCTGCATCCACCAGCAAATGATCAGTTTATGCCAACATAATTGCTTGCAATTCTTTGAGGCTATCCTAAACTGGGACCATTATTCAATTCTAATTCTTAAGTATCCCACTTTTGCACCCTGCAGCAGCTAAGCGAAACCCAGAAATCATCCACCCAAGCACTGAGGTAATCCAGTACTACAGGACAAGAAGCTACTAAATCACAGCACTCAGTGGTTGTGTTGCAGACCATCTCATTGTGTATACTAACCTGGAATCTGCTGTCTTTCAAAGACATGCTAAGCATATCCTCTTGCGTAGAATCTTACACCTTTGGCTTTCTTACCCATTACTTCAAACACAACTATCCATAAAAATGTATCAAGAATACAAGATGGAGTGGCTTACAAACATCACATGAGAAAGAATATTTACAGTTTTCATTCAGAACACTCTCTATAAAAACAACTTGAGTCCCAGAAAAACATTGGTAAGTTGATGGCAGTGTGGTACCTTGAAGATTTAAGCAAGGAAAATTTGTAGGATGATTATTCTCCTATTAAAGCAATTGATGTATTCAGCAAGTGGAGAAGGATGTAGACTACTACCACAGAAAGTTAACCTGTCCATTTTTTTTTCCCTACTAAATTTATCAGCCTCTTTACTAAAAGACAGAAGCTACTATTTCAAATCTCAGGCCAGACTATCAAGACTCCCTGCAGCCATCTCAGCCCTTCCTATTTACCTCATCTCTTGGGTCACAAACGCCTCCCTCTCAGAGTTCAGGAAGAAACAATGAGGCTTTTCCCACTGCAGGTACTACTACTGGCAAAAAGTGGAAGAAGCAAAACTGACCAAGCTGTACACTTAAATTAAAAGGTAAAGAATTTCTAGATAATTACAAATATTTTTAGAAGTAAAATTGACAGTGGATGCTAACCTTGCTGTCATCATTTTCCCATCTGAAGTTCCACAAGAACCTTCAAGACAATTAGACTTTAAACAACTTAGAAGCCCTTTAATGACAGATTGCACACTGACACAGGCAATAAAGTGATAAAAGGCATAATTTCACAATGAATTGACGTTTATATCTTAACTACTATTGGGGCTAAACAACACATACAAAATGTTTGTGTCTAGTCTATTATTTCTGGTAAAAGCATTTTCTAAAACACAGGAAATTAAAGACTTGATTATAACTAGCATTTAGAAGTCTACGTTTGTAGCTAATTCTTTTAGTTCAACAATATATTCCCTATATTGGAAATATCAGAATTATTACATTACTCAATATTGCTGGAAATGTGCAACAGTGGTTCTTCTGCAAGAATGAGAATTGTTAAGCAAAAAGTCCACCATTGACAATGGTAAGTCGCAATTTACAAAATACAGGAAAATTTAAAAGTTGGGGGAAGGCTCTACCTCTACTCAGCCTGTATGCTGGAATTCTTTTTTTTACTGTATATTTGTAAGAAAATCTTCTGTTCTGTTTCCAATATCTTTGGAAATGCTTCAATTAACACCCAGATCTCACAGAAATCAAAAAGCAGATGTTCCTAGTTTTAGTGCTTAAGCAGCTTTGCCTCATTTTCAATGAAAAATCCATGTGTTTCCACAGAATGTGGTGTATTACTGTAAGATTACATTTTATAGCAAGATACTTTCCATCTGATGAGTTATTTTACATTTAAAAGAAGAAAAGACATAAAGCTATAGAGTTATGAAAGAAATGGAAGTCCTATTACTGGTTATGCCATGTATATGCCATTATATATGAATTATGTAAATATCACACTCATGACATCACATGCTTTAATCTACCTTTTAACTGTATTATTTAAGGATAGATTTTTCAGGCTTTAATTCTAGAAATGTGACATGCTGGCCCAGGAAACGTTCAAGCGTTTCTCCCCCCTTATGTCCCTGGGTACAATAGAAAACTCATTTTTTGACATCTCTGTTTCAAATTAGAATTGTGACCATTCCCATTAAACTGTTGTAAGTGACAGTGAAAACTGAATCAAAGTGCTTAGAAAAGCAAACATTTTCTTACAGCTTTCCAAAACCACAGCAGTGGGATTCAGAACTACAGAATCGCAGAGTAGCTGAGGTTGGGAGGGGCCTCTGGAGGTCATCTGGTCCAACCTCCCTGTTGAAGCAGGGCCACCTAGAGCAGGGTGCCCATGAACATGTCCAGACAGCTTTTGAATATCTCCAAGGAGGAGGACTCCACAAATTCCCTGGGCAACCTGTGCTAGTCACTGACACAGTAAAAAAATTGTTTCCTGATGTTCAGATGGAGCCGCCCGTGTTCCAGCTTGTGCCCATTGCCTCTGGTATTGTTACTGGGCATCACTGAAAAGAGCCAGGCTCAGTCTTCTTTGTACCCTTGTATTTATATACATTGTATTTATACACATTGATAAGATCCCCCTAAGGCTTCTCTTCTCCAGGTGGAACAGCCACAGCTCTCTCAGCCTGTCCTGTGTGAGGTGCTCCTGTCCCTTTATCATCTGCATGTCCCAGAAGCACGCATACAAATAAGGACACAAAACTTTCGAAGTTTTCTCACACGGCAGAACCTCGCTTCAAGTCGTTGGTTTCTCTCTCCGTCACCCAACACAACCAACACGCAGCAAACCACTTAGCACAGCAAAGGCCTCAGGCTGCTCTAAACGTCAGAGATGTCAACAACCGTGCCAAGGCAGACCTAAAATCCCTCCGGCTCCAGCCTTGGGAGGTGAACAACGGGAAGTGATTGAAAAGATTCTGGCTAGGAGAATAAATACGCTTCCTGGTTTTCACATCTACACAGGAATTTAAAAGTCTAATGCAGAAGAAAGTACTTCTGCTGAGGGAAGAAAATAAACACAAGAACAAATGCCACTGAAACCACTGGACCTTAACTAGATCCATAAACACCTTCCTACATTAGGGTTTAGTGATTAGGAAGTTCTTGTATTTTGTATTCCCGTTGATGTTACACAAGGCTTCACCTCCATCCTTCAATGAAACCTTCCAGTTTTAGGTCTTCACTAAGTAAAGCTTGGCTCCAATGCACATCATAGAAGTAGAAATTGATGGGAAACAGAAGGACACGGTCACAACGAGGCATACAACAAAAAGGCCCAACACGTAGCCCACATAAGCAGATTAAAAATAATCAGGCGCAGACCATTTTTGGGTTGACTGTCATATTTAACATTTGCTTACTTTTTTTTTTTTTTTAATTTAAAAAAACACTTATTACCTGGGCACTGGGGAGAGAGGCTGCAGTTTCAAGCAGCGGAGGTCCCACTTCCTGTACTGCTGGGACTGGATCCAACGCTCCGTGTTTTTTACCATGTTCTGTTTTTAAACAAGAAAACAGCACACACCAGCTGCATCATAAATGTTGAACACTAATTTCAAACCTCATGAGTGTGTTGAAATAACTTTTATGGCAAAGGCTAACAAAAAACAAACTTAAAAATCTTTCCATTTCACGGGTTTAGGGTGAAAAATAAACAATTACTGCACTATTACTGTCTTATTGTTTGTCCCCACTTCAGAGACAAGACCATTAACATGTAAGTGACAGAGAAAAGTCTCTAATTAGGCACTTAGAGATTTTATTCTGGTAAAATGGAGAATTAATTTTATTCTCTCACACCTCAAAAATAATGCAAGATATTAATTATTCACTGGCTGACTCATGCTGCTTCGACATAAAACAACAAACTTTTGGACCCTCTATCCATCACGCCACAAAAATGTGTGCAGATATAATTTATCTTCACTGTCTTACCAGAATAAGTAATGTTCGTCTATTGATACAAGTGTTTCCGCCAAGCTTTACTATAATAATTAGAATTATGACATGTTTGATTTTTACTTTACTTTTCTCTAACTAAACGTAACAGGCATGACTCACCCTAACTAGCTGATTAAAAATGGAAGGCAGGTAAGGTGTTTAAATGAGCAAAACAAAAATTAAAATCTAAACTGTAGAAGCAATTTCTACAATTCACAGAAAGAGCAACAAATTTACAGCGTTTGACGTTACACTAACCTGCATTCGCATTGCTATTGCAAGAGAACGAACAGTGTTTTCAGCAGCATGGTTGTTTTGCTGATCATAGTTGTGTTTCTCTGTAAAATAAAAGTATTGCACTAATAAAACACAAAGCTGTTGTGAGTGGGAGCATGTATATTTGAAAGCTATGTCCAAACAAAAAATTTCTGAACGTTGACTTGAAATTTAAAAATGTCACTGACAAAATTATACGTGGCTTCTTTAATACTTGAAATGAAATCACCCAGGAGGATGGATATAGTGTGAAAACCAGAGAGAAACTGTATTCTCTGAAGCATATTACGCAAACACACACATGCATATGATGAAGCATACACATCCTTGAAAAGGAAAATAAGGAAACACAGAGCTTAATTCCAGGTTCCAAATAATTGCTTTTGGACAAAAAAAAACCCAAACGAACAAACCAACAACAAAAAGCCAGACAGCTATGAGGATCTGAAAAGCTACATATATTTTTAAACCAAATGCCTAAAAGAACATGGTAAAGATTGTTCTTTTCAACACACAGCAAGAGAGAATAATGAAACAATCACAGAATACTGTATAGGATTATTGTCCAATGTGATTTATAACTTAGAATCAGAATATGCAAAATTTTTTGAGCAGCAAAAGTTATCTTAATCAATGTGACATTAAAAGTAGATATTCTGAAAAGTCTACACAATTTAGAGTGACTCCAACTTTAGAGACAGTTATTATTGTTTCTAGTGGCAATATATCACATAAGAACCATACATCAGCTACCCTAACTAAACGCATTATTTTGTCATTTTCCTGTAATCCTTCTTTTGGCTTGTTTTTCTGTTGCTGCTTACTGACTTTATCTAGACGCAATTTCTCCAAAATCCACATCCTAGTCTCTGTGGGCGTATCAAGGCCCCAGTCACATTCTGAAGGGCGTAGACATAACCGTAATAAAAAATAACAACTGTATGCTGGCAGCTTTAACCTTTTGCCCACAGGGGAAATGAAGTGCAAACCCTGACCTGCTCAAGCTCGCACTCTAACTCATCTCATCTGTACCGACCATAAAATGCTCATGTTGCGTTGCACGATCACCTCTCCCGACAAGAGTCCCTGTGGTGGCAGGGCACAGAAACCTCCGGCTGGAGCGAAAGCGGCAGGCAGCAGCATGCAGAGGAGCCAGCAGAGCACCCCACCCCACGACGCCCAGCTCCAGCCCACTAGCTCACCCCCATCACCGAGAGAGCCAGAGACCCTTTCTGCAGACACCCTCAGCCTCATTCAGCATGTTTTCTAATCCTTTCTCAAACTTTGTCACTAGACATCTGTACGTCAGTGACAAAGCTAACCAAGCAGAAGGTGACAGTCCTGACATTGCACTCTAATTAAGAAAGTGTCTGAAAGTCTTTCTACTTGTATTAATGCTTGCCATTTAAAAGAAAAAAAATCTCCTGGAGATGCTCAGGTTTAGACTCAGAGAGAGTTTTACTGGAACAGACTATCACAGTCCTAAGTTGACTGTTGTTGCTTTGAGACCAGGCTGGGAGAGCTGCCAAAGAGACGAATGAAGCAGGAAGAATGAAGTTTAAAATCCCCTTTCAGACAGCTGTGCTTTACAGAAACATTCTGACTTTTTATGTTATTTGGCTTAATATGACTTCTTTATCAGGGCAGAGCTAGCATGTGTGTAAATACATATCAGAATTAGACATTTCCCTTCAATAAACTACGTGTCTCAGGCTGCCTATGCTACACACTCACCCCACAAATGACTAACCAGGCTTTTACAGGGGTGAAGGCGAAGCTAGAGGTGAAAGTCACACACACACGAGGAGCTAGCAAGACAATCGCAGGACTGCAACAGCTCTCTTAGGATAAATTTTCCAGATGGGAGCCAGAATAGCGCACTCTGCTTTGGATTTTGGCCAGAAGATCAGCTGAACATTGCGCTCCCTCTGCTGGCTCACCCCAAGGAGGGTCCATCTGCCCATCTATTTGTACCCTACTGTGCGGATGGGTGAGAGTTGCTGTCGTGCACTACCTGCCTGCTCAAGCAGTTTAGAATAGTGAAGAGGTGGGGAAATGGTTGAATTTCCCACTAATGTACTTAAACCATATGAGCTTCAGCTTCCAAGTGACCCCAAAGGAGCTGGACATCAAATCCCAAATAATTTTGGCACCCTTAAGCTTTGTTCAGAAACTTGATTTTCCTTTCTGTACTTTTACATATAAAGCCTTTTCCTACAGGACACTACCAGCACTCACTTGATTCCAAAATCATTAGTGCAGCAGAGTAAGATGTTGCACCGCTAGAAATTGTAGAACGTTTTAAAATTGTGATCATCTACAAGTTTTTGATCAGATTGAAAACATACTTGAAAAAGAATTCTGTCACTTTGGAGCAAGCACTTTTAGCTCTACTCTCCTGGCTTACATCATTACAGCTGCCCAACTCAACTATGTCCTTGCAAATTTTGAGTGCTTTTAAAACATGCAAGTGTGTTAAACTACATGTATAGCTACATAAGATAGAAATCTAGCAAGAATAAAAGACATTTCACAGCCATTGTTGCTTTCAGGCTTCGTGTAGCTCCTGTGACCCCACAGATGTTAGGTTGGACATTTCTAAGGCGAGAAAAAACCCAGAACAATTTCCAAACACCTCAGCCAGATTCCACCACGTATTGAAAGTGAAGAGTCAGTTGCTAACTCAGTTGTTTCTCCAAGGTCATGACTGCTGCACAATAGGCTTTTAATAAATATCTTGCAATTAAACTAAGTGCATTCTTCCTGTCAAACAGACACCTGTGTTTCATGTACCTCTCTCGTAAGTCTTGAGGCCAGCATTTTTTAAAGCTGCTAAAATGCATTTCTGCTATTCTTTCGGAGTTCCTCCAAGATTCTGACAATCTCAAATGCGTAAGCATAAAGTCAAATGGGCATTTGGTAGATAAGTTCTATTTAAATTATCTTGCTAAAAAATCTCATGCTGTCTGGCCAAAGAAACGCTCTACTTAGCACAGCCCACCGACACAACTTGAAAAATGCAAAGAAATCTATATGCTTATGCCAAATCTCGCATTTCCTGCCTTAATGAATGTTGGTGTGGTACCTGAACACCACTCAGATGTTTTAATGCAGTTTTCCTAACAGCACTCTTTCAAGGAAGGAAAACACTAATATTATCTGTAGTTGTATATAGCAACCAAGGTACGAAGATACTTAAGTCTCAGGACGTGGCATGCAGTTACACTGGATAACTTTTAGGTCTCTGAAGACCCAGACTCCCTCTTGCAATGGAAGGAGAGAATTAGGTATCTGAAAGTGGTATTTGCACCAGGTAGCACACAGATCCAGGACAGTCCAGTCACCAGTGGTGCCCGCTCAGGCTACAAGAACTGGCTTACCCACATCCTGCCTTCATAGACCGGCATCACTACCCTGAGTCCGACACCCAAGAGGTTTCTGCTTAGAAGGATTAAAATGAGGAGGGGCCATTCCTTTTCATTTATTTATTTATAGGTGCTACTGCTGTAGCTTCATTCCCCCTCTCCTCTGCCTTTCCCCCCTCCCTGTTCCTCCTTCATATAAGAGTATGTTATACCAGTAGGTTGGATACCTGCTGAAGAGACCTATGCTGCAAGCCCTGCCGCACAGATACTTCACAATTATATCCAACAATCCCTATGTAAAAAAAGTGGGCATTAAAGATGCAAAGAGTCATCTAATCACTAGGCTAAGAAAAAGAAAACATGAATTATTTTTGGACAACTTGTGCAGCATCAGCAAGGGATAAGGCTTGGTAACCACTCCTGAGATCCTCATTAGGACCAGAGCACTGTTCTGGGAGGCGGAAGATGAATGCCCAAATGCCTTCAGACAATTGAGTGCATAATAACCCAGACCTTCCACACCCACAGAGGGTGTTCAAGTAAAATGGATATCACAAAAGACAAGGAAAGGAATCTCTTGCTAAGGCCATGCTTTGCATGGGAACAGCAGCTGCTCTATTATACGCGTGACCTTGCATTAGCTCTGCATAGAGTGTCTGCTTCGCTTGTCCATAAGGAATATACATAGTTTAAGAACCTTACAATTAGCTTTCCTTATGCCCATTTCCCCAGTTTTGTATCAATAGATGTCAGTAAGCACACTTGTAATAGATTTAGAAAAACACATTAACCAATCACACTACCCATCTCCTTATTTTCCTATTCATTTGCAGCATAACGCCATCTGAACACTGAGCAGTCAAATTCATTTCATACAAAAAACCTAGAAAATATCTAGAGAACTTCACAGGACTTTAAGGAATTTTACAGGGAATGCAATTCTAGCAGTAGAATAGAATAACTTCTGGGAAGCTTGCTTACTTTTATTCCTAATAAAATTCTGTAGCATTTTTCAACTGAGAAATCAATGAACATATACCCCCCTCCCCAATCAGTCAGGGGAGGAGGAGGGAGGGGAATCCAAACTCTTTTTGCAGAAGTAATTACTGCAGGAGACATTCTGCCTGTCCTTCTCTGCACACAGCTTCACAGCACTTTGCAGTTGATATTTTTGCTCCTCTTCTCTTTTCCCCATGTTCCAGGTGAGTCCACAGAAGTCACAGGATAACACACTGTACAAAACAGCACTAAATAATAGCTCATCTGATGTTGAAGTCTTCCCTCTGAATTCTTTGAATCCATAGGATCATTACTTATTTAATAATCCTGGTATGAAGAATCTCTCAGCCTTTTATCCCTCACCTGACATCTTTTTTCCTATTTTTATTTTTCCTATTTATACATGAGACACATGTATACATCCCCTGTACGCAAACACTCACTTTTAGAGGTCCTCTCCTGAAGATGCAGCTTTTAACCACACTGTGTTGTCACCAACACGCCACACACTTATCTCAAAGACTCGCTGTGTATCACTTCCAAGAACTGCTATCTTTTAACGACTCTTACCTGACAGCAAGTCACGAGAACAACTGATAATTGTGGTTCCAGGCTTTATCCAGCTCACAGGAACATCATCGGGTTTTGTACTGCCAACTACCACCACATCTGCATGATGAAGCTAGGGAGAGCCCAAAACAAAACACGCATTTAATGTTAGAAATACATTCTTGAATATGCATCTTCTAATATTCAGATTTATACAGCAATAGTCTTTTAAGCAAAGTATTTGCAACAACAACGAAAAAACTCCAAATTGATGGCTTGATTCTTACCCCACATGAAATTTGAGAACGTTGTTCTTAAATTAAAGAATTGTTCTTAAATTTAAAGCATTTAAAATGAAGTCAGGTAAACAAACTGTGAAATCAGGCAAGTGGAGTCGGAGTCATCAACAATAATATTTAATGGGGATTATATACTTTCACAGAAAAAGCCCTATCATTGTCCAAAGTCCTGTCCAACAAGATAACTTGGAGAGACTTAAGAAAGAGAACGGTTGAAAGACAGTAAACAGCCAATTATAAAGAGTACAGTCAGATTATCTGACAGTAGAAAACCAGGCCAGCTGACAGGAATGCAAGATGACCTGATCTGCAAACATCAATGCCTTTGAAGAATACCAATTAAAGCTTTTTTTTTCCTTCTCAGTTCACGTTTGCTAATCAGTGCCTCTGATTTAGTTCACCCTGACAGATGTTGCAGCAAAATGGTTACTACAAAAATTCTTATAATCAAAGACATAAGCGTCTTCCTTTCCTCCTTCCTTTGAAACAGGGTCCTGTACCAATTATCAGAATCAACATGAGATAAGGGACAGCACAGCACCAGAGGCAGATGTATAAAGATCCACTAAAAAAGCAAAATATAGACACAGCACTGCATCAAGCCTGAATGTAAAAAATATTTCAGAGATACGGTGACCTGGGGAATATTTTGAAAAATGTAAATTAATACCAAGTGTCACAAACTCAGCGAGCCTCTCTATGAATTGATTTGTGACTGACAAGCATTCCAGCTTCTTTTTTGGCCAAAAGTGCTCTGACGCAACCCTGCCCAACACTCCTGCCAAGAAAGAACAGCTACAAATCCTATCAGGATAGCAGGTTTTTGGCACTGCTGAGCATCCAGGAGGGGAGAAGAGCATAACTGTGGCGGAAAAGGCAGAAAGCTAAAAAAGCTCCATCTTCTCCACAGAGGACACAAGGATGGCCTAACCCTCCTTAGAGATCCACATACGGAAACAAAGCCAAAAGTGTGGGAGAAGATTTACTTGCTTGACAAATGACTAATGCAATGAGTTGATTCAGGCTTCAGTCAGAAGTCCTGCAACACTCCTACGACTGCCTGCAAACGCACAGCCTCAGCAGTCGTTCAGCCTTATCAAACTGCTTACGCTCTTGCATCTGGTGCGAGTATCAGCTTACATGCCACTCCTCGAAGGCCACATAAATCATAATGCTTGACCAGCGTCAAGTCAAACTATACTGAGGAATCTGCAAGAAAATTTCGATAAAAAGATTCTGCAACGACTTGTGTACCAGGAATAGTATGCTGAAGACACACTTTTCCCTGCAAAAGAAGGCAGCCTCTGCCCTAACAGTCAACATCATCAACACAGAGAAAAACTGATTATTCTCAGTTACATGAACCCAGCTTTTTTTTTTTTTTGGTAACAAAAAAATGATTCATATTCTAGCAGTTTTAACTCATATACTGAAAGTCAGGTATGTCATCCCATCCAAAGCCTCCGGGACGAGGACTAAGAGCTTTGCACACCACTCAGCATCATGAAACTATGAACCAGTTGAGAGTTGTATGCAACAAGTAATAATTTTGACAAATGTTTGGCCAACATACTTATGACAGACTTGATCCAATGTAACTATAATGCCAGAAAACGACTGACCTGACCAAATATTCATCTCTATGACTACTGATCATAATGTTCAAAAATGTTCTTAACAGCTGGACACAATCATTTTTGTAGCCAATGTTATCTTTATTTCGGATGGCTAACATCACAGATACCCATAAATGTATCGGAAAGCCAGCTGAACCTTTCATCTCATTGCCCTGCCCCACCGCCTCCATGAAAAAGTTGTATCACGTGGCAAAGAACAGTTGTCCTACGGGTTGAAGACACACTGATCTCAGAGCCTTCCTCCTCACTACTTCCTTTTCCTTACTGCAAAGAGAAAGTAAATTTAAAGTGAAAAAAATCAGGTACAGATACAATTGTAGCTCTCTTGCTATAAGCGAGTATTTTATGTGCAACTATTGAAAAAGTTCCTGGAGAGTCAATAAAGTATGTATCACAAAGACTTTATAGAACATTTTTTCCCCTGTGAGTATTTTTAAAAAATTACATCCAGAAACTTGTTTGACTGGGAGAGTGAGTCCACTAAAAGCAAAATAGTTGTTTATAGAATTTTGGGTGTCATGCCCGTGCCTCCCCTGTTTTTTTTCCTCTCTTGCCATAACCTACTCTTTTGACTGCCTATAAATCACTAAGGCAAGCCTCAAGCCTTAGGAGGCATGTGCAGGGTTATCTTCTACATCAGAAACAAATCACAGACATTAGAGATGGAAAAGACCTATGAAATCATCACATCCAACCTCCCTAGCAAACGCACCACACAGTCCCCATACAGAGGACGCATCTGACAGGAACCAGATACTACAGGCAGCCACAGCCAGAAGGCCGAGGAGATACCCACGAGGGTAAATGTGCAGCCACAGGGCGACCGACTGCCCGGTGCCCTGGACAGCAAGGCTGCGTCCTACCAGGCAGGCTAAAAGAAGGAATGATGAGCATCATGTTAAACCACCCCTAATGCACTAGGCAATAGGCTGAAGACAAAGTAAGCTAATACTCCACTAGTATCCTGCCTCCTCACTGGTAAATATTTTTTCAGTTGGGAAGAGCTGTGCCAATAAATAATCTGAAACCTTACCTCATAACAAAATATGCCTCTCTCCACCAAGATTTAAGTAGAAGCAGGTTAAGAAGCACCACCCATTCCCAAGACAGAACACCAAATGTTAAAACAATACAGATTTCCCAGCCAAGTATTTAATGATAATGGTGCAAAGTAGCTGTATATTCCAGATTACTGAAAACCCATTTTGCCATGAAGCCTGCATAAAAGTTTCATTTCTCCATAGTTAAAACTGACTGCTACAAAAGCAATTTTTTTAATACATGATCAAAGAAAAAAATGTTTGAAATTAATATTTGAAACATAAAAGCCCTCAGTTTCCTGGGTATGAAGTTAGGCCAGCTAAAATTTAAGAGATGGGATGAGGAATAGGAAACTGATTCAAAGTTTTTTTCACACCTCTTTTTACGAGAAAAAAATCATTTTACACATGAGTTTACAGATCAGGTTCCACTTCCATCACAGCAATTCTAATTACTTTCTGCAATCTTGAAATTTTTGTGCGTCAATGACTAGTTTCAGGTACTTTTTCCACCCAGGCATGTTCTTCTTACATGGTTTCTTCCAGCTCCACCACTACCTCAGGAAGTTCAGGGCTTGCAAATCATTGGCAACCCAGCAGGACAGCTATTTATGGTCTGCTCCGATCCCTCCGCCTCAGCCGCAGTCCTCGAGGATGGGCTGCAGCAAGCAGCCACCAGCTCCCTTCTACCATCTCCCTGCCCAGACACCGACAGCCCCTTCCCTACCACGTCAGCCCAAAGGCACTTGCCCACACAGTGCATGTGAAAATTAGGTCTACATCCGTACTGCAGGCTCAAGCCTACCTCTACAATGTGTGCTTTAGCAACTGTTCCTCTAGCTCACAGGCAGGGAGATAAATTTCCAATTGCAAGGCACAGAGATGATGCACATAAAATGTTGAAGCAGAAATACTTTGGCTATAGCATTCTCATTAGAAACTCCCACGCAGCATTCCTGTCCTCTCCTCTCCCTTTTACGGGATCCATATACCTGGTCTCACGTTCTTTCATGCTTACTTACACGCTTACAATATGAAATGTATTTTTCTGGCAGTACCAAGACTCCTGGTCTTATCAAGCCAACAAAAACATGACAGCAAATGGCTAAGAGATGTCTAATAGTCTGAAGCTTAAGTGTTGGCTCTAAGGAAAAGCAGACAGTGGCCAAAAGAAGTTCTTATCCAACCTGAAAAGGAAGCTCTCATTCATGCACTCCAGCTGAACCACTGTCCTACTTCTCACCCAGGCTTTTACACACAAGTCTTCCATTCCTAATTATACCTAGATAGACTAACTTTCAGTTCTTTCACAACAAAATTGTAGGATAACAGCTCTCTTAAAACAGGCATGATGTGGTTCACATATACGCTATATATGTAACACAATGTGCTGAAATCACGACTGACTGAATTTAGATGACTGAAATTCAATTTTCTTATATGTACTAATTATTATCCATGTTTGGGCAAGAAAATAATCCGTATTTTTTAATTTGAATCTATTTGATAACCTCCTTTCAAACTAGAAAATCTAATTCTAACATAGTAAAGGATTAAGCATGTCAGTTCCCATTCTTTACCTGTAACACTACATTGACTTTTGGGTCGTCCCATTTTTAAATGACAACAAGTGAGATGTTCGTCAAAGTATGTCACTAGGCCATCTGTCAGGCACTCTGCAGTGATTGCGCTTTGAAAAGTTATCTACACAAAAGCATAACAGAATGATAACATCTTACCTATTTCCACCAAAATGCTCAAGTCTTTATCTCTTACTTCACAGTTTATTTTACATCCAACATATCAATGCAAAAAGAACAGTGTTTCTTCATGGCATCTACGCACAGCTATGCCAGAACCTTCTGAAATATACCGCTGTCTTTCATTTGTGGTTTTATTCGAAAACCCAGGAAGCTCAAGAGTGCTGAAGGACACGCCTCAGCTATGCCATAACCATTATTTTTAATAACTAAAGTCAAGCAAACCCAAAATGAAACAAAAAGAAACATTAATAATCTGTTCACCTTAAAATATGAAGTGGGGAGGGAAAAGAACTTGCAAAGTGTGTCTATTATCCATGCAGGTCAAAGCAAGGAAATTAAAATGTAACATTATTTATTTTATTCCCTTTTCCTGCCATAAGACAGAAAAGACTTGCTATAAAGGAGCACACTAAGTCAGATGGTGGATGCCGTTTGTCAGCAGAGGTACCTCTACATCGTTAGACTTTTCCTAAGGTGGACTAAAACTTACCTTCCTCATGATAATTTTCAAAATATTTTGCAAAAGCATGTGAGTAAAAGAAGCAATAACAAGTCCATAGCAATACAAAACCTGATCCAAAAAACCCTACAACCTTAGTGTTGTGTCTCTCATTTAAATTGACAGAATTTCTAAGGAAAATACTTGTTGTTATGCTACCCTTTAAAAAGAATAACAAATCAGCAGAGCTAGTCAAAGGTAATGCAGTACCCGTTTAAGGCAGGCATTACCTCAGTAAATTCGGGATTAGTGCTTCAGTGCAAATGGGTGTGGCCAATGGATTAAGACAAATAAGGTATACCTACCCCTAAACTCAATTTTTCTTTTCTTGGTATACGTTGCAAAACAAATGCATCCCAATGAAAAGTTCATACTCTTCATACGTTCATCCCTCACTTCGTAAGTGAAGTTATTATGCTGCCGTAGGTTATACTTCCAACCAACAGCACACAGACTGTTACTGTAGAGGTATTGCATTCAGAAGAAGAAAAAGTGTACAGCCGTGTCTAAAGTCAGTGTATTTTTCAGCAAAAACAAAACGTGAATTAATTTTTCCAATGCTTGGAAAAACCTTAACATCAACTAACACATTTGCTTACTTGAAATTCAAATAAATAGACCTCAAGAGAAGAAACTTTGTGAGCCTTTAAACCATTTTTACTTAATCAGTGCTTTGAATGAGTAAGAGAAAATTAATTCATATCATCAGTTATATTCATGTTATCTAACAATGTTGTACTTCAAATGCAGGTTGCCACAAGACAGCAGTGCCTTGCTGTCCAGTAGGACATCTGTGCTCGGTTTCTGACGCTCCAGCTTCTGGGAATATGATACAAGACAATCTTCCCTGTGTGCATTAGATTTTATCTGGGAGCTAGAGTTAACTATAACAGTGCTACATCCAGCCAGGTTCAGCAGCGCTTGGAGAGTTACTGGTGACACGCTGCTCCAGGCTTACAGACAAGGAAGAGGAAGGTAGGTTTCCCCCGAGCTCTGCTGATTAGTCCTCCAGGCAAAGCAGAAACCCCTTTACTGCTAAAAGTTAAAATGAACTCGGGAAGACCGATGTGCAAAGCCTCAAACTGCCTCCTGCTTAGGCCTCCTATTCTGTTTCCCATCAGTGACCTGCTGTGAGAGGTAAGCTATGGGGAATGCCAAAAAGCAAAGCACGATTATGGGAAAGCATCTGGATGGAAGGAAACGGATCTCTCTGCAGCATATCCACAGCACTGCACAAGCAGCTCTGGCCCTGTCCAAGTCTTCTGCTGTGAACCGGCGGAAACACCTCTGGCCACCCCGTGACTCACCCCAACCAGCCCAAAGCAGTCCTCTAGCACAACCCCAAGCCACGAGAAATAATTAAAGAATGAGACACGGATAGCATAAAGTTCACAGTGCTCCCATCTCTGAGAGGGGCATGTGTTTCCTAAGTGCCGTCAGTCACTTGAAGCACAGAGCTGAGACAAGCCCGACAAAAACATCCGCAGCTGTGAAAACACAGGTTTGCCAGAGAACTTTCTAACTATCACAGCTGCTTCAACTGATTTCCTCCTCCTGTCCTTGCCTTCAAAACCCAGAGGTTTGATACAATCATTTTGCATCGCCTGCCACCTTGTGGCGTGTGCTATCAAATATAACACAAGAGCTGTCCCCTGCACCTCACCCCTACAGCGACCTGCAAACTGCCCCTGGGGTGCGGGCGCCTCTTCCACAGCCCCAATATCTGAACCCCTCTGCACATGCCCAAAGGACAGCACATTCCCAGTTGTACCATCCTATGAATGCTGGGACTAAGGAACAAACTGGGAAGGTTTGAGAGGAAGTCAAGACCAACTTTTACACCATTGCTAAAAGCTCTGCAAAGAGCAACCAGGAAGACCATGTAAATTAAATCCTTCGGGTTAAGGCTCCTGAATTTCTCTGAGTCCTTTCACAGTTCTCTTCAAAGATAAAGACTGTGATCCCCCTTGTCCCCAAAGAGGCAGAATTTGCAAACCTTTAAGACACAAATTCAATGAAACTAACTTCATGCAGATGACTACATCGCACGACGAGAAGAGAGCAGGCATCTCTCGCACTGAAGGAAAGAAAAAGGGAGAACTAACACATTTATTTTAAACTGTACCCCTGCATTCTTTCTCACAGCTACTGGTGTAAAATAATAAAGTTATAGCAGCTGCTGCTACACATGTAATATTCCGGTAGAGGCCCCTGTTTGCCTGAGCACCATTTCTGAGCAAGCAGGAAGGAGAAGAGAACAGATCCTAACCCCTGTCGGCTGCCAGTGAGCACCAGCGCTCCAGTGCTGCCCGTGACAGCAACGAGGAGTCACCCTCTGGGGAACAGCAGCGAGGGGGAGCAGTGCCACGGGGGCAGCGGACAGGGACGCCCAGATGGTGGGCACGCAGGATGACTCCCGGGCACTGGGCAGGCAGAAGAGCGCTCACCTTGCTCCGCAGCTGAGGGGCTTTCCACTGGCAGCTCATGGTCGCCGCTCCCTCCCTCTGCAGCACGCACTGCAAGGCGGCCCCCACCGCCCCGCCGGCTCCCACCAGCAGCACCGTCTTCCCACCTGCGTGACACAAGGCAAGTCATTCAGAAGCCCTCGGCGGCCAAGGCGCTAGCACCAGGCTCCACCGGGGCGCAGAGCTGGAGCGCCTGCCTCACCTCCCCGCCTTCAGCAGGCCATCCGCTACCAAAGCCCTCCAGAAGAGCCAGCCAAGCGGCTCAGGACAGGACAGGACAGGACACCGCAGTGTGCCTGCACACAGCAGCTGGGGCAGTACAGGCAACTCTTTCGGAGCCCGTGCAGGAACACAAACCGCAGGCTTAAAGTTGTTTCCTGGTGACTCTCTAATTCAAGTAAGCAAATACCGCTCTTCTGGTTTTCTGGTATTTTATTTGCACAAATCCTTTCATTCTTATTTGTTACAAAGTACATTTGACCTCCCATTTACAGTTCCATTACAGAAATCCTTGTCTCAACAATTATGAATCACTATAAGAGAGACTACTTCTGAAACGCTGCCTTAAACTAACAGCATCTTCACACGCTGTAAAGCCACTTGTTTAAATCTGCCATTTCAATGTTAGCATTTACACAATACAACCCAAACCAAAATATTTGCTCGGCAGTTATTTACAGGCAGACCTGGATTTCTCCAACTGTTCCCACTAATCAAAATTGCCAAGTGAAATCCCTAAGTGATGTTTGTATTTCTGATTTTGAAGACGCGCATGTCTCGGGTGGCTTCAGTGAGATTAAATCTGCTAATGGCAGGTAATCTCTGCCTAACCTCCAAAATCTGTAGGACTGAGACCCATTTCTGCAAATATCACAATCAGATCTCACTGAGGTTCTTCACTAGCAGGAAACAAATATATGTCAGGTGGGAAAAGAACACAAACTAGAAAACACAACAAGGAGAAATTATATTTGTCTCTTAGTCAGGACTAAAACTGAGAAAATCAGTTAGGCTAAAATTAATGTAATAATTATGATAGAAGGTCTCACCTAAATCTTCAAGAAGCTCCATCACAGCACACACCGTAGGAGGAACTAGACAGTCATAGGCATCGCCACGTACCAAGCGTCCTAGGTTCACATCGGATAATCTACAGTGGAAAAATATGGCATTTTTTTTTAAAAAAAGGAATTTGTGCAACATAAATCCTCAGTAAAGCTTGTAACATGGCTAACAGCTAATCCCAAGAACAAAGACGTCTCATAAAAGTAAATCCTCTGATAGTCATGTACTGCGGCTAATTTGTATCATCCCACATCCCCACTACACAAACACGGAGCCTCGAGAGGGGCCAGGAAAGGGATCTGTGAGTTCGAACAAGTGACACAATCCCACGAGACACAGGCAGCTCTTTACTCGTTGTGGTGGGCCACCCACGGCACCTTGGGCCAAAACACCTCAGTGGCTGCAGTGGACGCAGACCAGCGCTGGCAGAGCCAAGCTGAGCCGGAGGCGATACCTCCTTCGGGGCTCAGGCTGGCTCGCTGCGGGGAACTCCCGTGCTTCCGCGCTGCACTGTGCTGCATCCTCTCTCATACACAAGGATGCTCTGAATTTTCCATTCTCTGTCAATCTCCAGTACTCCAGATAACGGAAAGGTAACTAACTTGCAAGGTTTTCCTGACATGAAAGAGGGGAAAAAAAAGTAAAAATGGGTAACTGGCTGCAGTTGAGAGCAAGAAGGCTGCAAGAGCAGCAAAATGGGAACCCAGACACCTAAATTATGCCAGTGGTCTCTCCAGAGAGCAGCGCAAACTCTAGACTGATTGAAAAGTTGTGCTAATGGGTCCAAACTATTATAGCCTACTCTCCCACTGAGAGAGAGTGTTGTAAGGAAGTTAAAACCTTCTCTGCAACTTTTCCACCAATTCTTCCTGTGAAAATTTTGGGGTTTGTGTTCAGTACTTTGTGACTACCATTTGTGTTACTGAAGTACTGAAATACCTTAAGTATCATCAGTAAATCAGAACTTTGTTTTTGATTTCTTTGAAAAGACCATGTCCTGAATATACAGCATATAAAGGTTAAAAAGATAATGATCACTGATTCAGGAGCATCTTTTATCACTGCTCAGTAGCACAGCTAGACACATAGACTGAGGAATCCATTAATGAAAAGCACAGGGGAAAATTGATTTTACAGAGCCATCAGCCTTGCGTCTGCTAATATTAACTCTCAGCGCTTCACTTACTTACCCATCCACATCCTTCTCTGGTTTCACAGCGTTTAATACCTTACTGCTATATAAGCTTTCTGGAAGGTCAAGGGCAAGGCCCTGCACATTAGGATCCTCGTTAAGTCTCAAGATTTCATTGACAATCTAGGAAGTTCAAAAAAGCATTAAAGATCAGAAAAACAGACACAAGAAGAATCTAATTAGAAGGGGATAAACCCTATATTTCAAAACTGCCTTATGGCCACCTTTGCTTCCCTCACATATTACTGCATCTTCTAAATGAAAAAGCAATATCCCACTTTCCTTAGTTTATACCTCCATGGCTTGCCAAATTAAGCCACCTTGACTCTATTCTAAACATTTTGCAAAGCCAATACATATTACACGACATTATGTCGCCAAAGCATTTTATCTTTCACTGTTCCAAAACTCAGCAAAAGCTCGACACTGTAATGGCTTTAGAGGACACTTTTAGAAATAAGAAGCCTCGGTTAAAATACAGTTCAAAATAAGACCAGATCACTTCCCAGCACAGAACACGGACAAAAAGTTGTAACATTGGAAAAAACAATTATACAAGAGAGTTTTATTAAACCAGCATATATTGTTACCAATTTTCCTTCTCAAAACACCCTGACCCTAAGAGCTGACAGTCGTCTTGTGAAGAATTGTTATTTTGAAAAGGTACTGCACAAAAGTTTATGAATTTCAAGTACTGAACAAGGTGTGAGTTCAAATGTTTTGTAACTGGTCATATTTGACATCCGAGACTCTACTACCTACCCTTGATTGCTTCATCCCTAAAGTGCAACACTGATCCAGAGGGATATACGCTATTCTGCTGTGGCCATTAAGAATACATTGGAATAAAACATGCTGGAATTTTCTCATGTGACAAATGTCATGTGAGCATGTCTTTCCATCATATAAATAAAATCAGTGTGCAATCACTACAAAGCTGTACAATTTACTTGGATTAATATCCAACAGAAAATGAATGTAGTCTTTTTTTTTTCCTTAGCTAATACCTTGCCTTCCTAAAATGCTTTTCATGTAAACTATTCAATATAATTGTGAACTTTAATGCCCAAACATTTGATATGCAATCAGTATGAAGCTAGGGGAATTTGGCAGGGGTTAGACTGTCTGCAACTCTGAACCAAGAGAACATGCTACTTTCATGTTAAAAAAATTATACAAGCATGTCACTGATACAGAAATGCCCCTTTAGTTTGCTGACTTCTGAGACAGAAACGGGCATATATATATTAAGACCCTGTGCCATTTGACAGCAATAGGATCGGTATACATTCTAACTGAACATAAGAATGAGTGTATACATCAGAATACAGATGTGAAAACATCCACATTTTGCTTAAAAAGTCCTGAGATGCTACAAAATGTTGGGGTCTACACAGCAATTAAAGGAAACATAGTTCACAAATTATGAACTTTGAACTATATTCCTGCTTCTTGGGAAAAGAATTCAGTTTTCCATTTTCATTGCATTTTACTTTAATTCAGCTTTCCATCAGCACAGCATTTAAAATACTTACAACCTTGTAAGCAATCGTGTATTAACTTGCCTTTAGTGTGCACAGGCAGTTATGGCAGAATAAAAAACGCACAGTATTGAAATCCATCCCACCTTCCCAAAGCAGGGAATGCGAGCTAGCATGTGGATCTTAACAGATGAAAAAACCTTTGTCACATAGTGAGCAAGCAGGAGAGTAAGCAAACCGTTATGAACTTTATTGGAAGTAACTTTCAAGTAACAAAAATACCCCACTTTTCTCTTTATATACACAGCTCAGCCACTTCCTAAGATATTACTTCAAAGTAACAGCAACTACTGCTGCATACTCACTATATTTTACCTATTTCCTACTGTGCTACTCAGCAGATAAAACGCATTTACCAACAGCAAAGTGTATTTGATCTTCCTTTCAAAAGCCCACCCTTCTTAAATGGATAGCTGACTATTCATCATCCACAAAACCGGACTCCTAAAATTCTTCACAGTAAGTTCCGGTCAATGTATCTGGAAGCCGTTCTTGAGACGACACTGCGAGCCAGTACCGTTTTAAAAGCAAAGCGTACCGAATACAAACCAGCACACAAACCCCACAAGCCTGCAGGATTACCAAACTCGCCAAGCACGAGCAGGTCAGCTGGGAACAGTGGCATCTTTTACTACACATTCCTTTGCTGTTCTTACTTTCAGATGCCTCAGGACCATGTATATTAATACGGTTTGCTATATTTAAACCATACTTGATACTAGTGCTGTGCCTCCAACCTAATGCTCTTTAATTTCCCTGAATAACTTGGGCAAGAATCAAGTACAGTCACAAGAGCTACTGTGGGACATAGGATACGCGTGTTGGTATGAGGGGACGCTGCAGTTAAATACCAGACATGAAAACAAAACACTACCCTGCTGATTCTGCCTCAGCTTGCCAGGGGATGGCAGACAAGCCTGTTAATTCTCTTTTTTCCCACGCTTGCCAATAGTGGGATAATACTTGCTACTTGAACTAAGGCAATCCCAACCCTGCTTTGAGTCAGTAGAGATCAGTTCAAAATGGTAATGAATGTCAGCAATAATTATAGGTTTATGATGAAAGCAAAAAAGGAAGAGTCCTTCAAGTACTGCAGTTACCTCATCCTTGCTGCTGCCTTCAGGGAGGCAGATGTGAATAACACGTAGACCAACCTGCCAAAAGAAAATACTTATAATTAGCAAAGACAAGTAGCTCATGATTAATAACAAGGGCACCGGCCTAAAGCTTACCTCTTTGGCAAAGTCCTTGTTTATTTCTTGAATCAAGTGATCATTATGTGCCTTGGGGAACAAAACAGAAACCAAGTTTTAAAATAATAAATTTACATTTAAACATGTGAGTGTGCTAATGCACAGGTCTATGCAAGAAACACAGTGAGGATGTTTGTGTCTACTAGTATTCAAACAAATAAAAAGCCCAGCAATTCTAAGAAAGGAGCAGAAGGCATCCTGTAAATTTATTTTGGCTTGATCAGTTTAAGCGTGTGTTGATATTAGCCTGGCTTTTAGACAAGAGTGGCCATTTCCTTAACATGTTTACTGTTTAAGAAAGGCGCCAGCCTATATCTGAAGACACCGTTCTCCATCCAGCCGTGTAACGAGGATGAAATAGGCAACAGCAATACTAGCTTTTCTTGTGGTGTCTCCATATCACCTCACAACACTGGTTTGCCTTACCATCAAAAATGAGGCAAATCATTACCATCACCTACTACAGTGAGTTCTGTCCATACAGAAGGAAGGGAAGTTACCAGTTTGTCCCAATTGCCGGCAGGCATCTGCACTAGGACAGAAGCGTCTCCTGGGCAGCTTTACCTGGGAGACCAGCTCACCCAGGAATCCTCCTCCCTGAGGTCTCTACACCTATATGCGCTGTATATATTACAATACTTAACCGTAACAACTACAATTGAACTGTATTCTTCAAGCTTTTCTGGAATCTTAGGAGGCCTTTCAAATATTTTCATATATAAAAATAATAAAACTGAGAACTCAATATCCACAACTACAAACCTCCTACAGATCAGTGAGGGTTCTGCTCTCAGAAATGTTAGCGGCTTCATAACAAAATGAATAAAACGCTTCTCACAGCTATATGATTACGTATAAAACCTGCCTTCCAACCCAGACAACAGGACCGAAATAAATAAATTTAAAGGGGTTCATTACAATTTCATGAACACATTCTACACAGCTTCTTCCACAAGACTCAGTGCCACCGACTCCCTGTCGGAGTCGAGCCGCTCACCTCATGGTTAGCTGCCAGCGCTGGCTTCGACTGTCACCAGTATCCCCCAAAATGATTTAGGTTTAAGCCTGCAACAACCTACCAACCTGGCAATCCCAAATGGCTCAAGACTGCTGCCAATGAAAAAAAAAAAGAAAACATTTTAAAAAGGACAGGCTCCATGGAGAGCGGCAGCTCCTGAGAGGGGACGAGGGCTTGCCCTCCGTCTCCCGGCTCCCTCCCCCAGCCCAGCCCTGCCTGCATCCCTGGTGCCATGCTACCAGCCTCACACTCCCCAAATCTGGCAGCTGGGGGCAAGGGGCAGCACACAGACTGCTGCATTGAGAACACGTGTGGAGCTCACAGCGTGGCGTGGGAACGAAGAGACGGGACTAAGGACAGCTCAGCAGCTGCTCCCCTGCACCAGTACGTGGGCAACTGCATCCCCACACCGACACGTAACCACCAGGACTGCTCGAGACGTTGAACTGGGATGGAGCCACCGGCAGTACCACACTGTCCCCTGAAATGTCCCCGCTCCTGCGGCATAGGCTGGTGAACGCTCACCTCGTGTGGGCGCAGAAAGCCCCTGCCCTGAACTGGTTCCCATCACAACCCATGGAGCGGGACCGGCCAGGCCAGAGCTGAGGACGTAGGCTGGCAGGGCGCAAGGGCAGGGCAGGGGGTGCAGGGGAGCCAGCAGTGCTTCGCTGAGCTTTGCAGAACGACAGTTCTACCACTAAACGGGATCCTGCCATGATGTATTAGTTTTCAGCTTCAACAAAATTTAAGAAGCAAGCCACCAATCATTTTTTGCTGTTGTGTAGCTCCAACCGAGGTTCAACATGGATAATAAGCAACGCAGGTATCAATCTTGGTATCAATTCAGGTTCAGATGGCTCGAGAGGAAAAGAACACATCTAAAACTGTTCCGGAGTGGGCTCAGTCTGCAACTCCTCATTCCCGGTACTGCTGTAGAGATCCTGCCATGTTACATCGACTGCCGTTACCCATGAGCAACTGGCAAAGGAGATGGCTTCACTGCCCACCCTCTGCTCCTCTGGGTGCCGGGCAGCACGGGGAAAGCAGTGTGAATCTTAAGGCTCTGCCCATGTCACCCAGTGCACCATGAGCGCATTTGTAGACTACAACAAGTCTTCTTTGTACCAATAAATACATATTTAAAATGAGTTCTGCTTCAAGGCCTTAAAACCAGACTAGAGCTAGGGTGACTGACAGCTGGAAGACATCGTTTGTGTGAATTTCATCCAGAAGGATCTAGGCCACGTGTTCCTACAGCCACCTCATGATGCAAACCAAGTGGGGGTAAACGGGGACAAAAGGGATGTTCATTTAAAGCACAACCATGATCAAAACCAAAACACTGATGTAGACGCATCCCAACTGACATTAGAAGTGAGCAGGAACCTCCCCCTCCTCACACAATGCTCTCTCCCACCCTAACAATCTCCCTTCCCTCATCCCAGCATTAAACACTCACGTGGCCATGCAGAAAACCAGACTCGGGGACTAACGTGGCTGAAAGGAAACCTCCCCAGACCCCTCCAGCCCAGGGTGGATCACTGCCCCCATCCAGCTCATGGTGCAACTTGATGGAGACAAGACAGGAGCGAGAAACAACAGGTCACCGAGAAGACGGGTCACTGCTTTTCCAGCAGTCCTCAAACTTACAGCCTTAGAGGGCTGTTTAAAAACATTAACCGCAACTACCCAGGGAGGTTAAGAGATGGGCGAGCTTCTTTGGTTAGCCTTGCTAGAAGACCTACTGAAATAAATTTGGTACTGCATTTCTGAGATTCAATATTAGTACTTAAAAAATATTTATAGCCAGGTTTTAAAATTAAAACCTACTGGGTCAGAGATTCAGCATGTGCCCACTCAAAATCAACACCACCCAAAATCAACACCACCGTCCCAGGAAACAGGACAAAACCATTTTTGTACGCATGGCTCTGGGTCCCACTCTGAATGACAAACATCCCTCATTTCCTGGCCTTGAAACCTTAAGAAATCTAGAGAGGAACATCTCTCAGCTTTGCAGGGATAGTAATCCTCATCTATGTGTTTGATTGCCTGTCTCTCAAAGATGGCAGCGCCAGTGGGACAGGAAGGAAAGCTCTTCACGGTGTTAGTAATACAACAGCTCCTTAGTAATACAACAGCTCTTAATTACCATGAGATTGCTTCACCTTAGAAAGTGCTGCTGCTTCTAAAGGATACTGACATTTTACACGACGTATTTATTCCATAGAGGCCCTTTCGAGGTGACTGGGAGTTTTCAGTGTGGTTTTCCTCTCCTTAGGACAGCAGTAATGCAGCCACGAGCTCCGGCTGCCCAAAGGCAACAAGGCTGGCAGGAAGCAGGCAGGCTTTTCCCTTAACCCCGGCAATGTTATTTCAGGGGTGGGAGGTGACAGGAGGCCCACATTTTCAGGCACGTAAACACTTTTTTCAGGACTGCAACAAAGCTTCAAGCTAAATAAAGGTTGAGAACAACTGCTTTGACTTTAACTTAAGCACGTCAATCAACTTAACCTGTGAGAAATGGCGATCTGTACTTACAATGGGGAAGACTGTGTTCGCAAAGGGAGGAAGGGATAAAATCGTTCCCTTCCTTTGCAAACCTTTCCCACAGCCTTTCCCACAGTCCTTCCCACAAGTCTGCTGTGGCCGTTCCAGGCCTGGAGAAAGGCTTATGAGACTGAGCTTCCTCCCTCAACCTACAGTCTGGTGGGATTACCCCCTCCTACCGCTTTGCTTGAATAAAAGTTACTTTCTGCACTGTGTGCTTCTGAAATTTCAGACAAGCCAAAGGGGATCCCTTCAGACAAGTACCAAAGGGGATCCCTCGCAGCCAGTGAACATACAGACATACCGTACCTGAATAATGGCAAGCGTTGGCTCAAGCCGAGGGTTTTCTCGCTTAAGAGAAGCCAAGGATTTCTTTGCATTCTCAGTGATTTTGCTGCAACACAATAACAACAGGCAAATCTTTAGCAAAGCAAACCCTTCTAACATCAGTCAGCAGAAACCTGCGTTAGTCAGCAATATGTAATAACTGCTTAGGTGCAAATACTTTTAACCTCCAAAATTACTTCTGGATGTAAACTGTGAAGGCTGGCATTCATCAGGATGGTGCAGAAAACCTTAACAGACTAAAATACCTTTGTTTTACAGCTACATGCGTCATTGCTCTGACATGCCCAAAGCTTTATAGCTAGCCTATGCCATCTCATAAGAAGGCTTGTCCAGCCCCACCGTGGGAAGCGCAGCGTGGATCCATCACCCCGAGCCCTTGGCTCAGGTGGGTCCTTCGTGTCCATACCATGTGGTGACAGAAGCGGAGGCGTTTACACCTGGGGCCGCTACAGCTTAACACAGGCATCACCCGCCCTAACAGCAGCAACCCCACCACTTCTCGCGGATGCTATTTGGCACTGCGGGCAGCCGGGAGACAGAGGAGCTCTGTTTGCCGCGCCGCTTCTTGGAAAAACCGACAGCAGCCTGGCGCTGGAAATTTTTTCTGGCTCAGCGGCTGCTGGCTCTCTCTCACCTTCTGCACATGCAGATGATACTGACCCAGCACGGGGAGGAGGAGGAGGAGACCCCCCCCGGAAAGATGTCTGTCTGTCTATCTGTCTGTCCCGCACCAGCAGGCAAGGCCACCGCAGGAAAACACAGCCCAGAGCCGTTTTTTGCTACCTCATACCCTCCCCCTTGCAGAAGGCAATGACCAATTCAGGTCAATGCCGTGGCAGACGAAGTGTCCCAGCCGAGGCGGAACGGGGGTGAGGGGGAAGGCGCCGAGGGACGACACACACGACGCGTTTTGCAGGCACACGTCCAAGCGCAGCCTCACCTGAGCCATCCCCGCCTATCGCCCGCTCTGCTCCCCCCCCCCAAAAAACCG
>VZSZ01005799.1:261671-296832 GCA_013398815.1 Ibidorhyncha struthersii
CGCCGCCCCCCAACTCCACTGACTGCATGAGATGCGAGTTAAACAACGTTCCCCTAAGCCGTTTAAACAAATCTAGACGTGCACGGGTAAAGCCCAGATTTAACTTCTATTCATATTTACAATACTTTACAAGCTATATTAAATAAATACGGGCTCCGCTACAGCATCTTAAATATGTACAACATTATTTCTCAGTCGGGTTTTACTAGACAGATGCGGGTCCTATCACAGTGGACTGTAACAAGCATCCCTGTGGTACGAGCTAGTAAGTACCATGACCAACCAGCCCGCAAAATAACAATTCCTAGCCAATGCAAGATACATGCGGGAAATAATTTAATCCGTTCTAACAAATTCAAGTCCTTAACTCTTAGTCTACAACTGGTTAGCTGTACACTGATAACTTCAGGTTTTCCTCACGGTAACCAATGCAGTAAATAGTCGGCTGTTCTGGAAGTACAGTGCTCTGGAACTGAGGGGAGCGATACGTGATTAGTAAAAACAGTATTTCAATTAAACTCCTTTAATTAGTGATATGTTTAACTCGGTACTGGCTTTATCCACATAATCTGAAGAATTTAAGCACCAAAAAAAAAAAAAGAGTCACACAAGATGATCAGTGTAGACATACTTAGGCTTTCCTTTAGGTACAATGTTTTCAAGTAACAGAAACCAAAGCTGTGCAACGAAGATGATGAAGGGGAGTAAGTGCGCATCATATTGGTAAGTCTGTTCTTGTAAATGGCAGCATTTATTCTATATATTATTCACAAAAGAATGGAATGTTTTCTCATTTTTAAACTACTTTAATTGTACATAAATCGGATTCAGTTCAGCCCTGGCTGGTTTAGAAAATACATATCTTACCTCTGTCTGCCAGGGAAGAGAATTTCCTACTACAGGAGATACACTCCCCAGGGGAAGGCAGCTTCTCACTCAACCAGCAGTATCGCTGAAACACCCCATGGGCCAAATGTGCCACAATATCAATATTTCACCCAAGCATCTGGCCAAGCCCCATTCTCTCTTGGGGTTAAGTGACTTTGGGACTCAAATGAATACATTGCAGGCCACTGCGTATAACACACAGCTACTCGACAAATTCCCACCCAGTGGCTTTCCACTGCGGGGCTCTGAGCAACAAGATACCCAAATTTTGCCTGCCTGTCACAAACACCACCATCACTGGAGGTACCAAACTCAGTCTAGCCATCTTCACAGGCAGCAGAGTTCCCCTTCTATTGCCCAAAACATCCTCCAGGCAAGGACTGTGTCACGTCCACAGATTCACATAAAAAGCTGTCACTGCCCATCCTCTCTGCCCACCATGCAGTTACAGAAAGTAGAAGTGGCTTCAGAAACAGAGCTATCAGCCTGGCATCCCTCACAAGCACTAGGACTAGATTTTGTTTAAAACATAAGACGCCTGTTCTGAAGTAATGCAGTGTATGCGTTGGTCCCACACACTTGGAATCTGTCTGTCGAAAAGTGACGTGCAAGAAGTATGTGCAATTGCACACGTAGCATGTTGGTATGATGACCAGAACCCTGCTCAGAAGTCTGCACAGTCACAGGAGTGGCTGCTCAGGCAAATGCTCCCACATGTAACCAGAGTAATCATGTGGGTATTTTGGACGCAGAACACTGGTCACCAACTCAAAAGTCCAAATACTCAGGTTTCCACATGATAAAATGGTCTAAGAATCAAATGACATCACACCTGATTTGATGGTAAGAATTAAAGGGTATGACACCTAAAAAGGGAAGAGATGCAAAGGTTAAAGAGATGAGAAGTCCACCCACAGCTATGGAGTGAGACCCCAGCCACAGTGGCCTTTTTCACTTCCAGGATTCTAATCCATTTTAAAAAAGATACATTTCACACCTATTTACAGTATTACTGTGATACAATGCCTGATTGTGTAGTATTACAGAAATACATGATGTCAGTACTGATTGTCCTAGTATACACTCTGTCATGGTAAGGCAGTACAGCTAGAAATTACTGAAAGCATCAAGCAAAGCTACTTGAACTGAGACACTGAAACTTTTCCCGTAAAGACTGGACGATATTCTGCTGATTAGGAGAGGGTACTCTCCACAGGTAATCATTCAGTTTATCCGAATCACTATATGGAGTCAGATACGGGGTAAGCGCGTGTTTGCTGCTGGCGGGCTTTGCAGGAGTACAAGAGACAGTTTTGCCGCAGAGCGTTTCAGAAGGAGCAGCATCTGAGTTACGCAGTTTAGGATCCGATTTCCTTGTTTGGTTCTGAGAGGTCTCCAAGTCAGATCCCTCATCTTCAGACTTTATTTCAACATAGTCATCGTCATCCCCTTCTTCTTCAGTATCTTTGAAATTAGAAAAATAGTTCTGAGTGGCCATCTGTGCCGTCAGAGCGGAAGCCCTGTTCACTCTCAGGACCTTTTGAGAATCCTGCAGAATCATATCTGAACAGTTTTCAGGGATCTGCTTTCTCATATCAGGCCCCGCACATCCCGAAGGGACACCTGGCGTTTGATGGCTGTTGAATCGGAAGTTCCTATTCAAATGGAGCTTTTTCTTGTCCATTTCATTAGGATATACAATTGCTTCTCCAGACCTGTTGACCACAATTGAGGAAGACGACTGCGACCTGCTGTATGCCTGTGGTTTTATATTGCTTACTCTTCTCCCAAGGGAGTTATAGATCTGATCTTGATGTAAATTTTCTTTGTTCGGTTGGCTTATAATGGCACTCCACCTCTGCACCGGGACATGGAAACGGTTAGAAATCTGAAGGGAAGGCACCGAGCCAGCTGATGGCAACTGCCTGGAATTGCTTTTTGTACCAGCTTCTGTACACGAGCTCTTGGACTTTGGGTCTTGGGACTCAGGCCATGGAGAGAAGTCGGCCAGCTCACCGTTACTGTATGTAGAATGCAAAAGCCAATCCTCTGCTCTTGAGCATTCACTGGCAGCCTGGGAACGGGGAGGAGACGCAGCCACAGGCGTGGAATACCTCCCGGCTGATGGCTCCTGAGGGGTGGCCCAGGCCTCCTTCTGGACCTTGGGTGAACTTTCTCTAAAGACAATTTGGTCATAAAGCTGGGAATATTCAGCTATTCTGGCACCTAGAAAGGAGAGAGAGTTAACTTAGAAGAGGCAAGCAATCCATTTGAACGAGTCGCATGAAAATTTTAAAATCCCAAAACGCTTTGTATCGGTCAAAAGAAAAGTTTACAGCTGTGTCAGTATCTTCAGCCTCAGCAAAGTAACATGGAACAATGGAGGCTGGAAAAGCCGTGCATTGCACTGCATCTTCAGTACACTGCATCGAAAAAAAGAAGCATAAAATGTCTTGCAACAGTGAACAGTCACACAGGACACAATATAGCACACGGTTCAAATAATACGCTGCTTGTTTCATGTTAAAATGGAAAAGAACATTCTGAAAAGGGCCTGGTAAATAAGATATTTAAGGGCTTTTATAAATAACACAAGAAGGCAAGAACAACACTCCAGCGCATGGAGTCCACTGGCTCCATGTCTCCAATTTGTTTCAATTGACTGCAGGCAAAAATAGTTCCAAAGCTGTTGCATATCCACAACTTTGCACATTCATTAGAAAGAGCACGAAGACCAGCTCTTCCTTATCTGACCCCATTCCTTATCCTTATAAGTGTGATGTGGATGGTACCTGAGCAAAGCTACATAACTTGTTAGAAGGTGAACATACCTGAAAATATACCTTTTTAGTCAAACTCTGAAGATCACACTATTAAAAGAAATAACTGCTTTTCTGTAAAGAGACCAATAGTGCTTCAGGCATAAGTTCTATTTCCAGCGTAAGCTGATCTTTCCTGACACTACCCCGCTATTTATTCCCAATTTTATCAAGTAACAACAAGAATTTATTGCAATATAAAGGACTATTCATGTTAGAAGCAGTCACTGAAAACTGATTTCAGTGGTGACACCAAAAAAGCAATACTGATACTCAACTAGTAAGGTGGGGCAAATTCATAATCTTCCAATTCAGTACAAAAATTTCACTGAAAGTTACTGAAGAAATGTATCTGTATAGAAATATTTTTGACATACCAATAGCAGGACCACCTTGTTTCTTCTCCTCCAGAATGGCAGCAAGATCTTTGTGTTTCAGTTTTTGTTGTCTGCTAGCTGGCTGTTCCTGCTCTGGACTTTTAACTTTCAAAAGCTGGTTAGCCTTCTTAATTTTTTGACTGTACTGCCTTGCCATCATAAAAACTCTGTTCTTTGTCTTATCCACAGCAGCCAAGTCATTTTCCAGGCCCTCTGTATGCGCACTGGACAGAACACTATTGGCAGATTCATATGGGCTATCTACAAAAGCCATCTCACTGGAGAAAGATGATCTGCTCAGACTCGTAAAAGAGTTCTCCTTGCATGGTGTAGTGTCTTCAAGCCTGAGATTAGCCTCGCTTAAGGTGGCAGCCCTGGGCTTCACAGTTTTAGGGAAAATAGGAGTTTCTGGCAGAGAGAGAGTAGACAGTGAGTACTCTACATCTTTACTCAGTTCAGGTGTACTACCAGCAAGCAATCTTTCCTGCATATCATCCTTACAAACAGGAAAAGCTGCAAGGAGACGGTCTCTTGTCTTTTCTTCATTCTTCTTGATATAGTTCTCCAGGTCATTCCAAATCTCATCTACTTCCTCTGAGAGTTTATCTGCTGCAGACTTGTGGGAGAGTGAGTCTGAGTTGGAGGAGCTATCTACTAAGCTCAAATAGTCATTGTCAACAGGAACACGATGGTAAGGACTTTCATCTTCACTGAATTGGAGGCTCTCTTCAGAAACAAACTGCCGTAGATTGTCACAACATGCAAAGTCTTTTTCCAGGCCCAGAAAACTCCCCCTTTTAGAGCATTTTAAGGGGTCACATTTAAAATTCAATAGTGGTGCTTCTGGAAGCACTATGGTGTCATAGATGTTGTCTTCAACAATCCTGAGTTCATCCAAACTTGAAGTAGGTGCTTCTCTACTAAGTAGTATCTCATCCCTACTAGTACAAACAGAGGTCCTATTTTGATTTGCTGTCCTCTTTTTGGAGGGTGAATCTAAGCTGCTTTTGTTGTCAGCCTCGTAGAGAGAGTCTCTAGCAGATCTCTGGGGACCACGGTCTGTCTCCTCCCTTCTTGTCAGACCCATCAGCTTTAAGTCTTCATAGCTTATATTATCATAAACATGTTCAATATCATCAATGGTCAGCTCCTCTGAAGATTCGGGATACGCATTCATACTGCTCACCTCTGCTCTCTTCACTTCCCTTCGAGAACTGCGCTCCCCAATTTTATACCTTCCGCTGGATGGACACGTGTTACTTTCACCAGCACTACTGGCCCGCCTAACAATTTTGTGACGAGTGGGGCTGGAAGTCTCGTTTTGATGCGCTACCCCCAAGTGCCAGCTGCATGGACGCCCAGAAGAGCCCCTCCTTTCTCCACCGACAGCTGAACTAGCATTGGATGTAGACATTGATGGTACAAACATCTGGTAATCATCTTCGTCATCTTCATTCTCATAAGGTGGACGCCGGCTGGGAAACAGTGCCTGCCTGATCTGATGGTCAGTCCAGATGTTTCTGACAGAGGTACTTCCACCCAGAATATTCATGATTAGCGAGTTGCTCTGGGGTGTGCTGAATTGTCTAGGCAACTGTGGCTGTCTAGCTGCGCAGGAAAATGGAAGATCAGTATTCAGCTGGGTTGACTCTTCATCTGAAGGGTCCTTGGAGCTCTGTGGAGATTTGAAATACGCAAGTACCGTCAGCCTATACCCTGCAATAATACAGCGATTCCTTCCGTTCACAGAACTGCCATAGCACCAGGGTGTCCCACAGCACGGAGTCAGGTGGAGATGGGCAGGGCGAGCAGGCTCCTTGTTAGAGAGCCAGGGAGCCAAGGTAGCAACGCCAGACTACTTTGCCTCCTAATCCTTACCATAGCTCAAGAGTTCACTCTTGGCATTTAATAACATCCTACTTCAAATACAAGACACTGGCTCATGCTAACACCTGAGTAATTAAAGGCAAATTTGTTTGGCAGGGGTTGGATTAAACCTTTTGTGCTAACTCTGCAGTTTCACTATTGGATCAAGCTAATCTGATCCTGGGCTTGCGCCAAAAGTTTTGTTCTCCTCCCTTTCCCCTTGCCTATAACCGTAGCAGAAAGGTATGTTATGCTCTCTAGCACATGCCACTGAGAATTTCATTGTCTTTTTGGAGTAAGTTTTCATCCAGCTCAGCTAGCAGATCTAATTTACAGCAAGGCCACATGGCTGCTAATGCTAACATGAAGAATGTTGCAGATGTTCTTGGCCAGAGGTTGGGAAAGAGAGGGAAAGATAATTCCTTTTGGCTTAAGGTAAGGATTGTTTTGGTTGGCATTTTTTTTCCCCAGCCACCAAAAGAATAGGTTTTCACCATACAGATGAATATTTCAATGATATGAATATTAATACACAACATAAACAGAAGACTACTTATCTGTCTACCTAGGAAAAATACAGAGTTCTTTGACATATCTATGATGCATAGCAAAACAGAAGTAAAAAAAAAAAAAAAAATACCTGTGTTTCACACTTGTTGAGATTAACACTTCTCCGTTTTTCAACATTTTCAGCAGCTTGACTATTAAGTCTTTTTCTTCCCCCTTTTGATTTCTGCAGTGAGTTTTGCTGCACTCCCTGTAATTTAACAAAAAGAGCAAGGGAGGGGTAATAAAATCTACAGTTCTTTGTACTGCCTTGTTCAGACAAATTACTAGCAGCTAGAACAGGCCAGGTATCCACACCGGGAGGACAAAATGCTCATGAGTAGTTAGAGCACTGCCACAAGAATGATTCAGAGCCTAGAAAACTTTCTTTACAATAACCAATTAAGTGAAATCAATCCATACAGCTTGTCAAAAGGGGTTGAAAGCAGAATCTGTGTATAAAAATATAGATGTAAAAGAATACATAGAGATTAACACTTCTTCATTTTTCAACATTTTCAGCAGCTTGACTATTAAGTCTTTTTCTCCCCCTTTTCATTTCTGCAGTGAGTTTTGCTGCACCCCCTGTAATTTAACAAAAAGAGAGCAAGGGAGGGGTGCAAGAGGGGTGCAAGAGAGCAAGGGATGAGGGAAAGGGTTTAATCTCACAGCCAAAGTAATAACAGAAGAAGGTGGTCACATGAAAATTCAATTTTCAAAGTTTTTTGGGTTAAAAATTGGGAGGGGATAGTCTTGCTATCACTCGTAGTCTTGAAAACCAGAAAGAAGTCTAAACTGAAAAATATGCTGTTATCCAACTTCCTAGAAAAAAAAAACAAAACAAACCAACAAACAGAAGGCCAGAATGTTATATGTTGAGCAGTGTCCAAATTAACTCAGAGTGACAGTCATGCATGATGGGAATGGGGGAAATCTGAGAAGGCATTGTTACCACACCTAGGATTAAACAGTAGGCTACTATTACACATTTTTATAGTGATTCTTTTGAACTCACTCATTCTTTTGTACTTACTCATGTCAGGAAGAGGGAGAATTACAAGACACTGCACTACACTGATATGAGATTTTACAAAGATTTACAAAGCAAATACTCTAATTTCAAAGAGGAAATGCACAGTAAGCTTCAAAAAGAATTTCCATAATAGGTTTTGGATAAATGACGAAATAAATGGACCACGCAAGGATCAGCATCAACGAAACCAAACAAAATGAAAATCTATATTCTTTAATACACTCAATACAATACATTTCAAAACTGGGGTGTTAGTCTTTCAGCAGTACTACCTGTGTGTGGAAACATCACGCAGAGTGCAATAGTAAGAGATGAAGATTCTCATCTTCAGAAATCCCACTCACAACATCTCATATTAAAGTTCACATGTTCCTATCTACTGCCACAGCTTGCAGGTCAAGAAACACCACATCACATGTAGCATTGCCTGAATCTTAACTTAATATTCAAGTCCCTGCATCGGACACCTGAAGGTACTGTCTCTGCACGTGGCCTAAAAAGGTTTCTGTCATGGCATCACGAAGATGGAGAAGCAAGAAAAGGTCAGTTGTGCTCAACAGGTAAAAACAACAGCTTTCTGTCAAAACTAGGCTTGAGGACTGTAAAGGGCTAAGTAAAATTTCTTTCAAGCAGTGGGGATTTAATCTTCTATCTAGGGGCTAATTTTACATCTTCTCTTATAAAATGCAAGAGTGGTGTGCGATGTCTAAATAAAAACATCTCTAGGGACTTACAAACACTTGTAACACATTCCTGCCTCCTTGCAGTTTTACAGATAATTTTAAACCTTCTTCCATCCTCCCCAGCAAAAAAATGATTTTATTTTTTTCCTCCCCTCTTTTTCCTACCTGTTCAGACTCCTCTTCATCATCAGCATCAATCTGTTCTGTAGCAGAAGTCTGGAGATTTTCATCCTGATCGCTGTTGTAGGCTGGCTCAATGGACTCTTGAAACTGGCTCTCCAGCCCACTGGGTTCCAAGGAAACCTTTTTCCTAGAATTCAGCAGAGCTTCATTTGATCCTAGTTTGGTGGCTTGAGACAATAGGGCTCCTTCAATACTGATCCGCTTAAAAAAAAAAAAAAAAAAAAAAAAAAACAACANAGTTTATAGAGATTTCATATTTTAGTAAGACACTGTTTTACATCAGCCTTATACGCAATGTTTAAGCTACGTTCCGTTAACTGCACTGAAATGAGATTTATAAAGAAATAAGTAAAACAATCAGTATTTTTCCATGGAATATTTGGAAGTGAAAAAATACATGCAAAAACCCCCACCCCAATCATGGGCTTCAGTATGATAGCATCCCAGTGAAGTCATATCTAATGTACCCTGTTTGAAAATCTTCCACACAGCCCCACTTTAAATTGCATCCCAAATAAAAGCCTAGGACCTGAACTTCAACATGAAACCTCCAAGCTGCACTGGGAACTTCATTCTTACAAATTCTTACAGAAAATGTAAAAATTAGAAATGCTTATTTCCATCTGCTTAAGCTGTATTGGTTCTCGTCATATAATGATTTAAATATAAGATATAAAGAATCATAGAACTGTCTAGTTTGGAAGGGACCTTTAAGATCGAGTCCAACCATATCAGAATAAGCTGAAACTTTCCAGTCGTATTAAATAAGTGCAAAGACATGCTTCAAAGAATAAACACCATCTTTATACACAGAACTTCCACGATTATAGTGGTATTTTTAAGTACCCTATAGTATTATAAAGTACAACCAATATACGGACCAGTCTTTTTTTCTTTATTAGATATTCCTGAAATAGTTGGCTGTATATCTATTGCTTTCATTCCAATAATCTTATTGGAGACACCAAACAACATTTATGGTTTTGTTTCCTTTCTTAAAATCAACACAACCAAGAAGATGCAGATTCTACAGTAAATACTGTGCTCTAAGTCATTTGAATGTGCTGAACCAGGAAATATAAGAAATGGCTTACCTTCTGCATATCTGGACTGATATCTGAAAACAGAAATACATACTTCATCATAAATGAATAATCAAACCTGTGTCAGTCTATATCCGGTTTACTGCTACACTGATATCCCAGTTATGAATTCCCAAAAGGGGATTAAATGCAGCAGCAACTGAGCAAACAGACTACAGGGTCCCTGATAAAACAGAGACAGGATGAGCTGCACTTGAGGTCCTGATTTTGCAGCACTGATACGATACGGGCAACTACTCACAATGGCCAAGACTTTGTGTAGTCAGTTGCCAGTTGCTAGGATGTTTACAGGACCAGAACCAAAATGTGAAAACCAGATGTTAACAGATTTAAACACTAATGTTCTGTTTTCTTTGCACACTCCCCCCCCACCACCACCACCACCAATGTGTTTAGGGAAAGTTATAGGCGGGAAGGATCCATCTTTACTTGTTCTAGAAAGTATAGAAGCACTGGATCAATTAAACAGTAAACGAAGTAGCTTACCTTTTGACTTCAAAACTTTATGGACTCTAGATGAGGGTTCTGAAAAAAGACAACAACATGTTTAAGCACCCAGCATCCCAGAGAAAGTTATGGGCACCTTGGCCGACTTGTTATAACATGGATACCAAAGTTTAAGCTTCTGAGCCCATGCAGGGAAGCCAGATTTTAATTTCTTAATCACCCAATTTCCTCACAAAAAAGTATTTGTTGAAGTGTCAAACTTAAAGCTGTTGCCAAAAAACATACATGTTTCTTAATGCAATAGCAGCTGCCCTCCATACAACAAGCCACACGTAAATTTTCATCCCATGTTAAGATCCCTGCTCTCAAAAGACTTGGTCATCTCTGTTATCACTTTAAGTTGCTACAGGTTTCCTAGTAGAAATATGTATGATGTACCAGCAGCTTAGCAGGGTTTTAAACGTATACGTAGCTGAACATTACATAGGAGGCCATTTGACCAGTATTTCATACTACTCCTTTTGCAGGCAAAGCAGCACCAATGCAATCCTTCACCTCAGAAACAAAGGAAGCTGCCTGAAAAGTAATTAAAAACATGATTCTTTTTCAGACACAAATGCTGCTGTATGATAAATCACTACATCAATACTCTCATGAACCTTGTTTAAGTCCTTCCCAATACATAATGTTACACACTCCAAATTGGAAAGGTCTTAAAGTAGCTGAAGAGGGGAACACAGTGACTGCAATATGAAGTCACCCAAATACACACACGTTTGTAGTGGCCTCAAGAGGAAACTAACAGTAATGATGGATGTATGTTTGAGCTAGGAGGAAAAAAAACCCCAAAAGTCAGCATAGCCACCTCTGAAATCTCTATTATCCATAAGACAGACGTTACACTAAGTAAAGATAATAATCATGTTGTGAAACAATAAGCCTATTGCAATCAGGCTGAAACCACTACTGAGACAGTAATTACTTGAGGCGGGGGGCAGAAATGTCATATTTAAATAATGTGACTGGCTTCCCTGCACATGCATCCTTTTATCCATTAGAAAGTACCAACTGTTCTTTACGCATACATCATTAGCAATGCATATCCATGAAATTAAGTGCAAACAGTGGATTAAAAAAAATAAATCACACAAACAACAAATGGTTAATTAGATACTCCACCCGTATCTAAGAGTTACTGTGCCACATTAAATCCGCATGGAGTAGAGGCTAAAGACCAATTCCAAGCGCCCAGCCTCACCCAACCCTCAAGAGCCCTGTCCGTTTTCCCTCTTGTCATCTTGGTGGTAAAGGATTTTACTCACCTGATTTCCTTCTCACTCTGTGAGGAGCACTGCCTTCTTTAGGTGGGTACAATGATTTCATTTCTCCCTCGGGGCTATAGTGGAACCCTGGGTGATCTGTGGAACAAGCAGAGGCACAAGGAATAAGAGAGTCACAAGGGTGTCACCTCACACGCCTCCGCAGCTCTTTCTGGTGGCAGTGCCATCATCCCTTTATGACTGACAAAGTGGCACTTCATCGGAGCCTGAAGCAACAGAAGCAAGGTGGTGTGCTGCTGCAGGACAGCTGTTAACCACCCAGCCATGGAAACGCTTTGCCCATTTAGTTGTGCCTTGCTCCAGATGGCAAACCCAGCATCATTTATGCACTATCACCGTGTTTAATCGTTTGCCAGTTTCTCAGTCAGAGCCTTCCTGACCAATACAGCTATGTAAGTAAGTAACAAGCCTGCTCTACGCCAAGGCTTCCTCAGTGTTTATATCGTAGGACTATTTCCCTACGCTGCCAGGGCTCACTGGCAACACGAAGAGCTGCGTTGCAGCTTGCACCAGCAAAGGCAGCAAGCAGAAGATGCAGCAGCAGCAGCAGCAGCAGGGGCAGCGCAGACGGCAGCATCGCACGCGTTCTCCAGCCCTGGCCCCTGGGACACACACAGGTGAACTCTTCAGGCACAAGCACGAGCCCGCTGGGTCCCAGCACGGAGTTTTCTTGGGGCTGTTCTGTGGGCGCAGTTGCTTTCTGCCGCAGCCAGGAGAGCAGCTGCTGTGCTAGCTGGACCGCGGCGGGATGGAGGACACCCGGAGCAGCCAGCCACCCTGCTGCCACCGCAGGGGCACTGGGCTCCCTCGGTTCCCTTCCAGAGAGGCCGTGCACAGTGCGGTGAGCAGCTGGCAGCTTCTCTCGCTGTCCTCCAGCTGCAGGTTTGCCAGCATGAATACGTCATAACACAGCTACATACTTCAAGCTGCGTTTGCTAATTGCTAGCCCTTCAGCGGGTCCCAGCCAGGAGGCACTTATGCGACAAAACAGGAAAGATCCATGTTTAGTCAGCATGGAATAAGCAAAAAAGAGCAGCCAGAGTTTACAGAAGGTCTAATCTGCCTCTTCCTTACTCATCACGCGACGTAATTTGTTGGTTGCAGATCAGTCAGCCCAATGCCTACAGATCTCCACAGGATCTGTTCCCAGTTTTATTTTTTCCAGCAAGGAACATAAGCCTGGCCTTCTTCCCTCTCAGAAGAAACCAGCAGTTAAAGCCAAATTTTTGAAGATGGTTTTATTCATTTTTAAAAATGAAACTGAAAAAGAACCAACTTACGTATGGCATCCATTTCTAGAATCGCCTGTTTGGCCTGAAAGAGAAAAAACAACAAATGAAAAAGTTAAACTTCTAAGTAGAAGGGCAAATTACATTGCATATTACACACAATAGTGAGTTTATATGTAAGCAAAAGGAAGTTTAATTTTTGAACTAATAAATATGGTTAGCAGCATTATTGTCTCTCTTTTTCTGTGTGCTGGACACCTTACACTTGTAAATAATGACCTTCCTGGCAGGAGCTCACCAGAAGTTATCTTCAGGGCTTCACACAAAACCCTGTTGTTCACTGCACCCAGCAGCTCCGCCGCACGTGCCCACCTCCCTGCTGGCAGCGCGAGGGCACGAGCACGTATCTACGGCACCACTGGCGGGAGATATTTCTGGGGGATGTAGTGATGGCACATCTGACCGCAAAAACTACTTTGGCTTCAAAGACAGGGGCTGCGCTGCGCTGAGATTATGCTGCACACACTGCGTCTCCTCCATGGGGACACAAACCTTCAGAGATCTCTCTCTGAGTCCCAGAATTGAGAGCCATTGATACACCTCTCCATGTTGCTGGGATTGGCAGAAAACTGGCCCTACTACCTGGGAATCACAAGTTTTTTGTGATTCACAGAACATTTCCTCCCTAAAAATCAAATAATTTAACTCCTGAATTATTTTTCAATTCTGAAGTTGTTGGCACAGAAAACATTATCAATCTTGCTTCCTTTAAGGGTTTCCTTGAGGAACTGGTATTAAAAAAAATAATCATCCAAATAATCATCAACCAAAAATCATTTGGTTAAGTAAGACTGAACCAGGATAAAAAGTGTCTCATGATTGCTTAAAATTTTTCAATTTATTAGGAAAAAATAATCTGGATGTTTTATCAAGCATATCAGCTAATAAGAAAGACAATAAACTAAAATAAAATAGTCTGTGTAACCTGCTTGCCCTACAATAGGTGCAGTTCAGTATTTTTCCACCAGGCGTCACATGTGGACTACTATTAAATCCTCCAAAATCTGTGCAGGGAGAAGTTTAATAACTTGCAACTATTGGTTTGTCAAAAAAAAATGTACAGACAACCTCAGAGATTTATTTGGTTAGATTTTTCCTTTCTCAAGTAAAATTATTTCTATGAGCAGAAAATGGCATTATATTTTTGGTTACACATTTTTTCCACAGATAAATAAAAAAATCCGATAAGAAGTAAGAAAAACATCTTGATACCAAAGCTGAGATCATGCTGTAGTATTTCTTTTTACAACCTAATAAACTGCCACGAGTATTTACATTGTAAGCATGGATACTAGCATAAACATTATACCTTTGATAAACCCTGTCAACAAAAAGATAAGAGGAGAATTAGTAACAGTAACTGCTAGCGCTGTGTACGTCAGTTGCAGGTAACATTTTTTAGCCATTACAGCATAAAACTCAGTGGAAAAAAAAGTCAAGGGAACTGTTCAGTGAAACTAATATTGGAAAAAAAAAAAATCAGTAAAACTCAGTGGAAAAAAAAAAATCCAACAGTAAAACTCAGTGGAAAAAAAAAAATCAGAAAAAAATCCTACTTCTACATGAGTCAGTGGCTGCTGTGTTATGGCAAGAGTTAAATAGGGTTTACACCCTTTGAGAGGTGCAATATGTTACACTGGGAAACATCACCTGGAGCTCCAAGACAGGATTTCGTAAATAAAAGGACCAGGTTTTCCTACTACAAGACATTGCAGCTATGAATATATCAGGGCCCCCTTTTCTCTGGCATAAAGCTTGCTAACTGCCTCACCAGAAGGGTTCAGATGTCCCAGCTAAGGATGCAGGGTTCACGACGGGCGTGTGTATTTGTAAAGTGAAGTGTGTGCTGCCCATGGCTTCACTGCTATCGTACCTAACCAAGACAGATTAAAATTAGCTTGGTAAGGTCTACGCATGCTGCAATTAGCGCACCTCGCTGTTGTGCAGACAGGCAGTATCAAGCTAAAGTATGCTTTTATGGTCAAGCTTTATGACATTGCATCTCTGTTACTCGTGTCTTAGCAGGCAAATCCTAATATGGACAGCAATGCTGCTAAACCAGTTAAATTCTTCTACTCCTGTACCAAGCCCTGTAGATGCTTCCAGTGGAACTTTCCCATTATTTTCGAGGAACTTTTAAAGACATAAGGAAACAACATGTTAATCTCCTGGAGTCTAAACTTTCTGTAAATTGCCACGCATCTTGCAGCTAACAAGATTGTTCTAAGTTAAGTACACGTACAAGGAGGTGGTGGGGTTTTTTTAATTTTTACCTTGGCAGGAATTTTAGCAGGATGATTTTCTAGAATTAACCTCTTCAGGTGAAGAATCCAAAGGCGCTTGTCTTGCTGTGACTTTGCCTGATAAAAAAATTGTAGCACCATGAGAAAACACATTACCGCACTACGCAGGCTCAGGAATATCATATGGTCATCAGTCAGGTTACCCAGTGGGCAGGGAGGTTTCTGTCATACCTGGACAGTATGTTGCATCTTGGGATTTTTGTAGTGGAAGACACTAAAGCTAAGTGGTTCCTTTGGTATTACTTCAACAAGCATGAGATTCCCACACTGTAACAAAGAGAGGCAACGATGTGAGTCATGGAGGAGTTTCAGGGAGACCCAGAGTCAGCGCATGACTACTTGCTCTCCAACATACCAGTATATGAGCTTTGTATGCAAACATCTCATCTCTCTTTTTTGTAATTAGCAGCAGCTTGTCAAAGAGGAACAACGTGCGCTCATTTTTGGCTCGCTGAATGCGAAATGTTCCTTCTAACACCAGCTCCCCGTAACTCGTGAGGTCTGGCCCTTTCCAGTTAGTGAGCAAACTCTGTATCTCCTGCAACAGATCAAAGAAGACCAACCACATTCATTTCAGAGACCTTACTTAAATAAAGACCCAAACAAAAACTGCTGAGGCCATTCCCACTCTCCTATATGAAGTTCAGCATCTGACAGCATAAAGTCACCATACCCCGGTACTGAGCTTGCTAGGTCATGTGCAACATTGCAGGCAGCTGCTTGGAGGCCTATTGCTAAGCCCAGACTAAAACATGCCCTCCTGAGTACTGGTTACCTCTGTGTGGACCCAGTGAAAAGCCCTAAGCTCCCAGGGCAGCCTGCAGTGAAAGAGCACAACCCCATCTCCTCAGGCTCGCAGAGATGGAGAACAGTCTGTAATTCAGCCATCAGTCTTTCTCGTGCCTCCTCCCCTCTTCCCTCTATGTCCCTAATCAATCCCTCTTAACATCTCTCTCTCACCCTGTGTATCCTCCTGAAGTCGTATAGTCTCCCACTGGATGAATTACAATGCCATCTCTACTTTCTGTAGGCCATCACAGAAGACACCTCTTTGAGGTGTCCAGACTGAAGAGATGTTTCTTAGAAGACCAGAGGACCAGAAGTGACTTGGTCAACTGATCATTTGAAGATGCCAAGATTTATTTGTATTTTTAATGATTTGTATATATACCATAGATATTTACCACCTTATTTATTACTTAAAAAAAAAAAAAAAAAGGCTGGAGGAACATCTAAGAACATCATTGCAAGTCTGTGTTGCTTAGCTATGGCTATTCTTGCTTCCTTCAGTTGCTTGTTTTTTACATCAGTGGCAACGACATAGCGCTTAAGAATGGTACAGCAAATTGTAAAGGCAGACTAAATCTTAATTAGGGAAATCTTTAAAAATGTCTACTGGACTTTAAACCTGGCAGCATTATGAAAGCAGGAACAGATTTCCTCATCCTAGGCTGGTCTCTCTAGAACATTACACTTTAATACAGCATTCAGTTAGAAAACATCTCAGTACATTTCACGCACAAATGCAACCTAGAACATTCACAGGAAGAGAACCCAAAAGCAGCATATTTTATAACAGTCTTGTGTAGAGTTCAAAAAGAAATGTAAACATAACAAATGAAAAAAATGGCTTTTTATCAGGTCTCTCTAGGAACTTGTAAATAGGTCAGGGTAATAGGGTACAGCACAGGGATCACGTCCACCACCGTTGAGGGAGACTTTGCAGAGGAACTGCTGTCGCAGTACTGTCACAGCATTACAGACCGAACAGCAGTGTGATGGCCCACAGAAGACCTATCCTTATGGCTGCAGAAACAGATTTTACTTTTTAAAAGGGTAAGCATGAACATAAACATTTCCACAACCCCATACATTTGGCAGCTGAGCTCAATAAATTAATACAAAACAACAAAAAAAAAACAACAAAAACACACACCACTTTCCCAAAAACATTTAGCCCTGTTTATTGCCAAATATTACTGGTTAGCCAGATTTATTGAAGACTGTTGGTAAGTCATTAGCATGCATTTCCAGCAATGTGTGGCAAAGGTTACACTGCTGCAGGCAAGACATTATCAAATGTAACCCTATTCTCCCTACACAAACAACAAAAAAACCTCCACAAAAATGAGGGCCAGTAAGTATAATTTATGTTAAAAACAAAAAAAGGGACAAAGAATAACAGGACATAGAATTCTGGAATGGTATAGGCCTATTACTCCTCTTTACCAACTAAAAAATCCCCCTAATTTTCTTAAAGCAGTATAAATACCACTGATGAAAATGTAATGTAAAATCATAATTCACTAGGAAGTTTGAAACAGAATGACTGTTCTGTAAAACATCTACAAAACAGTTTGGTCTTGATGCCAAAAGTTACTCAGGGTGTAGCTTTTGTTTTCTCCTCAAAAATTCTCCATGCGAAGTGAAGTTAACCTTTTTCTAACTATCATATTTCTAGGTTTATACTTTTCGCAAAGCAACTGATAACGAGTCTTCAGAAGCCCAAGAGGAAAGTACTTAAATAAGAAGCACAAGAAACGCCTCAAAACAAAATTAATCTGCACAAAGGGGAGAAATCGGAAACCACAGGATTTCTGAACAAAGCCATGCCCTAGGGTTGTAACACAGTGACGTACAATTGAGGGAAAGGAAGAAAGAAAAGTTATCTTAAGTTCCATATTACTGCAAAATAAATGTTTTACAGGATGCTGCTTGTAGGGCAAAGATGTCTGAGATTTTCCTGCAGCAGCTATGACCATGGTCTCTAAGATCAAACAGCCACAGGCATACTCAACAGGAGTCTAAATTATGACTGACAAAGATTAAAAGAAAAGATAAAACTAAAAAATGTTAATGGCATATATACTGACAAAACCAGCTCACAAAACCCCATAAAATCTCTTTGGGAACTCACTTGGAGCCTGATGGCATGTTCATGTTTCCTCTTCATGTCATTTATATGCCATGCCACTCTCTGCATGGTATCTATGGCATCCAGCACCACGTCGTAGCCCTCAGTGTCCTTGTCAAGGTGGTTTTCTATTTCCTAAGACAGGAGGGAAAAAAATGTCCTGTTATTTCTAAATGAATATTCCCAGCAAGACGCAATACTATGTTTTTATCTGTCCTATTTTGTCTTTGTATTGTAATCACCCAAATGCAACGTTCCTGCCTTTGTTACTATTGCATGCTGTTATCAATTTGATTAACAGAAGATGACTAACAAAGCCAAGCCTTTACGGTCAGTTTAGCAGTGACAATACTTGCGGCAGCCTGTGTGAGCAGAGAGGCACAGAAAGAGAGTGCAGCACGCTGACAGGAGACTTTTTCAGACAGCATTTAATGGCTTTCTTAAAACGCAGAACATATCTACACACTTACAAAACCCTGATGGAATTACACCAGGCGTTACTTTACAGTTGGAGAGAAGAAAAGCACCAGACATTTTATATAAGGATCAGTGTCTTTACACTTCACTAGAACATGACTCCCTAATAGGAAACATATGTGGAAAACGTTAACAATAAAGCAGGAATTTCCGAAACTTGCTTAACTCAATTCACTGAATATGGAAAGAGTTCCCACTTCCTCAGTCATTCCTCTCCACAAAAATCTTGCCAGTCGGGGTGTTTATATGTATTTATTCTTTCTTTCAACCACCCCCAGCATTGCGACATGTGGAAAAATGCTGGTTTTCATTGGAACAATAAATTAATGTACAAAAGTGTTTAATCATGACAAGAATCTTCCAAACAACTTCAGAATTACAGTTTTTAAAAAAGCTCATTATTTGGATGCACAGACTGATTCAATGTGCCTAAAACTATTACTATAAATTCCCCACACCAAATACATGCATATGCTGTGAAATGATGAAGATAGAAAGAGTCTCCATACGTAGAAATATAACCCCCCCAAAAGAAAGAGCGTCTAAGGAAACCCAGAACCTTTCTAAACTTCAAGTCCTATACCAGAAGCAGGAACTTTGACGTGCAGCAGCCCTAAACAAAATACATTTCTAATGGGTGCTTACGTGCAAAAGCAGGTGGTACTTGAGGATGCGCTGGACGGGTTTCAAGAGATAGGAGCCCAGGGGCAGAGAATGCTGAAGCGCTTCTTGCCGCTCTCTGAAGAACTTGGCCAGCGTCTTGTTCCTCATGCACTCTGTCAACACAGCCACCGACCTGGAAACATCAACACATAGCTTGAAGACACACTGTCTCTGAAACTCTGTAGGTGAAGTCAAGAGCTGTTTGTTTCTTTCCTTGTAAAAGGGGGCAGCAGGTTCCTAATCCAATCACTGCCGTTTGTTTTTTTTGTTTTCAGTTATCTTACGCATTCAGTTATGTCTTCCTTTGACACGCAACCATTCTCTCTTACTGGGAATTATACAATTTGAGCACTGCAGAACAGGACCATCGTTTTCTAAAGAAGGACAATAGCAATGAATGACGAGAACGATCAAAATAAAACTTCAGATGAGCATCCTTCATTTTTTGTTGGGCTTGGTTGTTTGGTGGGGTTTTTTATTATTACTATTTTAAGTTAAAAAAGTAAACTCCTTGCCCCTCCCTCCAGCTGGGGTGTGTGGGAGGGTATGATTTTTTTTAATTATTATTTGTTATGGAGTGTAACTTACATTACATAAACAGACCAAGGGACAAACAAAGAAAGGGAACCCAGCATTCCTACCTTGGGTAGTTGGTGCAGTACTGTGTATATATGTGGAAATCTTCACTCTGCATGGGGAGGAAAGGTTTACATATATTCAGATTTTGTCAAACTAGCATCTAACCCATGTGCAAGATAAAGATGATGACGTTAAGACAACGCCTCCTCCAGTTCCTGATCAATGAATTCACTGTTATAGTCCTAACACTACCATAGACCTACTAACTGAATTTCATTTTTCCTTTTTTTTTTTTTTTAGATTTTTCCTTTACTTGCATGAAAAAGCAAGAAAACCTACACAGAGATAAAGCAAGTAGCTTTGCAACAGAGCCTCCAAGGTCCTTTATGACAATCTATGCATGTTATAAAAACCCCAACAAAATAACCCACAAAAACCACCGACATACATAGCCCCTTCAAACAACTGACTTGCACATGCCTTGTTTTGCATGTGCTGAAGCACATGCGTGCTTCCTGGGAGAAGTAAGTTTTACAGTTTATGTTCGGTGTGCGATTTTCAATCGACTATAAATACTTTCACATTTGAGCACAGTCTAAACATGAAAATTAGAAGCTACAAAAGTGATTTTTTTTTAATTAAAAAAAAAAACCCTAAATTATGACTCTGTGAAAACAGAGTTATTACCCAAACAAGTTGTAACTAGACTTTGGTGAGTTTCCACACTTGCCTGTCACAGTGAAATTACCCACACTTAATGCTGACAAGCTTCTCAGAGCAAAAGCCTGAGTTTCATTTCTTTCCTCCACGGCCTAAGATTTTTTCTTAATTATCATTGTTTAATTCTATGCAAGAACAGGTTCCTATGTGCTTTAAATTGTAAAGACTGCAGAACTGTCCTAAAGCACTGCGGAACTGCAAAAGTGCTCCTAAAATAAATTAACTTTTTCTTTCCTGAGCCCTAGATCGATAAAAAGCAATCCTCCAGTAGTAAACAAGAGTCCAGTTTCCACTCAAAGCATCTTCAGAAGGGATTCAGGCATTCTGCAGCACAATAGCTGTGCTCTGCGAGGGGTATTCTTCTCCCAGGGGCAGTCGCTGGTGAATGAATGGTGAGACCAAATATCTACCTTCACAGAAGGCAACAGCGCTCTGAGGAGCAACACCACGTGGGGAGAGGGCTCACACAGTCTGTGGCTTATGTTTCTCATTGTTGGGTTGGGGTTTTTTTTTGGCTGTTCATCAGAAAGAGCCAGCTGAGGCAGTACCCTTCCCCATTTCTAATAGCACTGCTGCCTTCCCTCTCTCGCAGGGGTGAAGTGGGTTCTGCCATTCATTTTTCCAGTTCGCAGAGATTCATAAGGACCCCATATAAAGCAAGGTGCTACCCCACAGGAGTACAAGTCACTGCAATTCGTTTCAGTATTTTTTACTGGATTTCAAAATTAACTGTTCTGAAAAAATAAGTAACTCCAGGAAGCTTCTAATAAATATTTCTCTAGGGGACCGAGAACCTCATTTACTCACTAGTGGGCTGTAAGCTTATTAAACTGCTCTTCGCCTAGAAACCAACCAACTAAATGTAGTCTTGACACAAATACAGTTAAACGATTCAGCTTGTTTTTTCACGCTTGGACTAATTTTGCTGTCACAGCTAGTTTTTACGGTGGTGTACATACGCCCCATGTCCGCACCCAGAGACAGAGAGTTTGTATGAAAGCCTGTCCATGTCCACGCTTGGGACGCTGGCCACAGCTCCAAACCCTCTCCGCTCCAAACCCTCTCCGCTCAAAACGAAGAGTTAACAAACTTCAGAGCACTGCAGACATTACACTGTGTCATTTTCTATGGCAGTCACTACCAAACTAGCTAGCACTCATAATAACTCAGGGTGCTTAAGAGAGAGCATTACGAAGAAACTCAGTATGATGAAAAAAGTGATTTATTTTATATATGTATATATTAATACAAGGTTTTCGATCAGGGGGTTTTGGTATGAATTGTAATATATTCCCATGGCTGCAATCACAGAATAATGCGCTTAAAGAACTACTTCATAAGCAAAGTGCAGAACATTTTATGCCAATTTATTTTTCATATATATATATATTTTCTGCTCATAAACGTCATCACGTGATTGCTCTGCTTTTCAAACACAAAGGAAAAGAATATCTGTTGTGAAATTTTAACAAATGAAAGCATTATCTGTAAAACAAACAAGGGCAAACACTTCAGGGTTTCAGAGTGAACTGAGTGCACATTCCCCACAAAATCAAAAGCCTGAAATCCCCAGGAGCCTTTTCACACTCTCCCTCTTGGTTTGGGGTGTTTTTTTTTTTTGGTTTGGTTTTTACACAAGGTCAAAACTACTTTCAATAGGATTATTGGTTTTAAAAGAATTTTAGTCTAGCTATTAAATGGAACAAACTTGTATTAAAAAAAAAAAAAGTAGTTTCTCATGCCCTCAGCACCTCTAAAAACTTTAAGAATGGTTTCACAATCATCCCTGCTTTGTGAACAGACATGGCGCCAAATTTCATGCTGCACTTACACGCGTACTCTCTTCATTGCGCCACAGCTCATTTCATCACACGAAACCATCAGAGAGCATTTACTTTTACTGAGAGCATTTGCTTTTACCGAGCTATGCGAGCATAATGCCAGTAGAGAGTCAATTACATGTATTTTGCCTCCAGAATGAGATTGTTGATTCAGACTTAGGAAGCTGGTGTGAGTCAACATCATACACCTCGCCTAGGCATCAGCAGGATTCACGTGAACATGTTGGCCAAGAGAGCTGCTTCCAAGACTCTTCCTCAGCCTGAGCAAGCCGCGCTACTCAGGACAGCCGTTCTCCCGCTGCCTGCCTGGTCACCCAGCACCTCCGCATGGTCAGAGAAGGGTCTTGTAGTTCACACACCCGACTGGTGGTCTGTGTTTCACACCAGACTCCCCAGAGCGAGCCCTGCGTTACTGGGAGCATATCAGGGCACAAGCCGTGCAGGGTAAAGCCAATGCTGTGAACTATGTTCAGAAGCAACAGAAAAACCAGGACTAAGATGGATTTAATATATCCCTATCAATACTTTCACACTGTAAGCAAAGCGCCAGCTTATGGCTCATCAGTGTTTCTTTGGACATTCTTAAACTTACTCAGCTTGAAAGCTGTTCTGTTCACCTCAACTGTCTTCAAACCAGATGAAAAACGATCTCTGCAGGGAGACTGGAACCGCTCCAGTTTTAATCTGGGGGCCCAAAGCTGCTGTGGTAGAGGGTGCAAAAACTGAGACCCACGGCGACAGTTCATCCGCACTGACTACGAGTCGCCCCCACGAGCAAAGCCAAGCGCAAGCAGATCCCAGCTATACTTAGCTTGTCCCCTGCTGCCCAATCAGTTCACTGTGCGTCTCCTCCACACGAAACGAAGTGCCAAGCACATGGCTGCATCCCCAATCTTCTCTCAACTCTCGGTGCTCTGAGCTTTTTTATAGCCATAAAAGGCACTTTAAAGGAAAACGGAGACTGAGAAAATGAGCTGAGTCAGAGTGTAAGCTGAAGCCAATTGCCTGGATCGCCTCTTCATTAATGAGATGCTAGATTAGAGTAATTCTCCCTTTCCCCTTGGTTAAGCTGTTGGTGTCTTTCAGAAAACATATGTTCTGAATTTCTGGGGTGCTGAGTGAGAAAAGCGATGTGCCAGAATTATGCTCTCCTTTACAACAACTCACTTAAATGACTTCAGTATTCTACACGTTTACAATCTTCTAATTAACGTTGGCATCATTACTATGAAAATGAAAGACTAAGTTGGCAAGAAAACTTATAAACAATCTTTTATGCAAATAATTAAGCTACAGCTAAGCTTGCACTGGAACCCTTTTATCAGCCTCCGATTACAGTTAGCAGCAAAATGTCTCCAAGACATTTAACGTACTAGAGTTATTAACAGTTCTTCTAGACGAAGGGGCAGGACCAAAGCTGGTAGAAACTAAACTAGTACACCACTGCCCTCAGTGGCAGGTTATTTCCATGCAGCAGCCATCCCACCCTGTTTAAACAAATACCCATCCACACCATCTGCAGCTTGGGGCAAAAAGGTAAAGGATTCATGACCGGACAGCAGGTTTTAAAAAAGCATGCTTTTCTGCATGTGTGTCCATTTGTCTGTGATTTATTACTGAATTAAAATACGTGGAGGCAGAGGGATCAAATACGACGTTGTAAGTTGTTATTAAATATTTATTTAAAGTCATAGCTTTGCATGGTTCTTTTATCTGTTAGTGACTTTTATGTTATTGGCTAGTTTACATTAGAGACATCTTGCTGAATTCTGTTAACAAATAAAAGCTGCCATTTTAGGAGCTAATTACATTGGGCACTCAGCACAACAAATGTTAGATAAAGATTCAAATCCACAATTACGAGTTTTTGTTCAAAGTGCGCTAATGTGATTTGATAATCCTTACCCCTTTTCCCTTAAAAGTAAAAGTTGCAAGGTTGTTCACTACTTGAGCATGAAGTTATACACAGGAAACAGCGATGTATGATTGTGTGAGTGAAGTATAATATGCTATACAACAAATTTTATTGAGCAAAACCAAATAACAAAGTCAAGTTCAAAGAAACAGTCTACCAACTATGGTCCAAAACTAGATCTTAAAAAAATTAAGTTCCCTAGATGTTTTCACAAATATCAAACATTTTAGTTCCCACAAGCTCCAAAGTTACTTTAACCGCAACTGTTCTGTTAAACATGCAAACGACTTTGTGTCATTTCACATGAATCCTGAAGCAAGAAATGGCTATTTCTGTATGCAGTTACTGAGCTTCATGAAATGCAAAAAGTAAACACAGTACCTGCAATGAAAATTTCATTGTATGTTTAAATTCCCCACAATTAACGCTAGTCACAGCTGAACCAGCAGGGTGAAAAAAATGTCACTAGGGCCAGAGCTCGTGTGACTCACGGTTCCACTGGCAGCATTAAAGAAGCTCCAGCGGAGCCACATCCATCAGCTAAGGCTGTGAGCTATGACTTCAGCATGATATTATCCCCGTGCTTAAGTCACAGTGAAGATCTAACACACTCAAAGCAAACAATAAATGGCCAAAGTCCCATAAGATTTAAAGGACTGCATACTGCCAAAAAAGGCAGTTTTATTTCCACTACTCAATGCTGGGAAGATACAAGCAACCAAGAATGGACAACTGGAGTCTGTTAAGACAGTCAGCAGTTGCCGTAATGACATCTTCATGGCAAAAACCAGAACTGTGGGGTTTTTTTGGTATTGTTTGATTTTGCTTTTAAGTGTTTGCACTTGTCTGGATGAAGCTAAAAAGTGCTTGTTAGGACTGCAGTCTAGCAATTTCTGAGCCATCAGGCAGTTGACAGCCAATATACAAATGCTAAAAGCATTTGACAAGGGAACAAAATGCACAAGCAATGATAGGCAGATGGATTTTTGGACGAATGGCCAGCAAGTCTACCACAAAACTACTTTCAACTGGCCAATATGAATGAGAGCACAACATTTTCCTGGACTTGCTATAATCACTTGCACCACCTCTGTTTCATGTCCCAGCCAGGAGTAGTCCCAGCAGTCCCAGCTATAAGCAAGCAATACACCAGAAAGGTATACCAGCTCCGAACTGTGCTACCTGTAAATCTCCTGAAGGCCTCACAATTGGCCTTCACTGCACGGGCACTCTGCTGACTTATGCTCAACTTGTCCCCCAGGATCCCAGATCCTTTTTTGCTATGCTGTTTCCCAGTCAGCTGGACCCAGAGTGCACGTGGGGTTATTCCGTTCCAGAAGCAGGACTTTGTGCTTGCCCTTATCCCATTCTCTCTCCTTCGATCCAAGATAGGCTATTTGGAGAGATAATAATATGCCATAAACCCCATTGCAACGGGGCAAAATTACATCCTACTTGTGTAGTAGTGGTGCCAACACTATGATCTCTCAGTGCTTACAAAAGATCATTTACTAGACAAGTAACAGCTTTCTCAAACTCAACTCAAGCAAGTGATCCAGTGAAAGAGCAGCACTAAACTGGTATCATCACTCCCCTTTACGATAAAATCCCTTGTGTCACAATAGTGCCAAACAAATTACTGGACCACCATGAGAGGTCTCGCCTTGTGTTAGACCTATTATATTGAATGCTTGGTGCTGGCAATACTGAGCTCAGGACAAAGTATAAAACATGACAGGGTCTGGCTTTTTTGGTTTTGCTGTTTGTCTGTTGGGGTTTTTTTTTTTAAGGGAAAAAGGCAAACATACCTATAGAGAGATTATCCAAACTTAAACAAGTATATGTCCCCTCTTCCACTCCTCTTCCCCCGGAAATAGTACAGAGATGGCATTATTTCTTAACACATTTGGGTTCTACAGATTCACAGCATATGTAGGTTCTCTCATGAACTCTGCAGTGAACTAGAGTCATCTGTAGCCCAAATTACTTCATCTCTTGTTGTCCTACCCATTATAGCCATTCCCGTTCCCCCTCACTGGCTCTCTGCGTTTCCTACAATGAAGGACACCTACTTTGGCTGACTGTATTTCTCCTGCACCTAACAACTTCTCCTTCTCCATATTTTTTGGTTTCAGAATTGCCCAACAGAATAAAGATGTCAGATCAATGCTGAGAAAACTCAAAGTATTTCAGAGAGAATGAGATTTGAATCTTAAGGCCAGACTTTGGGCCATCCCCTTTGAAAAGAAAATTAAAGATATGGCTGCTAGATTCAAGAAAAAATGCATCTCAGAGAATAATAAGGCCACAAGTATGTTAAGGTTATTTCCTTTTCTAAAAATGCAGCCAAGTTGTATTCTCTAGTTGGTTTATAAGCTGACAAGGCAAAACTGGAGTACCACTTGATCACCTATATTAAAAGAGGAGGGGGGAAAAAAAGAACCCCTGTAATAATCCACAAAAAAAAAAATATCCAAAAATGAACTCTAGATCAACAGCTCCACCAGTTCAGATACACCTATTGAAGAAAATAACATTTTTCTTGATTTTTTTTTAAAATGCAAATCAGAGGCACTATCACCTACTAGCACTACCTGTCACCTACTAAGAGAAATTCCTTCCCTTTCTATAGATTTTCTAACTTTTCTTGGTTGAAGTCACACAAGCTGTCAGAGTTAGGTCTCAAAAGCTAACAAGTTAATCTTATTCCCCCGTGTCGCTCTGTGACTGGTGGTGTGCTGCAGACTCCAGCAGTCACCACTTACCTTGGAAACAAAACAGTCTGCTATAGCCACAGGATCATTTTCACAGTTTTCCAAATCTTGTAGAAGTTCACTAAAACAAAGAACAGGAAAAGGAAAGACAATTATGGCACAGCTTGGAATAGGCACACCTGTATATTTGGACAGTGCTTCATCATTCATGGCAGTGATAACACAGGGAGTCCTACAAAGGGAACGAGAACACCTTTGACATGCCTCTTCCCCCTAGACGTATAGCTGCTGAGGTTTCTTTGTTTGGAGGCAGAGGAGCACTCTAAGTAAATGGTATTCCCACATACTTAAAAATTCACCATGGATTGCTGATCTTCTAAGCAAAGCTGAGCCCCTTCCTCCAGACTGACAGCTCTTCTACAATACTCATAGTGGTGTAGTCAGACAGTTGTGTAGCTTTTGTATCAACTAACACAATTTAAAACTATTAAATTTCAAAAGATATTGAAGCATATGCCCTGTCCTAGAAAGACTTCGTATGTTCTAGGAGCTTTATTTGACTGAGGGAGGTGAGGAGCTGGTCTGAAAAACACAGATGAGAACCAGGGATGTATTATGCATACAAGAAGAATGGTAATAAGCTCACTCAGGAAAATTTGTCTACCTTTAGTGGGTCTCTTCACTGAAGAAAAATGTTTAGCCTGGAAAAAGTTTTCTGGAAGGGAATATATAACTTCTACATGCATAAAAATAAAACCTTACTGAGAGGATTTTATAATTTTGACATGCCAAGCAGGAAATGAATTCATTGTAACAGGAGCAAAGCAGTAAGGAAGCATGTTCACTGGTATGAAACTTAGCTCTCAAAAGCCAATTCAGTGAAAGAAAGAGTTCAAGCAGCAGAAGAAAACCTCAAAGGTCTCTCCTTGATCCAAATAGGCTTTAGTCTTACTGAAAGATGTACTCGGAAAATGAGAGAAGAAACTGAGTTTTCTGCCAAATCGTACTCTGATAGAACTCCCCCCCGCCTCCGCCCCGCTTCTCATCAGATGATTTTCCATTTAGGGCTACTTTTCTCCCAGATCACAGCTAGTTCCCTGAACGAGTTTTGCATAAGAGTTGCTAAGCCTCTAAGCCTCTAAGGAACTACCCTTTTCCCCTCTAAGCAGACACAATTTCCCTCTGTAAGTAAGAAAAGGAGTAAACCAGAAATGTTTCCTGACTTGTTCTTTGCTTCTCTAATTACTGGAGGAAGGAAAGGGAGAAATCAGCAATCAGTCACAAGGAACAAAGACAGACAAAGACCTTAGGTTCAGTGGTCACTAAGCCGCTCTGTACGGCAACAATTTAACCTCCACACCTCAATTTCTCCCATCATCAGAACGGGAATAAAAATATGACCCTTGCCTGATACCCCACACTCATGAAGCTCCTTTACATCAGCAAAAGCAAGAAGCTGCAGCAATGGTGCCCATAACCATTAGTTATAATGGCTGACTGTGTTCCACACGTGAGCTTTGGAAAGAACATCAAACACAATGAACAGGCTCAGAGGATTCCTGCTGTCTGGCAGGCAGAAGTTCTTTTGATGGCTTAGAGTATGTAGCACCTTGATTGCCATTTTATTCCTACTGGTCTGCTATACCACCACATTATTTTTCCTACATAATACAGTAATTCGACACGTAGAGATTTTATATATTCATGCAACAAGTCCAAGTTTATGCAGTAAATATGCTAGTGCCTCACATCTTCAGCACAAGCCCATAGTGTAAGGACTGTGCTTTGAAAGATTTTGTTACCTATACTGCACTGTCTCGCCTGGCTGGTGAGAATAGGATTGGTAGAGCAGCCTGCCACTGTCAAAATAACAATTCTGTCACGCTCAGAATTCCTGAAAATCTTAATAAATTCCTCTACTACCAAGTTGACATGTGAAAAAGCAGGGCTATTATTATAGGCTGCATCTAAGTACCTGGCAGGAGGCAGAAGAAACAATAGAGAAAAGCATTAGTTCCCTTCACCTGAATATCCGGAGGTTGTACAGCGTTCACAGACAGTATCACAGCTCTCGGTCTCTGCGACTCGCTTCTGCCAACCGCCCAGGCAGGAAGGGAGCACGAGGGAGCACTGCTAGAGGAACTCCATGCTCTTGCAGCTGAATCACTCACAAGACACAGATTGAAGCATGCTGCAAGTGCCAGTGCCATTTAAGACCATGTACTGAGTTATACAGCTTGGGTTATTATGGGCTGGAAAAACCTGAACCTGCACAAACATCATCAATAGCTAATGCTAACTCCTTTGGGATGAGAGAAGTAAGCATAAAGAGACTGACAAGTTTTCATGCAGTGCATTCGTTATCTTTTCAACTCAAATGAGTAAAAGTCTCATTATAACATCTTTTAGGATGCTTCAATTTTTTTGAAGTACAAATTATTTTCAAGACAATACACTTATCTTCCCCCCGTGGGTGAAGACTTTCAATAGGACAAAGTGCAGGTTAGTATCAAGCTGTTGACGACAGGAGGTCAAGAGGAACAAGATAAACACATTTATAGGTCTGCAAATAATCATGATACAATTCAGGTGAGGCACTTTTTAAAATTTTACTCCTTTTATATCATCACCAGACCATTTTAAAGCACGACACAAGTATTCTTCTCCTCTGTTTTGATCCAAATTGAAGCGAGCGAGAGATGGTAATGATGGGGATATCAGACAGGCAGTTTGGGTGGAATGGAAGGAATGGAAAGATGCAGAAAGGAAACAGCATGGTTTGTCCTGAACCCATGACAAAAAATCAAAACAGTTGATGACCAAGTACTGCGCAGTCTAGCCATAAATGCCAAAGTAACAGTATCTCCAAAAAACTTCTCTCAATGCCTGACAGAGCATGGCATTCAAAACAAAAATGGACATAGCAAGCACTACCTGGTCTTCATGGCAGAATATTCTACTATGGTAGAATATTTTCACCATATAGAGCTCTGGAAAATTAATCTGAAAAGTTCAGACTTACAGTAAAAAGAAAAAAACAACCAAGAGAAATTCAGCCTTGATACAACTTCACTGTCGCAAAAATCCTGTGGACAAGACTAATATCTTTCCACTCAGAAAAAAACAACCCTCTTCCATTAAAGGTGAGCTCTTGCAGGTTTAATGAATGCTTCTCCTGACAACAAGCCAGCCCTTACCACTGCGAAGCTCAGAGCACAGGAACTGCTGAATACGCCAGTTGCAGAAAATGGCCCTGCACTGTATTTGTGTGCTTCAGCAGTCACCGATGGACGGGGACCATACAGGATGATCTGTGTCAGCAGGCTGCAGCTTGGCCTCTCACACTCAGACAATCTTAGAAGTACTAAACTTGAGCATGTTTCTCTGCAGAGTCCCCATTTCAGAACTGAGTCATGGCAACAGGTGGAGAATTTATCCTAAACCGACACTGGAAAGAATCTCAACAGGAGAGGCCAGGAAGAAAGGCAGCAAATGCTGACTTAGAGAACACTTCCCCCTTCTGAATAAATAAATTAGTAGTGGAGGAGCTCTTCCCAAGAGACAGAGCAGGACCAGTGGACCAGTATATAGTCAGTGACTCTGCTTTAAGAAATAGCTTTCCAAAAAGAGACCATAGTCACAGGACTAGCAGTTACCATCCTCACCATCATTTCTGCCATTCAACGCAACACCTAAAAATCATAAGTAGTTTGGCTGAGAGAAATTTCTATTTACTGAAATGAAATTTCTCAGATCTATACAAAGTCCATAAAACCTGATCAAATGGTCTCAGAAAAACAAGGTAATTCTGAAACTATAAAATCATGCTCACAAAAAGCATCTGAAACTACTAAGACAGAACTGCCAAATGGACCTTTTTCAAAGGTAAAAATAAATAAAAAGGCTCTAGATTATGTTTAGGACCCAGAAGCTACATGCCAAGTTTCACACAGGAGGGAACATAATCCTGGAAGCTATATTGGGACCTACAATGAGTGTTCAGTCTTAAAAGCTCACAATTTCCACGTAGAATTTTAAATTAGAAGGCCTGAAATACATTAGTAATTTACTAGAGGTTTTGGACAACTTTCCAGTGAGTTTTAACCATTGTAACATATCTATGTCTAAAATTGCCTCAAACGGCTTCGTTTCTTTTTTTCCTTTTTAACCTTTAATAAAAATTTTTTTTTTTTTTTTGCAAGTCAATTTTTCTGTATAATGACTGATCATACTTGAAGGTATTTTTGTTAGGTAATGTTTGCAACGATGCTGGTATAAATGTGTCCTAGCTGCCAAGTCTGCCATTCCTCTAGCTTTTGAAGGATTAGAAAACGTAATGGCCAGGACTGTTTTTTCCATCCTGTGACCACTGGGAAGCTGTAAGCTTACAAGCTTTGTCTCATGGCTCTAAAACACGTGATCAAGCTATCACTATGTATTTTCCATTGTGTTAGACGTTCAGTCAAGTCAGCTGTAGCTGAAGCAAGACACAGCAGCTTGCTAGTTAAGTGCATTTCCGATACTCTGCAGTAACTGTTTTAATTTTCAGGAAAAGATTTTAGCTTTCACCTTGGTCTGTAAGTTCTGAATAGGTCCATCCCCACTCTTCCCTTTGATACTGAACAGCAATCCCAGCAGCTGAAGCACTTTAAAGTAGCTTCCCATGATGATGGAAAAACACTGAAGATGCTCTTTGACACTAGTCCTCCCCTTTTGATTCAATTAAGTTATCTGTTCTTCAAAAACTACAGTCATTTGGGAGATGTTTTGTCAACTATAGCAAAGCTAAGAGCTTTTACAGGAGTAATGGGATATAAAAAACGTGGGAACTTTACGCCAGTATCTTTCTTGCATCAATTAAATATTCAGATTTTCCTTGAATGCTGAACAAGTTAATTATTTTTATAGTAACAGAGGATTCAGGCAAAAGTAGTGGTAGCATGCTCCTAAAAGTGCAGATACTGCAGGTCCCACACAATGCAGCACTATCAATACAAGCAAGAAATTTTACTTCAGGTTTCCAATATACACTAGAATCCCATCTGCGGAGTTTTAGAGAAGGCTGTAAAGATACTGAACAGAAGCCTTCAATAAATGGAAAGGTACTTGAACACAGATTTGAGAAATTAATTCAGGGAGTCCCTAGTAGTATAAAAGGCTACAAAAGCCAGATCTGGGTGACATATGTCGGTACACAAAAGGACCCAATATAGGAGGAATAAAATGACGTCTCTTTCGTAAGGCAAGAATTTCACTCGCAGTGGTCTTGCATTAGGCTCAGTTAGGGCACAGAGCAGGTTAGGCTTAGATTCATGGAAATACCCAGCATGAAAACAAAAAAGTAAATGGAGGCCACTTTTGAATTATACAATAAACAGCTAAAAAATATCCAATCTCAGCAAAGCAACCCTGCTGAGAAACAAAGACAGAGCATTTCTCAATTTATATATTTTGGCTGTATTAAAGTGATTAAAGAGTATTTGCTTGGCTTGCTCCCTCCCCATTAACACAGGCTACTGAACTGTTTTCATTTAGTTAAATATGAATTTACCTGTTGAAACGGTAGATATCCCGTATGTTTCCAAACAGGGCTGATCGCTCTTCTGTCCCCAGGGAGAGCTTGGTCTGGTCAGTGATACAGTCGAGGTAATCCTACAAGAGAAATGAGAAGCAGGCCCTCAGACATTTCCTCCTTTTCTAGATCAGTAAATGGAGCTATGTTTTATTGTACGAGATGAGTCTCTTCAGATCAGTTTCACCTTATTATTACAGTAAAGCCTTCAGTAGCCCCTCCGTGAACAGTCACTCTATTATGCAAAGTAACAGTACTTATCTGTTCGTTGAAACCAAGAAGATAACAAAAGACTGAATGCTAAGTTATAGCCCTTAGACTGGACCGCCAACATTTCTCTTGCTACTGATACACAAATGTATTCAGATTTCATTCACAATGACAGTTTAATTGATCGTTTAACTGGCTCAAAGACAAAAAAATGTAAAAATAAGAGATGGAGAATGTCACTTAATGCAGTCTTAGTAAAAGAAAACCTATATAATGAAGAGCAGAAAGCATACAAGCAACACAGGCTCAGAAAAGCAACCACTGCAAAATTTTATTTTTTTTTTTAATTATAGTTAAGAAAACAATCAGAGTTTGTAGAGGACATATCTCAACGTATATATGTACACGCAATTTAACGACACATAACAGTTAACATTGCAAATTACATTGCTGTATACTCTAGCAAAGATTCCCTTTTGCATTTACAAGAGCGATACTGTCTCATCCAGGGACTTCAATTGAACGGGAACAGGACAGCTAGACAAACCTCAGATCAGCAGTGTTCTGGGAGAACAACTTTCCCATCTCTTCCCTCACTTTGATAAGAGCTCAGCTCCCAAAGTGTCACCTTTCATTCTGTTGCTGCTACAGTATTAAAATTTCTCAGATGAGGGCAAACAAATCCAGCAGGCTATTAACTAATTACGACTCATAAACCAAGAAACCCAATGTACTGCCACATTCATGAAGAAATTCTGCTGGAGGATGGAAATAAAGTAAAAGTGAAAACAGCTGAAACAATGTGAAATAAAAATAAATAAAAACCCTTAGCCTGGGGCTAGACAACGTGGTGTGGCAACCTCCCAAAAGCAACAGAGCATTCCATGGTGCTGCAAGTAAGGAGCCCTGCAAAACGTCAATGAGACCGTGAAAACTTCTAAAACATAACTGTGTTCCAGAGTCATAAAGAAAATAGTATTATAGAACACATACATTGGCCAAGATTCATTCTCCGTGTAAATCCCATGAAGACAAAGCATCTGGATCAACTGTGGATCTGAATTTTGGATTTTAGATGCCCTCATAAGAGTTAAGAACTGCAGCGCTCGAGCATCCATTCCCTTATCCTTCTTTCCAACCGAAACAGTGTCAGCAGAGTCACGAGTGTAACCAAGATTCAGGTTTAGGTACCAGTAGGCTTTCCTGTCCCCTCCCCCTAATGCTTAATAATCCACACTCTTTCATCACCCCCAGTTAAAGGTACCCCTCACCAGCTCCCAAAACTCAGTATTTTTTGCCAAGGGAAAGCAAGCAAGCCTATTCCAAGGCAACCCTCAGTGTCTTTACGAAAAGCAACAAGCAGGAGTGGGTAGGCAACCAGGCAGGTCCCTGGAGGACCACCTCATCTCTTCTGCAATGGCATCTAACCTGTACTCTACCTTCTCTCCTAGCTGACAGCAGCCTCATAGTCCAAGCCTGTCCTTGAAATATATTTGTGCAGGAAGTCATTGGAACCACATCCCTGGAACTCCCTGAACTTGTCCTTGGCTTTTTATTTGTACTCACAAGCTGCAGAAGAGGAAAAGGCTCAGGATGGTGAGGCAGATGGGACTGCAGCAAGCAATACACTAGGTCAAAGGCAGAAATAGATGAGAGATTCTGGGCTACTCCAGTGATGGCAATAACTAAATAACCTTTTCTGCCCACTATCTGCGTATAAAAAGCAAAGAACAGAAACGTTCCAGCAGAACTGTGATCCTCTGAAAACATTTTTAGCATTGCAGGAACACTGCAGCATTCCAAACTGGCATGACAGGGTGGGTTGTAGAGGAATGGAAATCTTACAATGAGTAACTCCACACAACGCATTTGTTGAATAAAGAAGAGTTTCTTTCAAATTCATCGATCTCAGCATAGCTGGAGCTTGGGTTCTTCAAAACAACAAACAGTCCACAGTTATTTCCAGTATTGTAGACCGTATTATAAGCATGACCTGTTTTGTGCTCCTTTTGTCGTCTTATCACAGTTTTCTTCCACATAGACACACTCTTCTCAGTCTTTTACAGACTCTTAGTAAGAAAGAGGGACCCAAGTACTTTGTAATGCTCCTGCCAAGCAGCAGCCTGCAGGTGCTTTGGCAGTTTTCCAGCATCCACATAGCATACGCCAGGATCAGGTTATACCACACACCCACAGCTTGTCCCCTCTTTTGCTAAAAGTTCCTTAAGACTGCGCTTCAGGCCCCTTCTCCTCCCAGCATCAGATCAGAAACAAACCAGAAACTAATGGTTGGATTTGTGCTTACCTCGGGTAAAGGGAGACGGTTATTTGCTTAAGACGCCCAGGATTCAGAGGTACCTTGTATCTCGCCTCATACTGTTGGGAATCACACAGGATTTGGGGACTGCATTCATGTTTTAGCTTTCTATTTTTGCTAATATTGCTGACTTGAGGCTTGTGCAAGTCTGACAGCCAGGGACATTGCTGTCACACGCGTAAGCGGATAACTGAGCTGCACACGAACTAATGCGGCATTGCCAGTGGGGTAGTCACAGCAGCAAAAAAAGCTTCAGATACCCGTGTTTGTGTGAAAGAGGTGGACATTGGATGGTCTTGACGTGGTGGTCCTACCAAGTCCAGGCAGAGCACAGCAGCACACCGCTTGCACTGACACAGCAA
>VZSZ01005799.1:296899-346477 GCA_013398815.1 Ibidorhyncha struthersii
TCACATAAAGGCTTTATGAACTCATCCAGGAAACAGACGCGGTATTGGCATATAATGTCCTCTGCAAGGACGACAACACAGGCAGATCAAAGCTGCCCAGCCGTGGGTTTTTTTCCTAATTATTTCTTAGCAAATGGTACTTTACCCCCATGGCAGTCACTGCAACCTCCTGCAGCGTATCAACAGCTGTTATCTTCTGAAGCCATAATGAAAGGTTTGGAGCTGCAAGATAACAGGGAAGGCTGCAACCATAATGACATGGTGCAGAAATCAATGAAATTTATCAGAACAGAGTACCGGCCTTATTCACTTTATTTGTTTCTTGTCAGCATCTATGCACCCTCTGTCGGCACTGAATGATTTGTTTATAACCTTTGCCTTCGATAACCTTTTATTGCTTCTCTGCACTTACGGTAAAAACATTTAGCTTACTTTATAGGAGAAAAAAAAAAAAAAAAACAAACCCACAAATGCCAGTCTCCTTAGACTGATTTGTGGACCAAGGTTTGCTCTAATGGTATTGCACAATTTTTTCATCTTATTTCCTGAAACTCTCCGAAAACTAGAGGAGTCTTGCCAGACTGCCCTGCCTTCCTTGTTCTCCCCATTTGTCTTTCATCATGCCAAACCCATCACGAGAATGTCTATTCAAAGCTGCATATCTGACTGTGTCTCCTCCTCCGTAATCACACAAGAAATATCTCTGGAAGAACGAAATGATGACGATACCAACCTCAGAGGCTAGAAAATAATTATATTAATTGGAAGTGAGAGAAAACTGTCAAGAAAAGGATGAAATGAGCACAAATATATTCATGCACTGATTAAACTCATTTTTTCCATAACCAAACTTTAGAAACTTATTGCAAATTAGTAGGACATTTTCATCTAGCCACCCAGGTTTTCCTTTGAAAACAGATACGCACTTAGCTTTAAAAACAGACTACAGGCTGAACAATAACAAATAGTAAGTCAGCCATTAATGTGGCAATGTCAAAATTACGGGTTAAAATGAGTAATGTTAATGGTAATGTTAACACGGTAATGCTCAAAAAATGGGTAAAAGCCATATTGCCTCGTAAAACAAGAATTAGTTTTTATCCTGCCCTGCAAGAAACATGTATACTACAGAATTTCTTAGCAATCCCTTTACAGAGGAGGACTGTGCATATATGAATGTCACCAAAGATAAGGAAAATTTTTGAAAGAGCAGCATCGCTGCATATAGAATCATAGAATACTTAGGGTTGGAAGGGACCTTTGAAGGTCATCTACTGCAACCCCCTGCATGTACACCTTTATCAAAAGAGAGGCAGGCAAAACACCGAATATTTGATTAGATATCAACACCAAAAAAAAAAAAAAGAAATAAAAAAAGGAGGATTCTACCCACCAGGAAGCTTTGCTTTCCAATGCCTACACACAGGCTGCACGAGAAAGCAAAGCTGCTCTGTGTCTCTGGACTTCAGCAACACCCACTTTGGCTCAAGAGCTGAGGACTTAGACCAAGAAAACTCCATCTCTGACCAAAAAAATGCTTAAAACAAGGTACTTATCGAAACTCCAATGACTTCTAGTGTTGCAGCACGAGGAGGAATATGTAATATTAAGTCAAGTAGGACCTAAATCCAGGCAGCACCATGACATCACTCAGACCCCAGTTTTCTGACATTTCCTCGATCTGTGCTTTTGATATGGCAGCTTTTACTCCTTGATGCTATACTATACTCACAGGCATATTTTTGCCTGACTCCCCTCTACCAAGCACAGATGCACATGGCCCAAAGAAGAGGAACCGCTGAAATGGTTCAGCAGCCTGGGGCACCCAAGCACTATTTCCACTCTGCTTTGAGGAAAAGGCTACAGGCCAGAAGGAAAACATGCCACAAACTGGATCCTGTTTGTAGTCTGCTTGCTAGACCCATGCTGACCAAACCATCTGCATTCTTGTAACCAGAGAAAGCTGGGCAACCAGTTGTTGTACAACAGAATAACCGCTAATGCTCCCTATTGCTGATTATATAGGTAATTATAATCTGTGCCAGTTCCCCTTTTGCCTGATTTTATTTCTACTTTTTTTTTGTTATTATTATTTATGGATTTATCTGGCATGTACAGCAACATACTCTGAATGCCTGGTGTGTCAAAAAATAGCATAATCTCCACAACAGGTGGCCAAGGATGCTGAACACTGGTCAGAGTAGCTCAATGCAGCTCTTTTTAATTATTCAAAGTACAGCTGTACCCTGCAAAGCGAAGGTGCACTTGTAAACCATGTATACTTTGCTTTCTTGCTCTGCTTCCTTTGGGTATATCAGTCCAAGAACAGACTGAGATCTAAATGAAACCCCTCTAAATGAGGTGCTGGAGCGTTTGCAGAGAAGGGCAACAAAGCTGGTGAGGGGTCTGGGGGACAATCTTATGAGGAATGACTGAGGGAACTGGGGCCGTTTAGCCTGGAGAAGAGGAGGCTGAGGGGAGACCTTATCACTCTCTACAACTACCTGAAAGGAGGTTGTAGAGAGATGGGGACTGACCTCTTCTCCCTAGGGACAAGTGATAGGACGAGAGGAAATGGGTTCAAGTTATGCCAGGTGAGGTTTAGATTGGATATTAGGAAAAAATTTTTCACTGAAAGGGTTATCCAACATTGGAATAGGCTGCCCAGGGAGGTGGTGGCTTCACCATCCCTGGAGGTGTTTAAAAAAAGAGTAAATGTGGTACTTGGGGACACGGTTTAGAAGTGTTTTTTGTCAGGTTAGGTTAATGGTTGGACTTGATGATCTTAAAGGTCCCTTCCAACCTCCAACAATTCTATGATTCTAAATGAAATCCATTTTCTTCCTATATCAAACCCTTTTGTCAGGTTTTCTCCTTAAAACACATAATTATCTTTATTGTTATCACCTTTTGCGATAGAAGAAGACAAGCCCACTATTTTAGTGCAGGTCTGCTGTAATCTGCACAGTGGTTTACTTGGAGACACCTGTAGCAAAACATTTCATGCAGCCAGACTTAAACTTAACACGTTTCTGACTGCTTTCCTCCCCTTGTCTACTGTCTTCCATATTCTTCCTCTTCAGTCTCTGTAACCAGTCAAAACTAGCCACATATCTATAGGCAGCCTCATTTTGACTGAAACCATCCGTCCCTTCTGAGACTGAAAGTGCTTGCCCAGTTCCTCTAACAACCATTTCCCACCTCCCATCCCTTGTCAAAGCCCTTGCCCTTTCCAGCCCTCCAGAGACAGCCTGGTGTGTTCCCACTTGGCAGGCAGAAATCCATGCCCATCAAGACAGATAGCACCCTTAACTTCCCGCTTCTGAAACTCCTCTGTAGGAGAAGCAGAAGTGGCAGCAGCTGTGCTTCAGTGTCTTACCTGTACGGATCCAACAGGCAGAGGAGGAACTTTTCAAACGCTCTTTCCTGTGATGGTGAGAATTTGCTACCTAGCAGCAAGCATCTCTTGCTCCCGTGAGAGTAACACAACCACTAACCTGGGCTGTGAGTAACAGAATCACATTGTCATACAGTAGGCTAATACGGCTTAATACTTATATTTAACTAATAGGCATATTTTTAACTGTAGATGCAGTTTGAGCGCCATAAAAGTCAGAATTATATTTTATTTCTGCTACAGATGTTGCACATTAATGATGCCAATAAATCAACCTTCAAAGAATGCTTGTACTGTCCACCATACGGCTTCTCTACATGTAAAAACAGAAAAATAAAGAACAAAATTTCTACAAGCATGCCTTTACACCTTCTACTTTCTGTGGAAAAAGGGGGTGGGGGTATTTTTAGGGTTTTTTTTAGACATCTGTAGGAGGAAAACCCTCACATCAGCCAAAGCACGGACAGGTCCAAAAGATCAGCACCTGTCTGGGGCTGTGCACAGCACTGCCACCAACTGACAGCCAAAGCCAGAGTCTTTGTGAGGACAACACAGACATGGAGACGTGGCCTGCTCTGCTCACTTTAGCAAAGGGGGCAGAAAGCTCCTGGGTTCCATGTGCTTCCTATCCCCCTTTTCCATTTGCTTTACATCCCTCAGTACCTCGTACATAAGACTGCCACTTGTCAGTGCTAGCAGAGCCCCGTGGGAAACAGCTCCACTGGTCCTCGCAGGTGGGCTCCGAAGCACCCACCTACATGCTGCCCTCAAAGGCAAAGAGAATACCTCCCACCACTGAGCCTCTAAATGGGAACGGCCGAAGTAATCCATGTGCTTTATACAATCTGTTACTAGATACGGTTTGTAATTGATTTCTTTCCTGTCCGATGTCCACGCAGAAGAGTGGAGTCTCTGAACTGGCAGGAGGCCACCTCACTGGCATCAGTCCCCTCCCCAGGCTGCGGGGGGGAGGTGGTGGAGGAAGCCATACCGCAGTCACCTGTGTTAATGACCAGCTTCCTCAGAACCACCCAATTTACACGTGCAGTCAGCTCACACGCAGCCTGTGGATAACAGCAATAAAGCAGCCGTGATACAGTAAGACGATACTTCACTGACTGCATGTAGAAAGGGCAAAGACTGATGGCGAGAGCACTCGTGAGAACATGGCATGGAGAAAGGCTAAAAATAGAGAAGCACGTTTAAGTTTTATGTCCAGTGTTTAACATTGCAGAGTAAGGTGATCATGACAGACTTCTCTCTACGCTTTCTACAGTTAGGGTTCTGCAAATAAGTTAAGTTACATTTAAGTTAAATTTAACAGTATTAACTGAAGTTTTACCTACAGAAGACAAGGGGAAGAAAAAAAATTTTTTTCAGGTAGCTATTCCAAAGTGACAGATTTTCTGTAATCGACACGATTTCCTACCTATATTATTATAGATGTTAAAACACTGCCCCATTACAGATACTAATGACCCCTAGTAGGTCCCCTTGGCTTCATCCGCATGCATGGAAAGCCACAGAGGGAGTACATGTCAGCCAAAATTAGCAGTGAGGAATTCCTGAGTCCCAACACTATGCCTTGCACCTCTAAAACACATGCTTTCTTTGGTTTAGGCTGCCTTTGAGCAGTTGTGTCTATGCAGAACATGAGCACTGGTGGGGTTGTATATAAAGTCAGAAATTTCTAGGGCATGTCAATGTCAACAGCATAACAGTCAGGAGATCTTGTCACAGGACTTCAAGTTGTCAGAGCACAGCTCGTCCCAGGAACTGAACTGAAGCATTTGCTTCAGAAAACTTTGCAAGTGAGAGGTCCCTCAACACTCCCTATATGCTTTTGCGCCGAGTTCGTCCGTAGGGTCCCTGGGCTAGGACAACAGCCTCGCCACTAAGCATGGCTGGGAGGTAGCAGCATAGCTTTCTGCAGCTGTGGGTTCCCCCTCACCACTTGAAAGCCTGAGCCTCCAAAGCAGGCTCTGCACGCCCGCTCACCCCTGCCCCAGTGTCAGAGGATGCCCATGTCGGCTTCCAGCACTGCCTAACAGCTCCCTCCTAGGACTGGGGTAGAAGGAGGCACATGTCCTACGATGCCTGCTCCACCGGTGTAGAGTTCTATGTCCATTCCTTTTTGCCCAAGGCCTGCGTTCTTCTTGTGTCACCTTCGTCCCATGATCCATTTTAGAAGGAATCTGCATCCACAAAACTCTCTGAAGGGTGAAAACCTGCCACCAGCTGAGCCGGCATTGAACTGCCAGCCTGCTTGGATGGACTGCTTCCGTGGATTTTGCTTTCTTTGCCGAAGTGAATTTTTCCTCTAATGAAACACAATCAAAGTTCAATATTATTCCCCTGTTCAACTGCAGAAATTTCATGCTAAAATCTCCCATCTTAAAAAGACACCTTGGAAGGCAGGCTGTCAATTAAATCAAACCGTAATTTGATCAAGATGCACTAAAAGTCCTCATAAGCTGAAACCAGGATTCATGGATTGAACGCAGACAAGTCCCCTAAATTGTCGATCATCTGTAAAGACGATATGGATAAATCACTGGGAACAGAAACTCACGTGTAACCGCACTTGGACATTTCAGCACACTAACTTATTGAAGTTGTAACCCACTGATTAAAGCCCCATCCCACATTCACCTTCAGATATCAGGCAGCACCCACTGCTAAATCACAGCTACAGGAATTTTTCCCAGGAGCTGGCTCGGAGCTGCTCGCTGCTCAGAGCTGCTCGCTGCTCGGAGGTGCAGTAAGAGAGCAGATGGAGATCATTAGACAATAACAAATGCTATCAATAGTTTACTGACATTTCTTTGAAGAGCTATGTAAGGCCCCCATGTAACCAACTTCCTAAAGTTAAGAGGAAACACAGAAGAAGTAAGCTACAGTAAGGAGGACAGCCAAATGAAAACATTAAACAGTAATTAGGATGTCAAATAGTCTGAGGTTGCTAGGCAGATGAAGTAAGTGCTCTAAAGATTTCTAAAACTAAGGCTGCAACTGAGGCTTGACATCATCAGTGTCAATCATCATCATTATCATCATTCAATAACCTAGAGCTTTTTAAAAAAAAGAACCAGCTGAAAATGTTTAATAATTATAAATTAGAAAAAACAATCTCAAAGTTCATCAGGCCATGTATAATTTAATTGTCACAACACTGCTTAGTTGGTCTGATTATAACCTTATTGAAGCACAGAGAATTACTAAGGCATATTTAGCCTTTGAATGTGTGAATCACCCAGGAAGGGAACCTGTGCCTTGTGCTGTAGACCCTTGCCCTCTTAAACAAACTTTCCCCAACTGGTAAGGCAAATGAACGTTAACATTTCTTAAAGGAGATCTTGATATGCATACAAGTTAAATGAGACATTCCAGAAGAGAAATGTTTACTTTAAAACACAAGAAGGGAAACTGAAAGAGTTTGTTTTCCAAAGAATAAAAATGTAAACCCAGCATAATGGAGAAAATCTGCACACATCCTAAACACACATTTATCTTAACCTTAGGAACCACATGATTCCCAGACACTTATGGATGGCTTTTATTATTAATATATGAACATCAATGAAACGGAAGCTTATAGTAGTGGGTGGTTTGCAAGTAAAACCTTTTTTTAAAGTGTTTTATTTGCAAAATGGTCTTCTCGTGAAACCACAAAAAATAGCAGCTACCTCCACACCTTAATCCGTGGGAGTGGTGAGAGCGGAAAAGAGAGAGACTGCTATGTGGTTTGTTAAGCCTTCAGGTTTAAAGTTCATGGATTACTAGAAGAACACTGTTCACTGACAAGTAATATTTAATAACAATGATATAAAAAAATTTAAAAGCGGTCAAATAGTTCCATGGACCAAAATGGAAAATGGCCATAATAAGAAAATAAAATTCCAGAAACTATGGTCTGGCTGGAAATGCAGAAATTTGTTTGGCTTTAAGATATCACTTCCAAATTTTGAAATTTCTTTACAGAAATCCCAATCATTCTGCAAAAAAATTTATCATCTTACAAAACATTTAACTATTTACTGAAAATTTCACAGCGTAAGCTGCACTTCCTCTCTCCTGCCTCTCAGCTCTTGGACCTGTTCCTCACAATTTTGCTGTCCACCCTCTATAAACCTGCAGCTTTCCCAGCTGCCCTGCTGTGTCCAGCTCCTCATCCGCTGCCAGTGAGCAAGAGCAAGCCAGAGGGCAGAGGTGAACAGATCTCTCTTTTGTTAACTTTCTGAATTCCAGAAGGGCTCTATACATCCCACTAACCAGGGACACAACCTCCTGCTCCAGCCTCAGTACAGTCCCAGGAGGAGCAAAGTTTCACTCCCGGAGCCTCCTACCCACCACCAGCACTGTTAAATGGTGCACTCTGTATTTAACTACATCTTCCCCTTGCCTCCCCTCTCCCCAAAAGGATAAAGCTTTCTGGAACCGAAGATTAAGTTTCACCCTTTTATCTATATTCATTCGCATTTAGAAAGTGGATAGGAGGTTGCAAACAGCACTGTTGAGCGATTTACGCCCTGTTACAAGAAAAGGGAGGACAGAAGCAGCGGCAGCCGGGCTTTTCGGCAATTCTGCAGCTCCCTGGAAGAGCAGCTTCTCTCCCACCCAAAGCTTGAGAGAGGCTCACTGTACGATTATAGACAGCTCATTTATTACTGCAGTATAACTCACACTCTTGCACTGTCCAAACACAGACCTGACCTTAGAACAAACACAAAGTTATGGCTATATATTTGCGCTGTCTTAATGTATGCAGTCCCAGCCATACGGCGAAGCTCGGCAATCACCTGACAAAGGCAGTCCCTGTCTCAACAAGTTTCTACAATCTCGCTGTAAAATAAGAACTGGATGCAAAGTAAAGGTAGAGAAAACACAAGGCAGCGATGACATTTTATTCAGTGTCTTTCAAATACTTGGCAACGTGCTGAATGAAAGACATTTATCAATGTTAGCAGCAGAAATAAGACCGAGTAGTGATGATGCAAATGATAAAAAACACACGTCAATATATTTAACCCTGGCTTTGCATATTTCTTATGAGATTAGCTTACAAGCAGCGCTCTTGTTCATGCCACAAAATAAACAGTTGCCTTTAGACATAAGTGGTTTGCTAGGTTACTTCTGGTTGTTCACAACACAACATATTCCTACTGTACCGCTATAAAATATCTTTTACCAAAGCCCAGAATCCTTCTCATATGCCCAGAAAAACAAGGTTTAGGTTTTGTTTCTGCTTTTGTTTTGGTTTCATTTAAGGGTGCAGATGATGAGAAACTTAAAGCATATATAGCTGGCAAAATATTTTTGTTCAAGATCTTGGGAGTTTCAGAAATAACCTCATCTAAAACTACTTAAGGCACAAACACGAACAATAGTTTGTGTATCCTTCCATCACTTTAGGTTGCTTTAGGATGTTTAACATGGCTCACATCCAGGAAGCAAGAATTCTGCAGGGAAAACTGAATAGTCCTACTGCCTCGGAAGAAAGACGTCTGATTTACTTCAGGTATTTCTTTAAGGGTAGGCAGAACAGCTGTTTACACCTGTTTGGTAACTTACCTTGTGGTGTTCTTAGATACTTCACCTCTCAACAGTCTCCACTGTGGATTATGGTCCTAATTTTTAAACAGCAATTCCAGAAACAAAACAAAACATTAACATTCTCCAATACAGCTTCTTCCAAATTTATTACAGACTTCTGTAAGTGGAACATTTTTCTGCTCCAATTTATACTGCTATAACTCTGTTTAAACTTCACAAACTTCAAAAAGGCCTCTTAGATATGTACTGAGATCCTCAAGTACAACTTCGTTTCAGCTATTATATCTCAATACTGCTGGAGAAAATTTCCCTTGCTTTTAAGCCATGCTCTGCCTGAGGAGGTCGCTCAGAATTTGACACAGCTCTTCCTCCATGGATGAAAAAAACAAGCAGTGAGAAAGTTCATCAGCTCAAAAGTATACCAAATGTTAATCACAGTTAAACTTATCACCTTCATGATCATAATCTTTGCTTTGCAGGTAATGTGAATTGCTCATCCAAATTTTCTAAATGTGTAAGGATCAATCCCTAGTCAGAAAGAACAGCATGTGCACTAACTGGCTTTTAACTGCTTTTTAATGTCATAGCAAGACAAATTTCGAAGGAAGAATCTCAGTCTGAATATCACTATTTTACTTTAGATCTAAACTAAATGTCTTTTCTCTCTGTATGGAACAGGCTCTGCAGCTGGCCCCCAGACAGGAGAGCCTGTTTCTAAATCATCACTCTGTTCATAAGGAAATTAGAAGTAAACTGCCTGAAAAATCACACACTCATCACCTGGGTCCTCTCTTTTTAAGACAAATAAATGAAGTATGTCAGCAATCTTTGTCAGACAGACTAGACGTGCAAACCTGCAGTGCTGAGGTCTTGCTCCATAGCTTTACAGTCACTGATATGGTACGCTAACTTCTGGCCTTAATGCACTGAGGAAAAATACTAATTGTAGTATTCACACAGCACTGCTCCCTATACTGAGTGAAATAAAAGTGACGAAAAACCTCAGAAGAATGCCACCATTACAGTCTGATGATTGCAGTGTTGCCATAAAATTCAGGATGCTTGTACAGGAGGGACTGGTACATCCTCTCACATCACAGTTATCTTCTCAATAACATTCAATAAACTTTCCACTGAAGCACCCTGAGAAATTTCTCATCTACAAAATGCTCACAAAGGGAAGCTCTGCTAATCAAATTGTTTCTTTTTGGTGGGTGCTGGAATTCTGTACTGCAAAACAGAGGTACTCTTCCAGAGTAACATCTTCATGTGCAACTTATGTCAGCAATCTAAAGGTACCTTCCTCAGGCATGTAGGTTAGCAGCCATAGAAAAAGATGTTGCAAATGGAAATTAAGTATAATGCAGGAACAAACTTTCTGGGATGTCTTAGCTATATTGGGATTCGCATCTTTTGAACCTAGGAGGAATGAACTTTATTTTAGATTTACGCTATCTGAAAACCCAATGCACAAGCAGCTACGCTTTTGCTAACACACTGCAAGAAGTGACAATGCGACATGCAGTCTTCAGAGTTGCCTTTCTAACTAATTGCCTGCATGTAGAAAGAGACATCCTCTAACCACAGCACCAGGAGGCAGGAAACTGGGAACAATAAAACTCCGATACTGACTTCCCTCCAGAAGGGCTTCCCTTAATCATTGGTGCCACAACACGTATCTACTGCAAATGTTCGATATTTCCCCTTACAAGGCATCCCCCCATTCCCCAAGGCATATATAACTTCAACAGACATGCTTACCTCGGATGAAGATTTCCATGCCAGAAGCCTGCCTCCCTGCTGAGTTGTTTTAGGAGATTTCAGCAAAAGTGTTCCCCTGGGCCTTTTTGAGAAAGAATGCCCCTTTTTGCTCATGTTGAAAAATTTTGGTGACCTTTCCCCCTGAGAAGACAAGCACCCCCAGGCTGACTAACAGGGACATGAACCATACTCTCACATCTCAAGGAGGGGCAGTAGCAGATTGGAGCATAACGGAGACTCTGTTTCTGAAAGTATGCCTTTTGCTGTCTTTGTGGGAATCTCCCTATATTTGACCATACTGGGGGGAGGAGAAACCCCTCAAATTCGCATATCCCCAACAGGAGCTTTTAGCAATGGTCCTTTACACGTTTCAGCTCAGGCTTCACAAGGTCTTAAGCCACAATTGCCGTTCTCAGATGCTGCCAGTCACATCTGGTTCAGATCTGCTCTTCTGAAGCAAGGGCAGGGAAAAAAGATTGTTCCTGTGTCTCAGTGACCCTCTGCAAACCTTATGCAATGGGGACAAGCGTGCTGTGCAGTTCCAGGGCAGAGGAGACTCAAAGGAGTCCTACAGAAAGATGGGAAGGAGAAAATGGGGACAAAGTCTGATGGACACCTGAAGATGGAGACTGAAAGTTAGCAGAATTTAAGAGGGCAGAAAAATTAGGAATGGTGATGAAAACGTTGTCAGGAGAAAAGAAAGACTGAACAAAAAGCTGGCGTACAGAGGGAAAACTACAACAGATTTGACAAAAAGACTGTGACAAGTTTTTGAAAACAGTGTCTTCAGACCCACCATGAGAACTATATAGAGAGATCTGGAGTCAGCAGACACTACGAACGTGGGAAAGAGAAAGACTAAAAAGTGATAAACCACATGAGGAAATGAGACAACACGGACTGACAGGACACGAGGATGGGATGTACTGAGAGAAGACTTAGGACAGATGGGCAGGGAGACCTTAGGTAGAAGACTGAGCAGAGGAGATGGGACCTTCTAGGTAAAAAGACTTAAGTATAAAAAAAGAGAGGCAGGGGACAAAAGATCTGGAGAGCAGACAGGAGAGAGACTTCAACTAGTCCAGTAGGGATGGTTTAAAAAATGTCACGTTTGGAGTGGAAGAGCGGAGAAAATCCTTCACATAGAAATCTCCCAGATTTCAGATGGAGTTCAAGATTCCTGAAGCTCAATCTCCATTTGCATCAAATATTTGTGAAATGTGCTGACAACACGTGCTCCACTCCCCTCTAATTACTGCCAATTACTTTTTACTGATACTCTGCTCTTGTGAGACCCCACCTGGAGTACTGTGTCCAGCTCTGAGGCCCCCAACATAAGAAGGACAACAGACCTGTTGGAGTGGGTCCAGAGGAGGACCACAAAGATGATCAGAGGGCTGGAGCACCTCTCCTATGAAGACAGTCTGAGAGGGTTGGGGTTGTTCAGCCTGGAGAAGAGAAGGCTCCGGAGAGACCTTATAGCAGCCTTCCAGTACCTCGAGGGGGCCTACAGGAAAGATGAGGAGGGACTCTATCAGGGAATGCAGTGATAGGACGAGGGGTAACGGTTTTAAACTGGAAGAGTGTAGATTTAGATTAGATATTAGAAAGAAATTTTTTACTCTGAGGACAGTGAGACACTGAAACAGGTTGCCCAGAGAAACTGTGGAAGTGTTGAAGGCCAGGAGCTTTGAGTAACCTGATCTGGTGAAAGGTGTCCCTGCCCATGGTGGGGCGGTAGAACTAGATGATCTTGAAGGTCCCTTCCAATTCTAACCATTCTATGATTTTATGATCTAGATGTTCTCAAGGGGCTGATATCACTGTGAGAGTGTATTTAATCTAACATGACAGATGCATGCACTATAACAGTGCATTTGCATTATTCCTTCATTTTGTAAAGGTGAAACACAAATGTGGATGTCTTTTCCTACAGTTACAAGCATTTGTACAAAATATGAACACGGGCTTCTGACTCCTATGAACCATGAGAGCTAAACATATTTTTATTAGAAACTCAGGGACAACATTTTACTCAGGAAAGAAATAGTTACTTTAGTAAGTTACTCTAACTGAAGTTTATGTCTAGTCTAACTAAATGACTACTTAAAAAGTCATGCTGTGTCCTGAGGAGGAGAAGGTCTGCAGGTTCTGCCCTGGCCAGTACACCTGTCAGTATGACACAAGCAGGAAGCAGAGGTATCCGATTTCTCACCACAAACTTGCCCAAAACATGCTTCAAGCGGTAGTAATTCAAAATTTTAATTATACTTAACAGATCACCTGATAAAACATACCAAACAATGGAAAAGTTTGCTCTATCTTTGTTACAATGCTTGCCCGTGCAAGAATCACAGCACATGCCTCAAAACAATCATAATTCAACAGTTCTTTCAGGTCAGCAGTTGTTTTTAAAGTATATCTTGGGGAGAAGGGGGCCAAATAGTGCCTGTATGGCCTCCTCTCACTCATCCTAAGGCCACAAAATACTTTTTATCAGCAATTTAAAAGAAAGCTGGAGAACCTCAGCAGGTCCACAGTATCATTTAAAGATCACATTAGCCATGTCCTATGAAGTCAATTTCTACATCTGTCTAGCATTTGGCACTGTTAAGAACAAAGACCACCTAGACACTCAAAAGCCAATAGAAGTTATGCCTTTTTTAGTTTATTTTTATTTATTTACTTATTAATGACCTAACAGCATTAGGTCAATAAAAGCATCAAAAAGGGTGAAATTCTGTTTTTCCCTATTCACATCGTAGTCTTTTACATCAAGCATAATAACTCTGCATGTTCTAAGAATAATATAGGCTGAAAGGACACTGCCCAAAATACTATGCTAGGCCAATTCTTAATGAGCTGACTTTAGATAAAAAGCATAGTACGAGGATCCTACATGCAATTTCACACCATCCATGTTAATGGCTCATTTGTGTACAGCTGTGTATGTTGTTTACATTTGTGTACAACTAATCTTGGAAACCAGTTCCAGGCACACAAAGGACAGGAAGGTAATCAAGAATAGTCAGCATGAATTCACCAAGTGGAAGTTGACTACCCTGATAAACTTCTGCAATGAAATGACTGGCTTGGTAGATGAGTGGATACTGTCTACCTTGACTTCAGAAAGCATTCTGACACTGTCCCCCATAAGATCCTCATAGACAAGCTGATGAAGTATGAGTTGGATAAGTAGACAGTGAGATTGGCTGAAAACTGGCTGAATGGACAGACCCTGAGAGTGGTGATCAAAGGCACAAAATATAGTTGGAGGCCAGTAATTAGTGGCATACCCCAGGGTTTAATACTGGGTCCAGTCCTGCTTAAGATATTCATTAATGATCTGGATGACAGGAAAGAATGCGGATGTATTAAAAACCAAATCAAACCAACAAAACCACACCACCAACTCCCCTCCCCAATAAAACAAACAAATAAACAAACAAACAAAAACAAAAAAGCCACAACCCCCCCAAAATCTAAACCCAAACAAACAAAAAAACCAACCTCCCCCCAAAAGTATGCATTGTCTACAGAGAAGATAGCATCAGCAAATCCCCACTACCAGGGGAAAAAAAGCAATAGACAGATATGTACCGACAGTGGTCAACTAGGGCTAGAGGGTGATTAAAATAGTACCTATTAATTTCTCCCTTTTTGTTCTAATGCCACCCTCAGCCTGACATCTCTTCAGGTTGCCCTGCTTCTCTTCCTCCTTCCCTCCCCCCTGCCCAAAAAACCCACCCCAAAACAAAACAACTTTCTTACTATTTTTAGTCTGTGTACATAAGCTGCTGTATTGCAGTCAGCTGCAAAACTGGCTAGAGAGCTCAGGTTCCAACCAAGTTCATACTCCCCTCAACTTTCCACTTCCCGGGTTTTCTCTCATTTCCTCGTATTGTTTTCCCTCTAATGATTTTCTTTCTCCACTTAGCACTGGTTCATCTGCTTATGCTTTCCGCCACCAGCTCCCACCTTCATGTATCTCTTCAGTTCCCACACGCTTCTTGGGCAGCAGTTGTCCTTTGACCCTTCCCCAGCTCCCCTTTTCCTGTTCTCATCCCATTTCCTAACAAGCTGCCAAAATTTGATCCATGTTTATGTGGAAAATAAGACAGAAGAAGATGCTTGCCTTCATCTTATTCTGGCTCGGCACCAGTCAGCTGGCTGCCAAACTAAATGGCCTCGAGTCAGAGGCCTGGATAATCAAATTCTGTAGGGCTGCGACACTCTTGCAGATGTCTGTGGAGTCTTCCCATCCTTCTCACAACCATCACCCTTGGTTAGGTAAATCAAGTGACCTTGCTAAGGTAACTTGTGGAGAAAAGAATCCTGAGAAACATATAAAATGGGCTCCTCTGTAACATGCTTCCAGTCACACCTTCCCCCCCCAAGACCAACCAAAGAACGTGCACTGCCTGAGGTAGCTGGTTCCACGCTGTCATCACCATTTGGGAAGGAGCTCCTTTGAAACCCTCAGATCCTCAACACCTACCAAGGAAAAGCCCCACTGCCAACCACTCTATCTCTCAAATAGGCTGTCTAGTGCCACGCAAAGCTTTCAAGATTCATTATTTGTAAGTTGCTGTAGGAAATATGTTTGGGTATTTTACAGGTAAATTCCTCCAGTGCTTTCATAACGTCAAGAGCATTTGCCACATTTACATCTACTGTAGTGATGCTTAAAGTACTTCTAGCAGGCATTTGTTGGCCTTCCTACTTGTAAATGGAAAAAACATTTCAAGATTTTAATGTTAGTTTGCCGTTTCTCAAGTTGTATAGTTTACTGCATAGGAGGATGAGCAAGAACTAAGGTTTCCAAAACCACAGGGTCATGCCTAGTGAACGGTGACCGTGCACAGAAGCTGGCTCGCTTCTGCAGCATATGACAACCTTAAACACTCCAAAACTTAGGCAACAGTTGAATGTCGAGAAACAGCAGCAGCTACAGAAACCAAGAAAGTCTTGGAGAAAAAGCCTTTTCTGTGAGAATTTGGGGGTGGGGGTTTTTAATCATGACTGGCTTTTGTGTTATCAAAGCCTTAGTGTTTTTTCCCCCCAGCTCATTGCTTGGGGGGACCAAGCGGGTTGGAACTGCAAGTGGGGAGAGTGTCTCCAGCTGACTGATATTTCCTTTTGCAGATGACCCCATACAGCTACCTAAAGCTATACAGTCTATAAATGGAGCATTAAACATGCACCTGACAAGAAATCCTTCTTTGTGGGTAGTCATACACACATAAGTTAAGTACGTAGACTACAAACAACAGCCAAGGGACTTAATTGTCATCTTCAAAACCACAAAAGAACACAACTGATGGCACAGTTACAGGTACACAGAGTGGGCAAAACAATCCACAGAAGGACTCATCCACGTTTTTCCCTGTACTAAAAAGGGGAAATGAAAAATACCATTCAGCTGGAGATTGGACAGAAACTTTACGGCTGCTAATAAACACTATACCTATTTATTAGCACCACCCATTCAGAATTAGTATTAAAGAAAACATAATTCCTTCATATAACAGCCAAACAATAGGGTTTTCCAGCAAATACAGACGCCATATTAACTACGACAGGCCAAGGACATGGAGCGAACAGACTGCAGCTGTAAGCCGCATGAAGGGGAAAGAGAAAAAGGCAGGAAAGAACTTGCAGGACTAGGATTTGGGCGGGGGGCGGGGGGGAGGGAGAATCATTAAGCAAGACCCCTTAGAGAAAGCATTTAAAGGGGCAAACAAGCTGTCTGCTGTTTGCTTCTTGATACATGTTCTAGGAAACAGAGCATTGTACTTTTTTTTTTTCCTAAATATTACTGTAGTTACACTCTGTGGTTGCTACTGCTGTCAAATATATAGTGTTTTTTCTGTTATTTCTTCATGAACGCGTAGTAACAGCTTAGATTTGCCTAATCAAATAAAAACTAGAAACACACAGTAACAATGATGTTACACTATTTATAAAGATCAGAAAGTGACAATTCCATTGTCACATCCGTCTATCCTGCTGTGAAATAAGACAATGTAAAAAATAGCATTATGGAACAGTTAACATCATCCTAACCAAGACTCCTACCTTCACAATGCTTTTCAGATCCTGTACATACATCCTCTCTGTCTCCAGAATCTCTTGAACAACTCTGTCTACGTAGAGGAGCTTGGGACTGGTGGGCTCCGTGACCAGGGACATTGCACAGTTTTTGCTTGCTCCTTTTGGTTCTGCTTTCCTTGGCATGCTTAGCCTTTTTTCAAGGCCTTCCTCAGGATCCTCTTGCTCCGCAGGGGAGTTTTTGCGTGGCTTGTTGCTGGAAAATCGCCTGGCTGGGACCAGTTCTAGCTTGATGGCACCCGTTTCTTTATCCTGGTTGAACAAGCCCAAGTGGCTGTTTGAAACCAAGGTCATTCTGCTTCCAAAGGAGCAGTGGCTGTCCCTGGAGGAAGCAGAGGAGGAAGTGGAGCTAAAGCTGACGGGACGGTCACTGTCTGACAGGTCCATGGTTTTGTTTTCGCAGTAGCGGAAAGGTCTGCTCTCCTTGTGCAAATCTTCCCCTTTCGTCTTGGAGTCAAGGGCCTCTGTCACAGCTGGTAAAACGTCAAGAGGTAAGTCGAAGTCATCTAAAAAAACCAAACAGAAGTGGCTTTACGGTCGCTGCTCCACATAACACAAAAGCTGACAACAAATACTTTTAAAGCATCGTGCATACAAAACTGCCACAACTCTATTTTAACTAAAAGACAACCAGACAAACATGGTTTGAGGGTCACTGCAGCTCTAATGCTTTTTCAGGTGGTGGGGAACCCCCACAGAGGGTTACTACACAGGCACACATACCTCCTGCTCACATGTATGTCTCTTCTGTCCTCCTTGTGCCAGTGTTTTGGGCTTAGTGCTAGAGCATGCACCGCCCAGGCTCAGCACAGGAGAGAAATAAGACTCAAAGATTTCCCCTAAGGTTAAAAAAAACCCACCCCTGTGTCAGGAGCAGTCCCTGCTATCTTCAAGCTGAGCACTGACCCTGGTTTGGATGCTTTGGAAAACTCAAGAATCACACAGTCATACCAGACAGTATCTTTCGTTTTGAATACTGTAAGGTCAACAACACTCAAACAAAAACTAAAAGCAGTTATATTACCAGCTCTGTGGCTTGTACAAAAGCACTAAAACCAGAATGATTTCCCAATGAAAATAATGTAGCTTCTGAAAAAAGAGTTCCCGCAGGAAAGAGTGCTGCCAAATAATTTAGTTTTCTACTGGGAAAATAAGTCATTCTGCAACTGTTCAGCTCAAACCAGAATATTACTCCCTGCTGAACTGACCCAAAGCTGTTTTTCGAATCAGTGCAACAACAAAATAAGAGTCTGTCTTCCTGTCGGCATCTCAATTCTACTTTCTTTTTATTGCCGAAATGCCCTGCAGGACACTGTCCATGATGCAATGCAGATTTCTCTCGGGCCAAGTTGTGCGAGATGCACCACGAGAATCTGCAAAAGCAGCTGCAGGTAAATTCAATACTTCAAGGTTTCGTTTCAGTAAGAAGCGTCCACCCAAAAAATCTTGCCTCAAACTCAAAGAATTTCAGAATGTCTGTGCTGTGAAGAAGGGAAACTTGTGACAATTTAGGAAGAAAAGCAATACTGAAGCTACCCACGCAGTGGTAGCTTAGTCCTTATTTTACTCCAGCAACAACCTCATTTTACCGGCAATTACAGACAGCAGTTTCAGTAAAGAAACCATAAAGCCAGTAAACTGCAAATTAAACCCGCCCAACCTTTAAGGTGGCCCTTCTTAAACTGAGGCAGACTTGCTATGCAATTACAACCAGAAACCTCCTGGACCCCGCTCCTGCTGCAGTTGACCTGGGGGGGTGGGAGGGGGAGAGAGCATTTCATTCAAAGCAGAAAGCCACTCTCATTTTTTCAAAATCAAACACTACTATTTATTTAAAAATAAAAAACACCAATCCAAAGAAAAAAAATATAACCCAGAGAAGAATGTTTGATTTATGTGGCTTATGATGCATGCATAAGATTTTATTTGTATCTGAGTAATTAATCCTGCCATTTCAGTGATGATGGTATTAACTTTCTGTTAAGAAGTATTGCCCTCAAGGTAACACATGGAATGAACACTAAGAGTAATTTGCTCATTACATGGGTCAGAAATTGGCCATTAGATTAAAAACTTAATTTGGCACCTCTGTACCCCTGGTTTTACCTTGAAGTCTGAAAATCTATAGCCTTTCTTTGTGCCAGGTTCTTCTGTTTTTTCAGCATAGAAATATATTTTCTTAGCCTTCTGGAATAAACCACATCAAGTAAAAACTCCAAAATAAAATATAAAGCAATAAATCAGAAAAATATTTAAAACTGAAGAACACAGTGAAGTTCTCTTGTTTCTAAACGGGTATGGACAAAGATGTTTGCCTTCCTATTGCTTGTGATAAGAAAGTATGCACTTTTGATAAGGAAGAATGTATTTTTGTTATCAGCTTTGGATCATTTTTCACATTCAGTTAGAAAGCACAATGTTGCTGTGCAGATGTAAACCCCCTTGAAAAATGCACAGGATAAACAAGATAACAGGGATACCTTTCCGCTAAGTTACTCCAAGATATTTTACTAAAATTACATGACAAAGAAACACCTGATTAGCCACATTTAGGAGGAAAATAAAGGGTTCCTGTGACATTCCATTACTCAATGCTCTTTCCTTCTGATATTCAGTCTGCTTCTCAGATAACCCGAAGGCATTAATATGTAATATTTGCTTCACAAACATTGTCAGGCTCATTAATATAAAAAACAAACAAAACACAGTTCAGGTCAATGGAACTGGAGTCAGAACAAATGTTAAAAGTAGTTTTTCGTAAGACATACTGTCCCAAACCACAACACATACTTGTAGCCAGAAGCATTGGGAGATCTTAACATGTCTTAGAAAAACAAAACAAACAAACCCCCTTATGTTCTTGTTTAATGACAATCTCATTGCTTATTAAAAAAACAACAAGGATTAGTTGTAATAGTTAAAATGGGTTTGCTCTTTAACACCTGTATTCCCACTGACCTTGGCGAACCCCAGGCACCTGCTAGGCATGGCTAACTAATTGCATGCGACAGGGTTGACTCAAGTTCCTCCAATTTTTTATAAATGACTATTCCGGTATGTTTCTACATAAATTACACCAAGCAAACTACTCAAAAGTCTTGGTCTGTTTAGTCCTCAAAGCCTCTCCTGACTGCTAGCCTCAAAAGTTACTTTTTACTTTGCTCTTACTCTTTTCCCAGACAGGTGTAAATTGGTCATTTGGCTTCTCTGTGGAGAGTTTTTGCTAAAGCTTTGCCCATTACCTCACTGACCAGCAAAACGCGTTTCTTGGGGTCCACGCAGGCAGCACCGGAGCCCAGTGCTCCTGCCGAGCGACAGCCAGGCACCCGGCCAGCTGGTGAACCCAGTGGAAAGGCAGGACGGACGGGACCCGGGATTTCAGCGTGGCACAAGCCCAGGAAGCAGCTTCCTTTCCTCAGCTGGCAAGTCCCGTACCAACCGCTCTGCACCCTGCCCGTGGAAGTCAGGGCTTGGGGACAAGCCCTGGCTCTGCCCAGCCCTCAGATTCCGCCTCAGCTACAGGCAGCTGTTACAAACCCCCAGACCCCCCCAGTAACACGGGGTCTGTAAGTCTTCCAAGGCTTCACAGGCTTATCTTCAGAATCTCCTCTGAGACTAGGCAGGATTACCCCACTGTTAAAATCAGGAACAGGTATTTTAGATGATTTCTGCAGTCACAAGTCCATCAGGAAAGGCAGCGACTGAATCCAGTTCATGACCACAACCATGCGCCCATCTTCTATTCTCTTGTCGGGGTCTGTGTTCGGCTTTTGAGAGCTCTAGTACGGTTTTACTCTGCAGTTTTACTACAAGCTATCTTCACTCTTGTGCCAGCTGCCTAAGGTCCATGCCAACTGCCCCGTGAAAAATTCACCTGTGAATTAATGTGAGGGAGGGGAGAGGGGGAGAGGGGAAACAGCCTCCCCCAAGACTGCTCTCTAGGTATCATAACAGAGCCGGTGCCTTTGGAAGCCCTGTAACCTCTTACAAATTTCTGTCTTTGATACACACTTCCTATAAAAAAACCCAGAAAGTTAATTTCGCCCGTAGCCCGCCGTTTACAAGCCCCCTCCCGCCCAGCCACCGATTTCAGCAGCGGCACCCCCCGCAGGCAGGGGCAGCCACCGAAGCTCGGGCTGCAAACAGCCTGTGGGACTGCAGGTACCCCCAGAGCCTCGCGGAAGCACACGCTCTCAGCAAGTCTCCTACGCCCTGACCCACATCTGGCCCGGTTCACTGCTTTTTTTGTTAGGCGTTCTTTTGTTTACTGACCCTTTTCAGTGACAAACCAAAATAATATTGAGAACTTTTGTGAGCTGTGAATAACGGTATTTAACTCAGCCTGGGGAGGAAAAAAAAAATTGTCAATTTGCATACTTTAATTAAGGAATAACAGTAATTACTTGTTAGTTCAGCACTGAAAGGAGGATAATTACTACTTGTCCCTACTCACAAGGAAACACGCTCCCCAAACAAGGTCATTTCTTGTCTGTGCCTTTGCATGAATTCAGTTCGCCTCTCCCATCCCCAGCCCCAGGGACCTCCCTGCTCCCCCAGAGCACTCCCAGCAAGAACAACAACGTGTCCCTACTCTAAGGCAGTGCCAAGGCAAGAAACACCCATGTTTCACCCCAACAGGCAACTGTAATATAAGTTACAACATTGGAGGCACATGCAAAGCAACTATCTTAGCGTATCTCATGTTTTCAGAGTGCAGTCATAAACAAGTTATCACCAAAAATGCATACGTTTCCTCTATCACTTACTTTTCGTTAACAAATACCTCCTTCCTCTAACTATATTCACAGCAATGATAAATTAGTTTTCCATTATCTCTGCAGCTTTGGCTACTCTAGAACATTAGCATACAACGAGAGATAAAGTGCTTTAAGTCAATTTTATATTTAAATACAAAGATCCCCAAGCCCTATCTAAAAATAGGTGTTTATTCCTCCAAGTTGTTTACTGCACATGACATTTTAAGACACAGTGCATGACTAAAAACTCACAAGTCAATTTATATTCATAATTAGTATTGTTGTTGCCTTTCTCCTGGCATGAAAAAGAGCACCTCAGATGTTATCTACAAAGTCAACATCACCAGAAATTACAGGCTTCACATCCTCTGGAAGTTTAGCTACATAAAAGTGATGAGACTACAATAAATCTTTCCTGTATTTTCCTTGAGGTATTTTCATATTTCAAATAAAGCATTCATACTGTGGATACAATTAAGCAAGACTGTCTAGAACAATTTCTACATTCAGTATCAAATTCAAATACAGCACTGGAATTGAGAAACATAAATGTTATACAGCTGCCTGACCAAGAAAAATTAAAATACAGTCACTACAAGAATCCCAACATGATCTTAAATATACTCCCCATATCCTCTGCCCGGAATATTGTCCAAGTGAAGGTCAGCAGATTTTTAATTACTAAATTTTGCATATGAACACATATCATTTCTAAAACTAATCTGTGAACAAAATCACATTAGAGAGCTACGATATTTGCAGGATTAGATCTCTAGTCTGAACTGCCACAAACGATATGCTGCCAAGTACTTTAACTGAACTTTGAGTAACAGAAATCCCATTTATTAGAAATCTTACGACAAGGGAGAAAAGTCACCAACTAATGTGCTTCTGTCTGTCAAATTACTGCCCCCCCTGCTCCCCCCACCCCCCGCAATATTTAAAGCAGAATAGCCTCTGTCACAAGCAAGCACGCTAATGTCTGAGAACGTTATTGCAAGGGAAAATCCTCTGCGACAGTATCTCACCACTGAGGAATGTCTCTGGCTCCTCACACCCAGGACGACCAAGTCCTCTCTATTCTTCCAGTCCTCTCCGAACAACCCGGGACCTACCTGTGCGGCAGAGGAGAGCCGCGGGCTCTGCCCTCAGCTGTTCCCGAATTACCTCATTGGGCACTCAGGTAAAATGAGAAGCTCTTACTAGTCTGTACAGCTCCTTCGCCAGAAATATTGCATGAGTCAGCTTTTATCTATCAAAACCCTAAACACAAAGGCTTTACAGAAACCTGATTCACAACTTTCTCACCGCCTTTTTCCCAGAGCACCGACAGTCTTCGGCATCGCTAAGAGCCTTAAATGAAACATGACATCATGCAATTCAGGGACAGGACAATGGACATCACTGTGGGTAACTTTAAAATGCATACTTCACTGAGCAACACCCACTAACTTCCATTTTTCCAGGCACAACGCTGTGAAAACATCAAATAGAGCCCCCACTTCCACAGCGTTTATTACGCTTTGCTCCTTGATTTGCAGACAACATCAATAAAGGCATCTAAAGCAAATAAATCACCTACTGGTATTGTGAAATTTCTATGTTTATGTTAGAAACTCCCATGAACCTGCAAGGAATAGGATGAACCTTAGCAATAGGATCATTCTGGATCCTATTCTGCCCTAACGTAAACAGGAACAGGCTTTTGCGGGGTGCTTGCAAAGCTTCGGTGTTTTTTTTAAAGAGGGAGAGTAAAGACTTTTAGAAGAAAATGTGAAAACAAAACCATGAAGTGCTCTGTGCTAAACCACAATGAAGCAAAGGAAAAGGGAGGGGGAAAAAAAAAAAAAGTTTTGCGGTGAAGGGGACAGCGAGAGGAGAAACAGGAGCAAAGATGAAGAAACAGAGAAAAGGAGAAAAATGGATATAGATTGGTGCTAATGGGTGGGAAAGCTGATGGCTCTCTTGGCCTCCGGAGGGAGTGACGACATTTCTATCTTGGAGCTGGGAGGCAAAAGAAGTCAAAAGAGTTCCCAGCTGCTGGCACAGCTTTCCAGGTGTGCTCTCACAGCTGCATGCTCAAACCTAGCCCGCAACGAGATACTCTGTCTTTAAAATCACACTTGAAATTCACTCACTCTCTCCCTGTACGTAACACGGCCTCAGCTTCATTCTGAGTTTTCCTAAAGAGCACAGTCCTTGAACAACGCCTTTCAGCAGGAAGCTGAAGGTAGAAGAAGGAAGCGAAGACGGCCTTGAGACCATTCGCAAAGCTGTGAAACACTTTGATCTGAACATCAGGGCTGTCAGGGTGAAAGTCCCTTTTACCCAGGCTACAAGATCAGGTGTTTACAACCTGCTGCCACATCTGAGATGATTGAGACACGCGCTCTCTCAAACATTCTCCTGTTGTTTTCGAGAGTTTTTTTAATACTTACATATTTACATTACAAGATATGCATACACATGCACGCTTTTTGCAAGATCTGCACAATACTTCGGAATCACTATGTATTTCTAAGTCCTGGATGCGCTCACAAGCACAGGATGGCCAACACTGGTCTCAACACCCTCCATACAGACACAGTGCAGCACCCAGGTGCTCAATCAAATAATGTGAATGTGGCAAATTTACCATACATTTTGCTATGCTCCACGTTCACACGTATTTCTGTCAGGAGCTAATGATCCACTAGACCTCTGCTTCCTCACACCTTGTGCCCACCTTGCCTACAGAGCTTTTATTGCCTCTGAGGAAGGCTTTAACTAACTCTCCCAGGCAGACCTGTAGAGCGTCAGCTGGGCATAGGGCATTGCTTGGTCACTTCTGCGAAGTCCTATGACGTAGAAACACCACCAGCAGCTTCGTCATTTAGCAACGACGAACCTCCTGAACTCTGAAGGTTTGAGTGCCTGAGTGACTGACCCAGTCTCTCTGGGGAGAGAGCGCTTACCTGCTTCAGCGGCGGGGGTACAACTGGGGGCTGCAGCGACGCAGCCTCAGCTTCAGCCACTGCTCTGAACTCGCACAGCGAGCTCTCCTGAGCATTACTGGGGGTGGGGGGGAGAGGGGAACAGAGCTGAGGTTCTTACTCGGCTCTGCCTTGCTCTTTCATCTCTGCACATCCACATTTGACCTTAGCTCTCCCTTACATCCCCATGTATAAATCAGCAGTTCACCCCATATATGAGGATTTCACAAAGAACAGCCCCTCATCCCCCATCACCTTAAACACGCATAGCACTGAGAGCGGTCAGTGTAGGAGACTAGAAGCTCAAAAGTTTTACTGTCTAATGTGCACCATCAATGAAACAGTACGGAGACGTGCCAGAAAAATAATGTTTTTGCCCACTTTTCTCATATCCCCTGACTTAGGCTTTTGTTATCTGCATTACCTTTTAGGTGCACCCTTTTAGGGTGTATCCCTTTCTCTGCCCCATCTCCTGCTCACTCCTGTTGTGTGCACAGTGCCATAAGACCATATTATTAATGCATCAGGATTAAGAGTTGAGAAGGGTGACCTGGTTTTGGTTTGATACAAAGCCTTGACTTTTCTAAACTTGAACAATAAGTGGAGTTTATAGAGGTTAGGAATGATGTTATTCTATAATTCCCAATTGGCTAAGGATTTACTGAAGAAATAAGTTATCCTCAGCAAAATTAAAAAAAAAAAACCAACACATAACCACAGGGTACATTCAGGCTTAAGGACACACTGACATCTTCACTGAAAGTGCTATGTAATGTATTAATAACTCTCTGCAATGCAGTAGCTATTTAATCTGTATACAGTACTGCAGAGACACCTAACAAAAGGAACAAGCCATCACATGCTGCTGATGTACTGCAACACAAATAGAGCGTATGGATCCAATGCTCCATTTATAGGCCTTTTAAAAGGATTATTTTTCCATCTCCCTGTGAATTTTGAAGGCTTACTTCTCCCCTCTTAAAAAAGATTACTCCATTCCATTCCATATGAAAATACAGTGAAGACATGTAGATATGAATGCATATGGAGGAATAATACCCTAAATGATAATGCAATCAAAGCTTCTACATCCTTCTCGTCTCTGCCCATACTGGTATTTAGTGAAGAAAAGCAAACAGTAAGTGTTCAACGTGATGCTGCTTGAATGTTTTAGTACTTTTATATTCAAAATCCAGAGCTATGACCTGAATGAAAATCCACATGGACTCTTCTTTCCACCCAGCACCATACAGGGTCACGCCTTTCTGCTGCCACATTCCTAGTGTCTTTCTGTCCTACAGTACATCACTGTAACAGTGCTTGGACATCAGGTCTGGTTTCTACTTCTTCCTAGACAGGTCTACTGCTCCGAGCAAGTGTGCTGTCATGCCAACGTACTGTTGCTAGAGCAAGTTTTCAACTTCATCTAACCCAGCTGAAGTTGCTGCTGAAGTTCACAACCTTTCAAAGCCTATTGCAGCATAAGCACACTGGAGGTCTTGGCTAGACATCCCCAACATAGCACAAGATGCTTGTTGCTTTACCAAGAACATTGGGATGTTTTTAAGACTAAAAATGTTAACTGTCTCATAGCTAGCAATATAAAGTAGGCAAAAAAAAAAACTTTAAAGAGGGATGCACAGTTTTAGTAGAAGGCAACATAGCATCTAGGAATCGTTCTTTCTAGTTACAGTGAAAAATTTAATTGTGTGACCACAAAGAAGGGATCTTCATACAACTCATTTCTTACAATTCAACAAGAACTCATAACTACAATATCCAGCACAAACAGATTAATTCTTTTAACTCATTTTAACACTCAGTTGTTCACTTCTGCCACTGCATTTTCCATTGACTTCCAAACCTTACCAGTGAAAATCCTGCCAAAAAAAAATCCCACATTTCATAAAAGCCAGTTCTCTGGAATAGCTGACTTTTTGTTAGATGCCAAATAGAAGTGAGATTCAGAACCTTTAAATAATTGATGCTTTTATTTAACTCTAGCTAAATTATTTCTCCTGTTTGCTTTTGAACTGGAGACGCTTACTGGAACCTCCTCTGCACCTCAGGAAGTTTAGCAACTAGAATTTTGAAACAGAACTGAAATAATAACACCAAATTCGTACTAACAGATGTTTGCATTTATAATAAAGGAAAAGCTTTCTTCTGGGTTTCCTCTCTTGAATAAAAATAAAAGCTGCAGAAAGCAGTATTTATGTTTACATCTTGGGGAGAAGAATCCTTGAATTCTGCCCAGGTTGCAACCAAGACATATTGATGGTCTGGCTCCACCACAGACTGGCTCTGGCATTTCAAGTCATCAGTCATTTTCTTATGCCCACCCTGCTAAAAGGGAATATTAGCTCTTATTTTTAGGGCAGCATTATAATGGTAAGCTAACAGCTCTTTCAAAATCCCAGTTCAATAGGAACGCATTCAATGACAGTTAAAGGACTCAGGACTTAATAAATGACCGTGACAGATTTTTGCAGCACACAATAATTAGTACTTTCAAATTTCACAGCACTTTAAATGAAAATAAATAAAAAGAAATCAAGCAGGTGTTCAAGTTCAAAGGAGTACAACATACCACAGCTCTTCTCGCATATTGCTTCTATAGCAAAGTACGGTATTTTACATAAATAAGGTCAAGACGACTAAAACTGCTAAATAGTGACAAAATAACTGGTCACAGCAGAAAATCAAGGTGTCTTACTGCTGCCACATACAAGAGAGCTGTAAAAACACAGTCACCCCATATCTCCATTTTTTATTTTCTACTGATGATACTATCACATGCCAACTGCTGTTTATCTTGATTTGATCCTTCCCTCCCTTCCATACCTTGTCATTAAGCTTTAAGGTATCTCTGTGAAAGCCACTCCAACAGAACCATGTTTGTGATGGAAAAGTGGCTTCACAATGCTCTCAGAGTTGCTTTAAGGCTATTCTGCAGTGCAAGCAATACTTCCTGCTACTTTTCAGCTGTTATTTCATGAACGCACACCATTGAGAACAACAAAATTCCCGTCTCAGACAAGCAATGCTTTCCTTAGAGCTTCTGTATGCAAGAAGCAAAGCAGGAACTGAGATTATTTGAGATCACTGCAGTGTCTGCATACAGAGCAGTGTAGGCTCTGCATGCATGTACAGATGGTGTTAATGCCTGCAACGCTTATCAACATATCAGTATTCAAGATTAACAGTGCCAAGAGTCACACTTCAGAAGCTACAGGGCAAGAAGCAAACAGATTAGAGGCTTGGACTTGCTTACAGTGACCATTTGGTGCATAATTCACAGTGACTTCCTGAGTCATAAGCCTTTCTCTGCACTTCTTATTAGAACAATAACATGCTTAATTCAAACCAGAAAGACAGTTTGAATAATACTCTATTAAAGCTATATATATTGCAAAGCCCCTATGCCTTCCCTACCAACAGCTACAGAAAAATAATCCTGTGGTCTTAAAAGTATTAAAATTCTCTAACATTCCTATCCAGAGGTGTTTTAATTGAATTTTATATACACATAATACCCTACAAAGAAAGTCAGTGAAAAGGAATACTCAGATTTCTACTGACCATTGGATTTATTCTGCAATTTTTTTGTTAATGTGGAGGAAAAACCCTGACAAATACAAACAATGGAGGGGCATGAAACCTTGTTCATAAAACCATACTGCTCCATGTTTTACAGCAAGGTAGGAGAAATTTAAAACATTCATGAAAAGACATCAGATAACAACCGTCTGCTACCATCCTTCTGCTTTCCTGACTGCTAGTCAGTACCATATTACCTCTCTTTTGCAGCCTTCAAACACTTTTACATTGGCCATTTTTCAGACTGCTTGTTAGCTACAATAAACATCATCTAAATCCGTCCATGTGGCCCAAACAACTGCTGGTATTCAGTAAACAACTCAGATGAGCTTTCTCAGTGTTTAGATTAGAGACAGGGAAAACAGAAACTTAGACTCCCATTTAAATCCTGTTAGTACAGCTAAAGGAGTTATTTTTCTCAGATTTCTCCTTTGCACTGTATCTTTGTTCCAGATAGGGACATTCAATCCCACCATTTTTCTTGTTGTTTGGGTTTTCCACTTGCTTGTTTTCTTTTAGGAAGGAGTAGCAAATCCCTCCTTATTTAAATATTAGAGCTGAGATCCAAATCAAAATCTCAAATCCAAAACACACAGCCCAGACTTGGAGAAACTTGGCCACAAAGGCAAATACTACGGTCTAAAATGACTGAGGGTGGGAGCTGAGGAGAGGAGGACATATTAACGCTGTAGTGGAACTGCAGGGTTTTCCCAACAAGCCGTGCTAGAAAACAATTCCTTTTGTTGTTCCTGTTTTTAGAGGGAACATCGAAGGTTTCTCAACTCCATACTCTATGCACATGGGAATTCGCAAGGTAATTCGGTGCATGGTTTAGCATTTAAGAGTCATTCTCATGGCTCACCCAGAGTCTCGATTTATTTTTAAAAAACCTCGCACAGTAAAACATTTATTTTCTTCCAAAACCTGTGATCAAATTAAGAACATTAAGCTGTAAATTCTCAGTGGTCTTCTCTTATGCCCAGGCTTTTCCTTAAATTCAAATGTCGCCTTCTAACTTCCCCCAGAGAAAGCTTTCCCTTAACATTCAACCATGAAACTCAGCAAACAAAGAGGCGAGGGGAAAAAATCCTTCCCCTCTCTCTGGTCTTCTCCCATAGGAGAGCTGTAAGATCCCTGCAGGGGACTCGCCACCTACAAGCATGAAGCTGGTACAGCAAGAGAGCAGGGAGGAATGGCTAACTGCCCCTTGGCTTCTTCCAGCCCTCTTACAAGGCGGCTGGCTACATGCTGAAAATCGGTTTCCCTCGGTCTGCCCCGACATCCCAAGAGCTCTGAGACTTCATGGCCGAACAATGCTGCGCATTCACTATTGAGCTCTGAGGCGCAGAGACACACTGAGAGGCCACTACATTGGTATTATTCCACTGCGTTCAGCCTGTTACCACAGCTATTAGCCGGCGTGCTCGCTTTTCAAATCCCCATCTCTTTGGAAACCCTGGTTACCATTATTTTGTTACAAAGAGGCACAGGTTAAAAGAAGTTTAGCCGGGCGTTTTCCTACTCTCCTCCTTTGGCATCACGTATGATATATTACTCGTGTACGCAGAATTTCAGTAAGATGCATCTCACTTTTACAGTTATTTAGAAATCCTGTAGCTATTGAAATGTTTTATTAGCAAAAGATTCTGGCAAAAGATTTGTGACATTTATGTAATTTAAATCAGTATCAGAGTGCAAAAGTGATCAGCCATAACTATTTAGTAAGACACCTGAACTGAATCAGTGCTTGCAAATAATTTCATTAACTTTATTCTGCAGAACAAAGATGGCAGTTCTCCTCTGTATCATCAATTTCTACATACAGTCATGGATTAAATCAGTTATGCTTATTTCTGCATTGAAAAGCATTTCTCTCTTATACAGTAAGCCATAAGAGTGGCTGTAGTCTTCCCTAGGACAAGTAGCATGAGGAGAGTAAAACAGGTCCCTTTTGCAATTGATCAGCATCACTTAATAGAGCACCAAGATATTAAAATTTACACCCCAATGATTTTTCTGTGAATACACATTCTCTATAATCTACAACTAAGGGACTTGAAACATTTTAAACCTTTAAACTATGCACAGACCCTGCCAATTAAAAATTCATTGCAAAATATTTTGAAGGTTAGAAAAACAATCTGGGAGAAAACTCCCCTCTTGATGAAATTAGAGCAAAGTTCTTTGAAAACAATGACAAAGACATCTGGCTCTGAAGGTGCGAGCACTATATAGCAAGAAGAGTCAAACTGACTGTGGTTGTATTGCTGCCTTTTGCATGGCAATTGCTATAGCTGACCTTAACTCAGAAGAATGCAACATCAAAAACTGAAGGCTGAACTGTGACATTCCCATGTATGTTGATAGAAGAGAAGTTGCCAATGAAGATCTCTTAGCCGTGGTGATCCAATGGCAAAAGTACCAGAGACAGTGGAGTCACAGCTGTAGGGATAAAAGCATCTCTCAACAAGAACAGCACAGATCCAATTATCAAGACGGGGCTTCAACATCAGTATTTCCCTTTGCCCTTTAAGGTGCAACAATATAAAGCCATTTTTAGGACTCGATGAACAGCACTGACACTAAGTGTGTTTCTAGAAGTAAGACATCTAGCTTACCAGACGATTGCATAAATTCTGATCCAGTTTAATCACTACATATATATTTGTTTTACATGCCTAGGGGAAGAAAGATTTCCTGTGTTAGAAGAATATTCAAGAGAAAGTCCTGATGCTGTGGATAATTTGTTGTTAATACTTTTGCATCTGCCAATAGTTGTATCTTGGAAGAATAGAGCACAGGGAGGAACGTGGGAGGATGAAAGCCTAGGAAAGCTAGAATGCAAGTCCTACCCACTAAATACTCAACCAGTCACCATTGCCAATTTATAGGATTTTGAGTTGTGGTCTTCCATTTTATGGATTTTCCTAGTGGTCACATGCTAACATTGACATACAGGGATGGGAACCAAAAAAGCATCATAGGGATTTGCCAGATTTCTTACTGGAGGGACCACAGGGCAGAGGAAGGGGGTGTCATCAGGTTCCATAGACCCTGAAAAGGATAGTTCAAACTCCAAGTCACACTATGTCAGCACTCTCTCTCACATCCAGAGGTGGCAAGAAGCATATTTAAGATAAAAGACCTGATAATCACCATTAGCAAACAGGAAAACAATTATGGAGTATGCACTGAGTGTGTTACACTGGAGGCCACCATTTTCCCTCTGTATTGACATTCCTTTCTCTTATGTTTGCTTTTCTCTTTTCAAACTAACACAGTTGGTTTAGGAACGTATCGCTGATACTGGTGGTTCTGCTTTGAGCCTGTAATATTACTCTGCACATAGTGATGTAGCTAGGAATCCCTTCTTAGCACTCCCACTTGCCCACTCCATTTATCCCCTTTGTTACGGAGATGAATGAGCGTGGGAAGTGACAGCTTATACTGTTAGTTTAAATAAAGGTGATTCACTAGGCAACTCCATGTTCTCATCTGAAATAGATTCATTTTAAGAAAAAAAAAAAAAAAAGAAGTCTTCAGACTCGCCGAAGCAGAACAGAAGGGATATGAATGCAGCATGTTGGGGTTTTCAGATTTCCAAAGTGCTTACCATGGACTTTTGCCATATGATTTTTCAGGAAACTTTTAAATCAAAAACTAGAATAGCTATCCTGCTAATATTAAAAAATAATAATCATACTTCTCATTACTAACTAGGTATCAAGTAGCCCAAGAGAATCATTTTTTACCCACTTAAAAGACAAGCTGTTCTTTGTCACTGGGATGTATCGCTTCAATCACACACTAGACCACCTAAAATGTTCAGTTGATATCCCATTACTATTTACATCTAAAGCTTTAAAATTAAATAAACAGTTTCTGAAAAAGGAGTTCTATTCTAACCTGCCATAGAAGTTAAATAGCTTCAGCACATTTTCTTTATGCATATAAGTCCTGAGCCCTTAATGTGAATGATTTATCCTTCCCCCTCCTCGGAACAAGTGAGTTGATGCAAGAGGAGTGTAAAGCCTTACACTACAGCTGCTACCCTGGGCTCTGTCTCGTGAGTTTGGTTTGATGAAAAACCCACAGTGAGGAAAAAAAATTATTAGTTGTGCTTCTCCAGATTATCCGATGCCACTCTTGACTGGAAAACTGATATTGATTGATGGCAGCCATATAGTGCATCAGAAATTCCCCCTTGAAATGGAAGGCATTTAGAGCAATTTTAAAAAAATAGGAATAAAGCATCACAGTGAAGGCAGAGGCTATATATAAAGGAATTTTAGCACTGCAGTTAGTTTGGTAACTTTGATGTTCCCCTCATGTAGAGCTCTATGTCACAGCAAGGGAATTACGCCCCAATTTTCAGAACCACCCTTTGCTGAGGGTTTCCAGATTTGATGTCTCTTGTCAATGCTAAGCACTCAGCGCTTCAGGCAAGGGGAAGCTGAAGGAGGATGGCGACTTTAGAAAACAGGCCCTGGAGCTAGACATTTAGCTTGTGAAAACAATCGTAACTCATCGACTTTAACAGCCAACAAAAAAAAAATAAAAATATGTAAGTGGCTGCTCAGAGCAGAGCACAGTGTCCATCTGCCATAGGTCTTCATTTGCCACCATTAGGAACAGCCCCAGGTGGAAGCCTTGCTAGCCAGAAGCCTAAAGAGGCCATGATCCACTTCGCTATTGCACAAGAAAGCTCCACTATGTGAGATTAGCTTCTTTCCTTACACTGTTGGTACAAGTCTGTCTACTTGACATGCTAAATGCATTTAGATAGACGGCCGTTCTCAACCTCCTGACTCGAGCAGTCGCTCCATCACCACAGCCCAGGGGTGACACTGCAGCTTCTGCCAGCGCTCCTGAGCTAGGGCATGGCTGGCTGTCCTCCAGCACAGTCCCACGAGCAACGGAGGCCTCAGCTAGTGAGTCCGTAGGGTCAGGAACAGGATGATGCTCATTTGGATACTTTTGCTGCAGTAGATAAACCCTTAGCTGTTCCTAAATTGAGTGTAGAAGCTATCTCACACATGTTTGTATGACATGATCGCTGTTGTGTCCTCTGGCACTGCAACATACTCAGACACATTTTTAATGACATAAGGAGAGAGGGGAAAAAAAAAAATAATCTTTCAACTTCATATATATATTGATGCATATATTAACAATACAGTCTGTTGCCAGATGATAGAACTTACTTTGCGGGAGAAGGGAAAAGGACAAAACCTTGACTTGTTGTCACACCCCACTATTACAAACCTCAGCTTTTACTAGGAAAATACGGAAAGGGTTAAGTAGTTTTGCGATAGTGTCATGCTTTCCAAATGCGATAAAAGTAGAATGGGTGTTAAGTTGCTGAAGCCTAAAGGTTTAATGGATATAATACCCCAATTCAGAAGACAGGTAAATCTGCTTCTTTCTTCAGCACCTACATGCACCGGTGACTTGGGACGCTCCCAAGCTTGGGGTCAGAGACAGCAGGCCATCAGAAAACACTTAGTGTGCAGATCCCGTAAACCGATTCCTCCCCTTTGAACTCCTGCATTTCCCTGCTTATTACAATGCTAAAGGCATGTTAGGGTCTTCACACAGAGGTCCGTAGTCGTGACTTTTCAGACCCACCTCACTTGCTGCCATGAACAGAAGGAAAGGGTAGTCCTAACTTTGCTGAGCCTGCTTTTTGATAGAGAAGAATCAGCAGTTTAACTAATTGTGAGTCAATTTTAGTCATGTCTAGGACATGTGAGTAAAACTTTTTTAAAAAATCACCTTTTATTACAGCACATCAAAATTCAACAGGCAATCACATGAAGGAAGAGGAGGGTCTCTCTTCTGGTTGTTTTTTTTTTGTGTGTGTGTGTGTGTGCAAAAATCTTTTATGTAAGCATACTCCCCCCTCGTTGCATGAGGCTCAGTTTACACTCTGATCATAACAAAAGATGTTTCCTTCTGTAGTTGTTACTCTATACTTCAATCCTCCATCAAAACCAGTCGGGCTTGTAAAAACAGACATGTCAAAAGGTTAAGAAATGAACAAATAGATTTTCTCCAGCTGTAGAAAAGTAGCTGACAAACTCAACCCTCCAGATCACAGAGGAGAGGCATTACTAAAACCAAATGTCTGGTATTGATTTAAAATGGAAATAAAGGAGTGGATTAAATTAATCTAGCAAAAAAGTAAGCAACTGCATGAAAGAATACTTTCAGTTTGAGAAAACTGGACGATCTCTCTCAGAGTAGGAAGAAAAGCATCTTAACAGACACATAATTTTATATATACACTATGAATACAAAGCAAAATCCATTATAATAAATACCCAGTTTAAGTAAGCATTATTGAAATAGTAAATAGAGTATATTAGAAATAATCATGTACCAGAATAAAGGTTGTTCAGCAGGGACTACAAACATTTTATAAACCTGACATACTCATTTACTACAGAGGTCATATCAAATTTGTAATGCTCCTAAATATTTGATACTTTGCTTTCAACATTTGGCTTTTAAGATGGATGCAAAGTGATCTGTATTTTTTCCTCTGGTTGCACTCTTTAAACCCAAACAAGACTTACAAGGAAAGTCACCTTCTTTGGCAGGGTGGGGAAAGGGATTTCCTAAGGCCTTTCTTTTCTCCTCTTTCCTCCCCACCCTCCAGTAAATAAAATTAAAGGTCAACAAGTATTCAGTGCAGTGGAAAGCCCAAGGTTATAAAAACAAATGAATTAGAAAAACTCTCCAAGATTATAATAACTGGCCATGTACTCTCTAGACCATTCTCTAAACCCAGACATGGTTGTGGAAATACACTGGGTATCCTGACATTGCGAGCAAACATGATTAAGTATATTTATAAGCACTGTGAAAAAACACATCATACACAAGCAAAACATATCTCCCCAAATATTTGCTTTTGTCATTCAAGACACTAATCCCCGAAGGAAACAATCATATAGTGGATTTTTTATCTGCTGTTTTTCTCTCTCTAAAGGCATAGGAAAAATATGTATTTGAAAAATACATTTTTTTTTTTAAGATTCTTTAAATATATTCTTACTCCTTTTGATAGGCTGTAATAAAATAGCTATCTGTTTTATATGCTAGTCAAAATCTTTGCAAGAGGATTAAATACTAATATGAAGATATCACAGACAGCAAGCAAAATATATTTAGGTTCTTAATTTTTCAGGCCAGTTCAGTCTCAGGGCACTGTTTCAGTCACTTGAAATCCCTGTTAAGCCCACCTGTGGGCTCACCTCTCTCCTCTCGCTCTGGATCACGCTCTCTCAAGCCCCACTGGTGCTCACATCAGCAGGTGACTGTGGCCACCCAGCTCAGTTTTCACCTGCATCAGGCTTCTGCTCAAACTGAGCGGCTTCGAGGCTGTTCATGCCAGAGGGCAGGAGTGGCAGGAGCACATGGCCCAGGGGCTATGGGGAGAAGAGGGTTGTCCCCTCTGTCTCTGCACCAAAGTGTTGGGAAATCTCCAGGAGAACAAAGGTACCTGCACTCCGGAGCTGTGCAAACCATCAGGCGTGCGGTCTCGAGGACAGCTATGCTTTGTTTTTGCAGGTTCAACTAGAATAGATGCCTGTTCCCTCACCTATCAAAGGACCTTTGGGGAGGTGTTGTGGGTTATTAAAAACCATGAGAAAAGAACTTGATGACAGACTGACTGATGGACCTAATTTTATCCTCGTTTAAATAAAGGCTTAGCTTCATGTGTGCAGCCTCATTGATTTAACTGGAATCACGGAGTTTAACAACACACGTGTGTGTGTATGCGTAAGTACACACACAACACATTAGTTTCTGGACAGACATCATTTCCTATCAGCTGATTCAAACAAAACTGAGTTACAGTAAACCTCAGTGGCTTCAGAGGTCAGGTTTGGGGATTTCTATCTCCTGTTAAGAGCTAGTTCCTTCGGGCAGTGCTAAATGCATCCTTTTCCTTTCTTCCCACTGTCTCCTACAACAAGAAGTACAACTTCACTTCAATCCGTCTTCTGCAGAGCACTTATACGGAGGCCAGAACATACAAGTGTCTTAATTTGAACGTAGAAAGGTAAAGTATTAACTTAGTTTTCCGTGAAAGCCAGCAATTTAAAGGGACAATGCTTCTGCAAAGGTTTTAGAAAAATTAATCAATAACTTTTCCCCCCCCCCCCATAGCTAGCACTTTTTAGAAAGATCAAATCTTCCAGTCCCAAAACAAGAGTGGTGTTTGAGACCATTATCTGCTTGATCTTTGACTAAACAAGTACTTACACTTTCACATGCCCCTGTGCAACACGCTTCCACAAATCAATCACTAGAGATAAAACAGCATTAACAGTGACAGGAATAAGGTATTATACTGACACAAAAATAAAAAATACTTTGCACTTCTATAGTTTCTGTAAAAATTCAGTAAAAAGCATGTCTGAAACACTCAAACTCTGCAGTTTCTCTCTGTATCTTCCTCTTTTTTTCCCCCATCTCAAAGAGAAATGGCAAATGAAATACGGAGGAGTTACATCCTTAGTGCTGTAACATAGCTTTTCATTCTTATACAGCTATGTCAGCCCACACAAAACCAGTTATAATGATGAACAAAACAGCCCCACAGAATTTAATATTTACCATTCAGGTGCTGAATTAAAGACATTTGGGTACCTCCCTGAGATGACAGAACACACGCATACCGAGGTGAACAAGATGCAACGGCCAAAGGGACAGCTCGTCCCAGCTATGCTAGACTCAACAACCAATTCAGGAAAAACCCTCCTCAGAAAACTTCTGGCATGAAAATACAGGGTAACAGTATTTGCTGTTTTTCTTGCTACTTCATTCTTGGAAATTAAAGTTACCTTAGAAATTAAATGAAGTATCACAGTAAACTTCCCATTTTAAATTACTCAACAGTCACAAAGTGCTTACTCCAAATAATGGTAAAAACTTTTAGATGAAGCAGGCAAAAGCGAGAAAGATGAAAAAGGTTAAAAGAAAAGGAAAGGCTTACCCCAAAACCTCATCTTACAGCAAACGCAGACTCATTTTCATTGGAGGCATAACTCTATATACACTACACTTCCCATTTAGCCCAACAAATAACAGATAATTTGCTACTGCTGTTTTCAAACATTCTAGAAATGTTATTGTCCAGAAACACGCCTGCAGAGTAAGCCCCCCGCCCCCCCCCAATTACTTCTGCCTTGTGAAGCCCTGTAACTGGTTACTCTCTTGGAGACGTTCAGCACAGGATTAACGAGTGGCTAAGAGCCATCCTCTCATTCCAATTTTAAAACCGCAGTTTTGATACCACAGCTGGACACCTGCCATCACTGCAGGCCTCAGAAAGGAATACAGCTTTAAGAAAAAAAAAAGAAAAAAAAGAAAAAAAAAAAAGAAGCGTCTTTCGGGAAAATTCTTCTTCCCCATCTGCTGCTTTGCAGCATCTTCAGCCTCCTTGGGAAGCGCGTTTATTCCACTGCCAGTTTTGCATTCCAGTTCCAGAGAGCTGCAGGCACATCAAGCAGTATCTTTCAATTATTTAAGTTTGGGAGCCCTCCAGAATTGCTTTCCATAAGCTGTCCGGGAAATGCTGCTTGGAAAATTTGCACTATGGCTAGGACTCAAACTCCCTGTACAGACTACATAAAGGACTGACGGAAAAGACTTTCTTAAAATAGTAACATCCCCCCCTCCACTCACACACACTCTCTGCATCACTAACTTACACTGACATAATCTGGCAAGTGAAATTGGAAGAAAAATTCTATTTTCTGCCAACAAAAGAGGAAATGAATTCGTTGGATATTAAATAATCTATAAGAACTTAAGAAAAAAAAAAACCAACCCCCTCAAACTTCTTAAATGCACATATTGACATATACAGCATCTCTTTCTTCAGTCTCTCTTCTAGACACATGGTTAAGTTACTGAAGTTACCAAGTAGCACCAAAGCCATAGAAGCCCCACACATGGACATCTCTTTAGTAAAAACAGAGTAAAATATACCAGCCTAACTTCTTTCTCCAAGGTATGCATGAATACTGTATTTTTTTTTTTTTTCAAACACAGTTATGGACAGACAGACAGTTGTTTTCTGATTTGTTTTGGGGCTTTTTTGTTTGTTTGGGTTTTTTTTAATTATTATTTTTTTTAAAGTACTATTTTCCCAATGCAAAACGGAAAACTTCCAAATCTTCAGAAAGAGCAGAAATGGGAGGAAAAGAAAGAAAACATTACTGCTGTGCAGCTACATAAGCAAGAAAGGGTCTTTCTCTTCTTTCTAAGACTATGTTCAACAAAAGCATCCTTTTGAACAGACACAACACTTAAATATGAGCCTCAATCCGGAGCAAAGAGTTAACTCAAAGTAATGAAAGTGAGATCTAAATTAGCTGAGGAAATCCCGATGGTAGATAGTAGTTCTCGCTAGCAAAAACAAAGTCATGCCTATTGCACTAGGTCAGTTTCACACCTAGATAACTTTGGTGGATAAGCTAAGGGTAGAGAGCCACGCGTAATAAGGAACCAGCCACTGGCATCTGCTGAACACATGGTAATAATAAACCTTTCTATTAAATAGAACTTAAAACTTTAAAGAGTGCATGAGTTTAGGTCCTCGAAGCATAAATTAGCTATGCAATGGGCAGGGTACACCAGACGATGCAATTACCACATATTCTAAAACACCTAATATTGCTCACTATCGCTGGTCGCGCTCATTATGGCCTATATTATTGGTAGTACAATACGTACCTGAGTAAAGCGCTCATAAAGAGTCAAAATATGACTTGAAATTATCCTAGCATTAAAAGATAAGTTCAAGCTGTATCGGAGGGCAATACATATATGGCCTAAGCACTAAGCTGAATTACAACTACAATTTATTGCTTCATCAGCATTTGTCACACAGCAGCAATGTTGTTCACTGCAGTAAATTCAAAAGAAAGCTCCTGGAAAATACAGTGAACTAACCCCAGCAGTCATGAACATCACCAGCTACACACTTCCCTGCATTTATTAAAATGGACCCCACAAACCAAAGTAAAACACTTCTGAGGTGGGGGCCAGCACCCTGTTCATTTAAGCTTCAAGGAAACTACCTGTCCCTCCTGTCACGCTTTCTGACCAAAGCTTGCAACAAGGAAGCTGCAAATGGCAAAAGACTACTTAATGCCAGTTTTTCATTAACTCTTTTTAAACTTCAGAGCCGTGTGAATTAAAGATAAAGTAAGTTTACTCCCTATAAATTGTATTAAAGTATGAAGTGAGTCAGGGCCCCCAGAAAGATAATAGAAATCATGCCTTCAGATAGGCTTTGCAAAGTTCAATTTTAAATTGAGAAAACTGTCAAACCCTGAGGTTTAATTAGTCCTGGCAGGTCTGGACCACTGGGAACATTTCCATAATTTCAATCATCAAAGTAATTATTGAAGGTTTTAAGGCTGGATGGCAGGGAAGGGAGATGGGATAGCAAACGGGAAGGAGCAAAGGGGGCAGCTTGTTTTTCACCACCAGCACAATAATTTTTAACTTCTCAGTTCTGCACCTAACTTTGATCAAAAAAGGAAAATAAACTTGACCCAGTGATAACACTTGAAGCCTCTGTACAAACAGAAAACTAATTTAATCATCTTCCAGCTCCCTTAGGCCACACTAAGCAAATCAGCTACATCTTCCTGAACAAAAATTCATAAGTAAATACAGGGTTTGTGTCTTCAGCTCCTTCCTATGTGACCAGGAACAGATTTGTTCCTTTCATTACTGTAATTGGCAGCTGAGAATTTGGAGATTTTATACCACACATGTTCAAAAATGAGTTATTTGATGTATTTCATGCACCTTTCTAATACACCTGAAGAATTTGGAGGAAGCAGGGTTTGAATTTCAGCTGCACGTATCAAAAAGGAAACAACATCCTCTGTCAGGTAATACTTGATCCAGTTCCAAGTTTCCCCCATTTTTAACAGCCTTGCATTTGGCCACCACATTCAGATATTGATAATAGCCCCGATTCAGCAAACAGCAATACGCACTTTCATCTTTATCATACACGCTTAACTTTGCTCTCGTGAGCAAAGAATGAAGGTCAGAGCAATCTCACTTTTCTTCTTAAGCAGGAGTTCCTCACTTAAATATTAAACATATCCTACATGAGTTTACTCACAAGTTTTATGTCCATTAATTCACTAGCAACACTTCTACTCTTTTTCTTTTTATTTATTAAAAGCTCTTCCATCACAATTACACAGCTTGTCCAGACTGCGATGATATCACAGTTCTATTGTGGACTGTATCATCCTACAGAGATTTTTTTTTTTTGAGTATGCACTTTTACTTGCTATATTGATTAGAAACACCTCATGTCACCTCATGAGTTATTCTTAATACAGATCTAGCAAGTATACATATATGAAAAATAGTCTGTGTTGTATATGGACTATAAGTACAGTCATTACATTACATCAGGCTAACATAGAGAAGCTTGCCAAATTTTGTAAAAAAATAGGCAAATCCTGAATTCTAAGTATTTACAACATTTTCCATTTTCTTCAAGTTAAGCATGTATCTACCACTGTTTGCCTTACATAACCTAGAGGACTGGAAACAAATAGAAACTGCAGTAGATATATCCTTGTAAATGATGTCTTTGTAATTTTAGATTAAGAACTAGTTCAGACTAATGACAGTAACATAAAAAACATATTCCCCGACTTCCTCATAGCTTTTCTCTGCCAAAAGCAATTAAGAGTACTGCACCTTTGGGGAGTGCAGGGAAGGGAGGGAATGCTTGATGAGGTTATGACTCTTTCTCTGATAAAAACCAAAGATCTCCAACTCCATTCCACAAGAGATTGGATACTGAAAACTATTACTCTTCCAATTTTCCCCTGGAATTGGTTAGTTCTTCTTCAGACTTACAGCAGGATCAGCATTACATTCAGATTTGTGGATTGTTACATTCTTAAAAAAGAAAAGGTTGACCTCTCAAAATCCGAGTCTTTTGGTTGAGTTCCCTCTTTGATCTGAACAAGTCAACCCTGAATTCTGAGTTACATGCCTCTGAGCAGGCATATTCTGTATTACCGTTACATGTTAAACTCACAGCAGAAATAACATACTCACGAGCACTTCCTTTTATTGGGTCTAAAGCAGCATTTTTCTTGCACTCTTCTGCCAGCTGTAGCCTGGGTGATCACTTTCACTTAAAACATCTGTGGCCGTGGCCATGGCACCTGCCTGCAGGTCCATTCCCACCAGCCCCCCTAAAGCTCAAAAAAAGCCTTTGACTATGGGCATACATAATCCTTCCTTCAGGCCCCGAATGCAAGGAGTAGCAGAGAAAAACCAGAGGCAATTATCCTCCATTGCACAAGGGAGATACAACATCTCAATCTAGCCCAGTTTTCTCCATTACACACCTAACAGCAATATTGTTGCAGCAGTAGATTGGATAAGCAAAACAAAACAAACTCAAAACAACTCAGAATTTATTTTCTTCGTGCAGACAAGGCATATACCACGATCTAATCTGAAATGGCAAACTACCTGGTTCGGGGGGGTGGGGCGGGGGGCAGAATAGGAAGGCAGCTTTTTCAGATACGATGCCAACAAGCCTCTTTTACCATGCAGGGTATGGCTAAACCAAAATTAGGATTTCTTTACCTCCCATCACTGCTACCTTTAAGGAGTGTTAGACTAGACATTTTCTCTCAATACGGGAGAGAAGAAAGCAATAACTTCTGCCATACTCCTTGTTCACCTCCTATGGTGGGATACTCTCTATTAACCAGTTGTCAGTGCAATCATACACTATTATAAAACCAGAAACCTGAGAAACAGAATACAATGGTTTTACAGATTTTCTTTTTCAGCCACCTCTATCAGGATTCTCTAGGATTACCTTTAATCCTGTAATCAGAAAGACCATTTCACAATGGGGCTAAGAATTTACCAAAACCAAACTAAACTGATACCTTTTTATGCCAAGAGAGTAAAACGGAGTTAGTTCCATCATCATAAAATGGAAATCAGCTACTGTTTTGTTCACGCTGAATTGGAGAATACACTGTGATCTCCGAGGGCTTTAGAGGAAAAAAATCTACCTGCCCACTAGGATTTCACATTGAGATTGCTATCGCAAATTAGCTATTGTGGTTTAACAATTCCCTCCTTTTGAGCACTGAAAACAGCCCTGGACATTTGATTAACAAATTCAGTCCTCCCATGCATAAACACAAGAAAAGAATCCTTTGTAAAATGGTACAACAAAAGGTAACAAACCATATCACCGGGATAAGCACACCCGCTGGCACTCTTTCTCAGGTTAATCACAGGCATCCAACCTGCCACCAGTGAGAAGAAACTTACATTCATGTGTATTATTAATTTGCTTACCTGCAACCTCACCGTTTACCTGACAGTCCGTTCACTTCCCATTTATACTGGGAGAGCTTACAAAAAGGCACTTCAAGGGAAATTCCAAAGCTCAACATAAATAAAGGATTAGTTGGTGGGTACTACTCTCAAGATAAGGAGATATATACCAGCAGTAAAGGCACCTGAGCTAATTAAGCCCTTCTAACCACAGAATGTTTACTCTGTACAAAAATTGGCTTCAAATGCTTTCAATGCGACTGCTAGCTACAGAACTGCCAACAAAAGTACTACCTGTTTGCACAAAGTAAAATGAAAACGGAATGACAAAAAAAAAAAAAACACCACTTCGTCTGGGTTTGAAACTCAAGCTTGTTTGATTTCAGCATTAAGTTACTAAGTTATGAGTGAGGGATAAAACAATGGTAGCCAGACAGAACATGCTCGAGTAAGCAAAAAAATCCTCAACTTTTAAACAGGATTATACCAACCACTGAGCAAATATTGTTAAAAAAAAATGAAAATCCACCAAGAATACACCTTAAAATTAGAGCTCCTGTTTGCTGTGCTTCAGACAGAATAGAGTAGATACTTGGAGAGCACAGATCATAATCACAGGTTTTATTTAATTATTGTTGTACAAAGAATAAGCTAGTCTGGGCACTGCATTCTAAATACAACCAAATGATTATACCTAATCATTGGTAAATACAGTCCCAGGATTTTGAAAAGTAGCACTTACTCACGGAACGCCCACACGTGTGTTGTATTTTACAGGCAAATCCATTTCCCTACATCATTTCCCAGTTCTTAAAGTAAGGGCAGGGTCTCCTTTCTTCCACCCTTTATAGATGCAGTTTCAGAAGAAACCCCCAGAGACTTTGTTGTCTTCCCCCACCCCCCGGTGTGCATTTGCACATTGACTACATTGACTTCTCCAAACTAGGACAGTTTAATTTGTTAATAAAATGCTACCTGCATTTCTCCTGCTCGTGATACTGAGATTTTTTATTTATTTATTTAAGAAAACCAGTATGTTTCATGCTTTCTATTTTGGATTGTAATCTGCAGTACAGCAGAGCCTCCTGAGTTCTAGTACCACGATGCTACTTCCCTTTAATACAAGTGGAAGAGACCTGCGAGGGCTTGAGAGCTGTAGTATCCAACCACTGTTGCAAAAAAACTTTTCAAGATTATATTTGTATGTGAGGCCCATCTTTTGTAAATCCATAATCAAACAGTAGCTATCATCGTCATTTAATCTCTCAACCAAAACTGTCAACATTTTCACATTCATTGTGTTACAGCGTGGGCGAAGCTTCAACAGAAAAAGAGCCGGCCACCATGCCTCAGTTCTAGTCAGAACTTACCTCCTGTTCCAGCTGCAACCAACCATCTCCTGTAACAATACTAGCAGCAGGCATTAAGGAGCCTTATGACAGTGGCTAGTACTACTTTGTAAAGATATGATTGGCAGCAACTTCTTTTCTGCCTCGGGATAAGATCTGGGATGATCGGAACAGAGAAGGGCGGTGGGCAGAGTGAAACATCATTAAGTACTAACCATGCAGGAGCAAAAGAAAAGAGGAAATTCCCCTGAGATGACAGGTTAAAATTCTTCCCTGTGGGTTGCCTAAACACAGTCAAGTTCCTATCAGGTTCCTTAGGCAAGTCAGGGACGTGTTGAAGTATTACAGGCAAGGAAATAAACAGACCCAGATTTCAAAGCCTCACCCCGGAGCCAACGAAAACCCCACTCTCCCTCCGCAAGCTGTGCCTGTTGCTCTGTGTAAAGCTATCATTTACTGCCTTTCCCAACTCGGCATTAAAAGTATCATATTGCCCTGGCTGGAAGAGAAACAGCCCCTCAGTTACTTCAGAGGCAAAGTATGTTTTTATTGCTCGAGTCCATAAGCTCCATTATTTCATTAGCACAGAGTTAGCACCACAGAGGAGGGAAAACGAGCTACAGTCACTTCTACAGCATGAATGAAGCAGAACAGCTTACTATGTGCTGAATTAGTCTTGAGTTCAGCTCTCACATTGTGTAAAGTTGGGCAAATCCACTGCACAAAGTATTATTTGCCCCACAAAAATATTTATAACCAACGTGCATAACTAGCAGCAAAGCTCCACGGTAAGTTGGCTCAGGGATGGCTAAACAGTTCAGATGCAAAAACAACAACAAAAAAAAACCAACCCCAAAACCAAGAAAAAAATTACTTTCCTGCTGGTCTTGCTCCCAAGACATCGTGATCTGCACGCTGAGTGAGAGCAAGCAGAGGTAGGTAAATGCATAACTAGAGAGGACGGGACTGTGCCATTTTATGGTACTAGTGATACATCTGCTTAGCTGTATCATGAAATCATAGCTCTTCTGCAAGGTGGGAATTGTAACACAAACACTTAGCCATGAGCACTTCAGGTTCTCCAAATCTACAAATCCTTCATTCATTTCAAGTTAATCACTTGCTTAAATGCTTTGTTCTGAGAAATTTATAGTACTGAGTCCAAATATGCTGATTTCTGTTGCAATAAGCAACAGAATAATATTTTCTCTATGCTAACACTAGAATCACTATTATTGTCAGCACAACTTACAGGAGGTGTTTCAAAACTTTCTTCTTTTGTTTTTTAAGCAGAGAAATGGCATCTATAGTACATAGAAGTTTTCTGGACATTCCATTCCCACATCTCATTTAAATACAAATTACTGCTGTAGCATCTTGACATGAAGATCTCCAAGTATCTTAAAATACACTGAATAAACTTCAGAAGACTATTCCGCAGCACCAGTCACAATTGTACTGTAGATACAAGGACACAGCGCAGCGACATTAAGCGATGTGCCAAGGTCACACAACAAGAAGGCGGTAGCATTCCCGTGCCCGAACCAGCGCGTGAGCCTCCCGAGTGCCAGGGCTGCGTGTGACTCAGCACCAGCTCAGATGTCTCCTCGCCCATGACAGTACCTCTGCAAACTCCAGCAGCCTGTAACTGAATACACGGGGAGGGAAGCGCAGTATGTAATAACGCAAGCGCTATGCATGATTTTAAGCAGGCCCCCAACCTTAAGCAGGTGCGCACAGCAAAACCTTCCTTGTTCCACGCAAAGCACCTTTGGAGTTCTCTGCATAGTCTTCAAAAATGACCCAAATAAGACTGGAAATAGAACAGGGTCTATATACACATATATAGATGACCAGTTTCAACTGGCTTACCAATTGCTTAACTATCCTGTGGCTAGTTAAGACAAAAGGCTAAGTTTCCAACAATTAACTTGGAGGTTGGACCTTGGGTAAAGAGTCAGTGCGTTCAGAAACACTGGCTGCAGGGACTTGGACTGACTGTAGGCCAATGGACCGTGACCCAAAATACACAACAAATAGATTTCTTTGTGTGGGTATTTGCTCCAGGACAGTTTCTTCAGATTTTATTTGTTGTTCTCAAAGTTGGTGGCCTACAGATCAGTGTAAATTACTCAGCTTCCAGTGCAACATACTAGTCCTTTGAAAGGGACACATTTTAAGCAGAAAATTAGAGTTAAATGCAATGTCCATAGAACTGTTAACCAAAACCCATGTATTTGTTTATTTACCACAGTGGTAAATAAACCCAGTGAATCACTGCATATTTCAGCATTTATTGCATCAGACTGTTTAACTCTATACTGTTTCCAGCATCAACTATTGATAAAGAGGAATCTTGGCATTTTAGCAAGAATAATCTCTTGGGAGAATCTGAAGAGATGACAAGGGAACTTTCAGCAACAGAAGTCACAATTAGGACTGAGCCAACAAGCAAATTTCAGAGCCATTATTTTAAAATATTATTTCAATCACTAAGTCATATGCACAAGGTTAATAGACATAATATACAAACACACACTCAAGTACTTTGAAGAAGCAGATAGTACTACTATGTGCATATATAGAGATAACTAAGCAACTATTCAACGTTACAGAAGTGGTAGGGGGTTTTGTGTTTCTGAAAACAGAGTTCTCCTGTATGACTTCAGGAATTCATTCACTGATGAGTTCTAAGCCTAACTTTCAAAATCCCACTTAGTGTTAGACAAACCCGATTAACTTTTGAATGAGCTTCATAAGGTTCCCATGCAGGGGCGGAGAGAAAGGCAAAACCCACCAACCCCCCTCCCCCCAGCATCCAAGGCTATATTACACACAGGAACTAAATAAGTATTTCCCATTTGTTCAGTAAGTAGGCCACAGATTTTCTTCTCTTCTGAAACCCCTCCAACTTAAAAACCTGAGCTCTTTCACAAGCTTTATTTGCTGTTTATATTTCAGTGGCATATGCACAAAACCACCCAAGAGCCCTCCCTTGCACTGTTATTAATATTTGCAATACAACATATATGAAGAAAGATAAACAGACATCTAGTTAAAGGAGAGATACCAGCCACTATCCTCCTCCCAGTCTACTTCAGTAACACCTCTCAGCCAGGAGGCACTCCTTTGGTGGGGAGCTACAAAAAGCAGGGCAGAAACACTGAATCCTTCTCTCCTTTGTAACTCTGGGCCAATCTGATTATCAGGGTTTTCAAGCACTCCGCCAAGGTACTGAGAAAAGATCACAGGATAAAGTCTAACAGCTACAACTGTGTGAGTTAAGAACGAAAGTGACTTTAAGTCATCAGCTTCAGTACTGTTTCCTCTAATTACTGGATCATTTCCTATCTGGACATTTATAGTTTTCGATTATACAGCTGCTAAAATACCTGTGATCACAGATGACTGCTGTATTCCACAGCACCCAAAGTTCAAGGTAACAAAGTGAACTCAAAGTAGCTTTTATCTTCCCTTCCCCTTAACCCTTCAAACACCCCAAGATAGACAGCTATTATATAGTAATGTAAGATACTGTTTGTCTGCAAACTGCCAAAAAAGAAAAAAAAAAAAAAAAAAAAAACCCTACAAAACACCCTCTGGATTTAAACATTATCTGTAAAAACAGCTGTGTTATTTAGTAGTTTAGCATAGTTTTACTCTGTAATCTGCATTCCATTCAAAACCTTTAGAATCACTTTGGACCAGCGCGGAGCTTTAAACCAGGGGTTGCTCGCTTTATCCTACCTAAGAGAAAAAAAAAATGAAAAGAAAGAAAAACAAAAAAAAGAATGTGCATTAATTACAAGGTACTGACTGACCTGGATTAGCCTTTATTCCATGTCAGCAGAAAAGAATTCCTGACATCTGCATCAATTACAAGGACAGAATAGGCTGTTCCAAGTGGATTTTTCCTGAGAGAGAAATAAAGAAAAACAACTTTTGTCTTATTTGGGTGCCTAAGTGTAACACTGTGTAATCTACTAATGAGATAGTACCTTTCTTATAAAGCCTTTCAAGTTATTTTACGAACACAGCAATATTTAATCTCATCAACTTTCTCCCTGTGATGTTTAATTGAAATTGTTGGGAGGCCAGTTTTCCCTTATTTACAAATAATCATAAACACTTTAATCAAGTGGGTCTAGGGAAACTTCTAGACAAATAAGAAGAGGTGCAGGATTTGAATGCAGTCAAGTCCTAGCACTTACATTTCAAAAAGAACGCTAGAAAATTGTGAAGACTGCAAAATAAGGCATGAGAATCATTTACTTGTCAGAAACTCTACATTATACCGACAGACAAAAGAAGCTTGATCCATTCAGCTTACACAGTCCATAAGTAACTGTCTGAGTGTGACAATCATTTCTTCAATCAAACAAAAATTTAATGTCGGAAGCTAAACACACAGACATGTTCAGTCTAGAAACAGGACTGAACTGATGGCATAATTAGGGATAAAGTCTCTTTGTCATGGTTGATTCTTCAACCTAAGTTCTTGCTTTAAAGACTAAATCTCTTTTTAGAAAGTATGATATATCAGAAATCTTTGCAATTCAGGTCTTCAACTTCCAAAGACCCTATTATGCTGAGGACGGGCTTGAGTACCTTGAACCTTCCAGGCTTTAGAAACTTTGACTGACCTCTCTGATAGGTACAGATTTAGCATTTAATCTGTCCAGCAGGATGTCCACATATTTTCCTCAGCTAAACCAGAACTCATTTAAAACCAAAAATCCCCACTTTTCTTCCCGTGCACCAAAATCCAACAGGCAATACTTGATAAGCAGAATTACTGCTGTGGAAACTGTAATCTAGCAGTGAATTTGGAAGAAAGACCAATTAACATTTATCATCAAAACCATATAGTTTTGAGTAGTTTTACTTTTATAATTTTAAATTTTAGCTTTAAACAAGAGACAAAAGTATTCGAATAATCCCATTCAAATACAGAATGTCTCATATGTAATGATTTTGGAGTTCTTCATAAAATCCAAGTTAAGACAACAAGGATGTCGCCTTTGCAAGGCAAGACTGTGCATTAAAGTCAGATTAAATATTTTGAATCCAAGACTTGAAAGGTGTTGTTAATTTGAAAAAAGGAAGGGAAAAGGTGACAACCTTTTGTTAGGGACTCAATAAATGTTGCTATATATTGTTGAGTAGAAAGAGCACATATTCTGTAAAACTGTGTGTGTTATGAAGTGTTTCAGATGAAATATATAGTAGCAGAAGTTGACATCTAAGTGGAAAATCTACTTCCAGATACATAACGTACTGCAAGAAAAATTATATCTGATGTATAAAGTGAAGTATCAATTAGTTGTGCTTCTTGACAGATTGTAAAAACAACTATAGGCTGAAATGTTTGAACTGGGATTTTCATATATCTTTACTTAGTAACAAACTAAGTCTGCCAAACACAGGACTGGAATACATCCAGACTTGAGGAAACTTGCCAGAACATCTAACTTGGCAGAAAAAGATTAAGCAGGATCTAGTCTGGTCAACAGGCAGTATTTTCAGCTCCACAAGATTCAGAGTTTTGGGGTTTGGGTTGCCCCACTCCCTTTTTTTTTTTTTTAATTTGCATTCAATTCTACAAGAATTATAAGGGCTCAAACATGGAACCAAAGAGTCTCCCTGTGTGTCAGTGCTTACACACACATTTGTTGGCTTATGTGACGTTACATCATTTTTCTTTA
>VZSZ01005799.1:346487-376107 GCA_013398815.1 Ibidorhyncha struthersii
ATGTTCTCTGTATTTTACATTAAAGATTTCCTGGTATGACATTATCAGTGTGGCCTTTCCAGCTCTTTTATTCACATGCAGAGAAGGGTGTGGGTAACTTATAAAAGTAGCTGTAAAGTAAATATGCCTATAAACTTTAACAATTTTATAAAAGGCAGTTATTTGTCTGTATTCAGAAGCAACAACAATGCAATGACACTTTCCCACCATAGATAAGTGCAAAGCTAGCTTTGGGTATCATACACTTCAGTCACAGCAGTAATTCCATGGCTTTTAAATCCATGAACTTTAAAAGCTTGTACACCAATTTTTATTCTCAGCAAAACTTTGATTTCACCACATCTCAAGGAAGGGCCCCACAGCTATCTTCCAAAAACTTCAAAATCTAAATACAGGCTCAGCATCCCCAAAGAGAAGTGAAAAATATAAAGGAAAAAAAAAAAGCACAAAAGAGATTTCCATTTTAAAAAGTACATTCTCAAACACCAAGAGAAAGTAAAAAGCTGCATAAGATCCTCCCCAGCAGGGATCGTGAAAAAAAATTTAAAAAANNNNAAAAAAAAAAAAAAGCAAAAGCAATCAAACTAGGGGAGAGCACAGTCAGGAGGAATTTACCTGCCTTCCAACAAAGTCTCAACCACCATCTTCAGTCTGTTCACAAAAAGAAGGGCTCAGCACTTAAAAATGCATGGTAATTCTGGTGGGTTTGGCTCACTCTCCTGTGCCCTGGTTACACAACCCCAGCTGGGGCTGGAGCTGGCTCCGGTAGGGTTGTACTGTTCCTCTCCCTGGCTGGGAGAGCTCAGCATAGCACAAGGCATAGGAACACTCTGGTACAGTTGGATTTAGAGCACAAAATGACTCCAAAGGCCTGATCTGAATCATATCCACGTCTCTCCATCTGTCTGAAAGATGTGCGGCAGAATGGAATGGGGCTGCTGTGTTAATAATAGGGATTCTAGCCAGGCCTGAAGTGATGTGCAAGTCGCTGTCTGTGATAAAAGCACAGAGCATCCATATATATTATAAAAGTTTAGGTCATGATAAAAGATTGTAGAGGCACAGCTGTGTTTAGAAACAATTGTTCTCAGTGAGAAAGATAGACTCAACATACAAGTTTCTTGAAGTGGTGTACAGAGCATTTTCCCCAGAAGCACCTGGCACCATGAAGGATCACAGAATCTCCTATCTTAGAAAAGACCTGTAAGATCATCTAGTCCAATCATTAACCTAACACTGACAAGCCCACCGTTAAACCATGTCCCTGACCACTATATCTACATGACCCTTAAATACCTCCAGGGACAGGGACTCCACCACTGCCCTGCGTAATGCGTTCCAATGCCTGATGACCCTTTCAGTAAAGAAATTCTTCCTAATATCCAATCTAAACTTCCCTTGGAGCAACTTGAAGCCTCTTGTTCTATCACCTGTTACTTGACAGAACAGGTTGACTCCCAACTCCCACCTCTCTGCAACCTCCTTTCAGATTAGTTCTAGAGGGCAATAAGGTCTCCCCTCAGCCTCCTTTTCTCCAGGCTAAACAACCCCAGTCCCCCCAGCTGCTCCTCATAAGACATGTGCTCCAGACCCCTCACCAATTTCTTTGCACACACTCCAGCACCTCAATGTCCATCTTGTTGTGAGAGGCCCAAAACTGAACACAGTACTCAAGATGCGGCCTCACCAGTGCCAAGTACAGGGGTAAAAATCACCTCCCTGGTCCTACTGGCTACACTATTCCTAATACAGACCAGGATGCTGTTGGCCTTCTTGGCCACCTGGGCACACTGCTGGCTCACGTTCAGCCGGCTATCAGTCAACACCCCCAGGTTCCTCTCTGCTGAGCAGCTTTCCAGCCACTTGTCCCCAAGTCTGTAGCGTTGGCGGGGGTTGTTGTGGCCAAAGTGTAAGACCCGGCATTTGGCCTTAACTGAAACTCATACAGTTTGCCTTGGCCTATCGATCTAGTCTGTCTAAATCCCTCTGCATGGCCTCCCTACCCTCAGGCAGATCAACACTTCCACCCAGCTTGGTGTTATCTGCAAATTTACTAAAGGTGCACTCGATCCCCTCATCCAGATCACTGATAAAGATATTAAACAGGACTGGCCCCAGTACTGAGCCCTGGGGGACACCACTCGTGACCAGCCACCAACTGGAATCAACTCCATTCACCACCACTCTCTGGGCCCAGCCTTCCAGCCATTTTTTTACCCAGCAAAGTGCATGCCCACCCAAGCCATAAGCAGCCAGTTTCTCCAGTAGAATGATGTGGGAAATGGTGTCAAAGGCTTTACTAAAGTCCAGATAGACAAGATTCACAGCTTTTCCCTCATCCACGAAGCAGGTGACCATGTTGTAGAAGGGGATCAGGTTAGTCAAGCACTGCAATGCACTGCAAGTTCCCATTGCTGCTTCTCCAAATCAAATGAAGCTTGTGGTATCACTGTGAGCTGCTTTAGCTTTGGGTGTAGGCCAAAAAAAATCAGGACTCTCAGTATACTTCCAAACTGGCAACCTTGCGTAGTAGACAAACTCTATTGTTAGAATATGTTAGGCATAAACATCAGACCCGTTCAAAAGTTGTCAGTCCCCACTACCCTAGCTATAGCCAGGTCTTGCAGTAAAAGTTGCAGAACTGTAACAAACACAAGAACTCAAGTTCTCAATGGCATTAGACTTCTTAGCTATATGAAATGCAGGCATTATTTTCCTTCAGCAGTTCTCTTAGGAAACACTTTGCTTAAAATATTTCTGAGCACTTCATTAAATGCACAACATTAACAAGAAATATGCAACTAGCCAAATAATTATATCTGTATATCCCAAAATTAGCATTTCAAGATGCAACCTAAATAAAACCTCAGTCCTGCAACACAACTCAACCATATAGCTCCTTGCACCCACCCATTACTCCGTAAATTGCAAGAAGCCGCCTCCTTCCAGGCTGGTAGCACAGTGCTCTGATAACACTGAAGTCTGGAGAACTGGGTCCAAGTATATGAGAAGATGTGAGTGTGAGGGTTTATATTTTTCCTTTCGAGAAGTGGAAATGAGAGAGGATGACAAGCAGCAGAACTAAAAAATTACCTTTAATAACAAATATGGTTTTATAGTAAAATTAAGACATTCTTCATAAATATTTCCGAGGAGAGAAATGAGCAACAAGTTCATGGCAGACTTCACACTCAAGAAAATTTTCTTTCTGTCACATGGAAGGATTTCCTAGCTAGCAGCTGCCAGTGGACCAAGTCTTTAAATACTTTGCCTGTTTCAACAGGTCATAATATAGTTGTGTGGTCAGGTTGAGGAGGGCAACTTTGGGGCACCTTCAATTTCATATTCGAGTGTCAGGTGCTGCAAGAGTAGACCAGTACCTCCAGTTAATACTGCCACTTCTTTGACAGTGGAAAGCCTATGATTTCCATAAACTTTACACAGTCTTTAAAGTAACAGTAATTTATTTTACTACTATTCAATTGTGAAAAAATAAAATTACTAAAGACATGAGACGAGAGAAAAAAATCCATTTATACATATCTATACTTACAGCCCTAAGGAAGGCTCTCTGTTTCACTTTGAACGATGACAGAGCTCCTCAGGCTGGGATCTAAGACCAAGACTGTCTCACTGGGTAGGGATCCTAATCAGGGACAAACCTTGAAATGCAGCCATTTTCTTTCTGGGAGAGTTGTAACAGAGTTGTATCTTTCTAAAGGAATTCCTGTTGCCTACAAACTGTATATTTAATTAAAAAAACATTCAAGACAGGACATCCCATCTTTAGAAATGCTGGCTTGCTTCAGACATGACCAGACAGAACCATCTCCTGGCCAGACATCAGGCAAAATTCCCTAATGATTAGCCTCATACATAACTTGATTCTTCAACTATTGCTTTCCATTGGGAAAGATATACCCTCTCATGAGATAAGATTTAGCCATTAACATGAAATTTTTATACAGTGAAAACTACAAATACATAAACTGATAGCCACCCTTCTTACAAACGTAGACCTTGAGAGGAAGCATGTGGTTCCTAACTATCTGGACAGAAACTAGACATAACAGAACCCAAATAACATGGATTGCCCGGCTTTGCTGAACAAGGAAAGTCCAGACTTGCTAGGAGAAAAGTTACATTCAACACCTTCAACAATTTCTTAGCCTTTCCATCATCTGAAGTACAGACTACATTGTGTGCACATGGGAAGAAAATTGTGTAGTGCACCTGGAAGTTGTGTCCATTTTTAATTATTCTATAAAATAAATGTTGCAGGGACCACTGCCAAGATGTGTGTAATGGAATTTATATTAAGCCCTGTTCCACAAAACCCACAACTAAGAACAGCTACTATTTTCAAAGGATTTGGTAACTTTTAAAGTCTTGAACTGCACGATCGGTTTTACAGCATGTTCTGACCAAAGAGGCTACCAGAACATAATGTGGCTTTAATTTAAAGAATAAAAGCCTCCTGCGTGCTAAAGCCAACCTCTCCAAGGCTCCTTTGCCTGCACCGCTAATGGACCTGGACACAATGCAACAGAAGCAGCCTCCCATCTCTCCCCCCCTTCACCTCCTGCTCTCTTCGGCTTGCTGATTCTTCAAGAAGCAGACTTCAGTAGCTTGACAGATCACTCCAGAACACGCAGAAAGTTTCCATTAATATTTTATTGCTCATAAAACATCAAAGCTAGCTCCCCTTCTGGTTTATCAGCAATTTCCCCCCCTTTTAGGCTAAATTAAACTACGGGGAGCCAATTAAAAAAGCAAAACCTAACAACTAAGCTTTCTTCTGTATTAATCTCTCCAAATTTAGGATATATCAAGGCCTCTCAGCCCACTTCTAGTGTCAGTGGCATAGTTTGAAACTACTGCTAGACATATAATTAGGTGACTAAAAGACAAAAAAAACCCCACCACAACTCTTAAGTGATAATTAATATTAGCAGGCTTGAATTTGCTAACTATACAGTACCTGTCAACGTTCTGCAGAGTCAAGTGGCAAATAATTGGGAGGTGCCCGTGCTGCTGCACGCCTTGGCAACTCAAAGGGCAAAAAGTCTTGGTTGGTTGGTTGGGTTTTTTTAACCACTTTGGATCTTTTAGTTTTAAGGCTGTGGTCAGCCCAAGATGAAAGAATGTAACCTTGACAATCTAATTTATCTTAAGAGTTGTAGCTTACTTGAACTGGTAGTAAGTAATCAATTTTTGACTCTTATCCTTCGATGTCCTTTAAGTTGCTTTGGAAGAAATATGGCTGGGGGGGTGGGGAATCAATGAATCTGAAAACAAATTTCTGGCATGTCACTTGAATAAAGCAGCAAGATAAAATATGGAGGAAATTTCAAAAGGGGGGAAAAGCACAGTTTGGGGGATGAAAGCTGATTTACATTTAAGGAACTGTTGACTTTACAGTACTTAAATGTATTTTACACCCCATTAGTGTACGTAGAATCCAAAATTAACACTAATAGAAAGACTAACTGTTACTACTGCTCATTTTCTGTATATTAACCCTGTGTGGTTGGCAGTAGTCTGGAGTTCTTACCATTGTTTGAGTTTATGCACAACAATATGGGGAGCAGTAAAAAGCCTGGAAAAGACTGTCAAAAAAAAACTAAAACAAAAAAGAGAAAACAAACAAATCCACCTCCCAAACCCATGATGAAACTGGCAAAGGATACGACTTTAAATCATGATGTCTAACATGACAATTTTAATGATAACTACATCTTTCTAGGATGATCTAAGTACTGCAGAACAGTAATTTAACACATACTAGATCCTTTAACAAAAAATAACTGTTCTATTTGGTGACAAAGTCTTCCCATTAAAAAAAATAAAAAAAAACATACCTGAAGAGAAGCAATGGCTATCATCCCCAACCTAGAAAGAGCAGTTTTAAAGTATACTGCTAACAATTTGTAATCACAGAATAGTACTTCTATATTTTCACTCCAGGTCACGCACAGCTAAGACCGCAGTATTACAGAGATATCAGAGTGCACCCTCTGTCCGGGGTCTTCTCCAAGAACTATTATGGTACTCAAATTATTTTTAAACAGGAAAAGAGAATTTAAACCTGCAACAGCTTCTTTGGGATCAGCAGCACATTTCTGAGATGGTAAGCAAGACAGATGCTAAGAACGACACAAAAATAAAAAATGCTATTTATGAATGAGTATTCAATCAAACATTTTCTTTAAAGTATTTTATATACATAGCTAACCTCAAAGTAATTAATAAATTTAATAATTAGACACCGTTTATCATTCCTGATGGACACCCACCATGAAGTGAAACATTCTCCCCTCCAATCCCACCAAGGAGCACTAAGGGTGAGCCATCATCAGGAGAATGCTGGGGCAGGAGCCAGGGAGGAGAGGGAGCCCTGGGTGCTCCCTGCTGTGCTCCACCACCCAGGTGGCATCGCTCGGGCCCCACCACAGCTGCCCTCTGCCTCCACTGGCAATTCTGAGCAACACAAACAGACCACAAAAATTTTTGTTCCAACCAGAAAGGCAGATGCTGGGAACTCATTTATGGCATCCCTGTGTTTTACTTTCAGGCTCTGTTTGTGGAGCAACTTGGAGGTGGGGTTGTTTCTTCTGTAAATGTGATAAAGTTGAGAATCATATCGTTAAAACTTCCACTGGCAATATTTTACTCTGGATAAGCAAGCTCAGCTCCAAGTCAGCCTGATGGTCAAATGAGAGTTCGCAGCTTAAATGTAAGCAATTTTAAAAAAAGCTCACAGTTAGGAGAGGGTCATCTTCAAGCAGTTTTAAATAGCATCCAACTGAGAATATTTACACTAGAATACACAGAAAATTAGTACGCCACTTGTTTCTTTGCTTTACTAAGGAACCTTTGCTCCTCAATTCAGTATTTGAATTGTTTTAAATTTCTCTCAACTTGGAACATCAATTTAGAAATAAATTGTATCATTAGCATTCAGAAGTGCTTTAAAGAAATGCTGTTTTTCATTAAGTCATATCACGTTTCATTGCTTCATGCAGGCCATACTTAGCCTCCCTACTTTGTACTACTCATAATTGGTTATTTAATATGTGCAAATTATTTATAAATCACGATAAACATTATTTTATATCATGTACAATTTATTTATACAAAGGCAAAAAAGTGCATCAAACTCAAGTGCTACACTTCTTAATTGCTTGAGAGCTAAAAATTAATTACCATTGAGACAGAAAAGCAAAAGTAATTCTTTAAAAGTGGGATCAGCAATATAAAAAAAACCCAAAACTATAGTTTTCTAAAATTGAAGTTTAAGTAGTTCAGGCCACATAAGCTTTCCTTAACTTGCGGATGACTGGAAAACTGACCTCCAGCAGGACACCAGCCAGCCAAGACACCAGGGAAAGTGCTTGGCATTTGAAAAACAAGTTATTCTACCCGTTTATAGCCCAACCTTTGTAATCAGTGCCTTAACCACCATTATGTTACAGCAGCTGCATCTTCACTTCTGATGAGGATCGGGCCTTCCTGTACTCAAACATTTCAAAATGGCCAGGACAGTTTACCTTTCACCACCCTTCACTGCCCTAGATCAAGGGAGCCAACACCAACACTTCCATCTCCTCCCCTCTTCATCCCACTGGACTGAGAAAGTTTAAAAGCCCATCGAGTTAACAGCCTGTTGGCAACAAAGAAAAAGCAGGACCCAACCAGCACAGCCCAGTGACTAAGGCAGTTCTTCAAAATGCTTTCAGAAAACAGCAAATTGAATCAATGTTGTGGTTTAATGCATCATAACGCTATCAGAGAATACGAGCCGCGGTGCAGAGCACAGGGGCTGCAAACAGTCTGGTTGCAGCAAAGCAAGTTACGGAAAGCACAGCAGTTGCTTAGGCTGTCGCTGATACTCAACTTCAGCGGCCTGGAGCTAGCCCAAATTTCTCAAGAGAGTTATGACAAGAGCCATTATGCGTTATGACCAACAGTCTACAACCAGTGTTTCAAAGATGTGCCAACTTCTCACAGTGTGCAAAGAGAGGCCAACAAGCTAGTGAGGAGTCAGAAACAGAATATCCAGTTTCATCACCCTTCCGCCTTGCTTGTCTCCCATTTCCAATCAGATTTCAAATCTACTTTGGCTTCACCACCTCCTTTTATAAGCACTAGGGGTAAGAATTTCAGATATCATCTTTATACAGGCACTTCCTCCTCCTTCAAGATACAATTTTCGGGGGATTAAAAGCAGCTACAAAAGGAGGATATGAATAGTAAGTAAGGAAAAATAACCTGTCACAGGAAGATTATATTACTGGGGATAGTGAGAACATAGCAAGAATGTGCTATATTTTTCCCCCAGCATTCTAGCTTCCAACCATTTTCAGCTAAAGGTATTTCCTTGGTTTGCAGTGGCTCATTATTTGGAGCTGTCTTCCAGAGACTTCTCTGGTCTCCCCTTCAAATCACATGGGTGGGTTTTTTTTGTGTGGTTGTTTTGTTTTTTTTGTTTGTTTGTTTTTTTTTTTTTTTAAAAACATTCACTATATCCTTTGGCAGGGAAGTCCACAGTGTCTCACAGTGTCTCCCCACCTTCTGTGCAAATAGCCAAGACCTTCTATGTTGAATCACACCCATCTAGTTTCATCTGATAGACACAAGTTCTTGCCCACAAAATAGCACAGTTGGTATACACCGTTTATTCCAGGCATCGCTTCCCTTCAGTTAAGCAGCAAGAAGCTGCAGGAAAGAGAGAATGGAGTAAGGACTAATAAAGAAACTAGTTCCAAAGAACAGGATCAGGTAGACAAAGCATACAATCACCATCACAGATGTTTTTGTGCCCATCTCAGCCCAGTAATATACCATTAAGCCTATGAGTGCGCTACTACCATAGTTACCTGTGACTTCACACGCAGTTAAGATCTAAAAAAGCTTTAGAAAAGATGCTTCATTTTCCCACCTACTTTTCTATTTATTTAAAAGGGGTGTAGCAATAATAAAGTGTAACACCAACTTCCTCCATACACATGGCACAGGACAGTACATTGCTATGTGCCCGCTGACAGCCCCCACAAGTCCTGCACAACAGGCAGCGTTTGCTAACCCGAACGACCATACCCTGGCATTCCTGCTATGAAAGAATCAGTCTAGGCAAAATTCGGAGGTAGAAACACTGATGCTGTTTTCTTCACTGCATTGAACGGTGTGATCCATTGGGCAGTCTACAGATTTACATGGCTGCGCTTGCATGTTTTTCCTGTGCAGTGTTACATATTACAGCAGAAATAGCATACAAACGTAAGTCAGATGAGTTATAAAACTAAATGGGTCTTATCTCGAAGAACAGTAACAGCTGGTAGGCTCCCACTAGTGCCATCGGGTACACAATGCAAGGAAAAACACCGCTGTTACTGTAGGGTGTTTTACAATGACATAAGCTTGTCGTCCACTGGGATTTGTCAGCGGCTGTTTATAAAGCCCAGGTGTAACATTCGTTTCCTTCAGGATGCGAGTGGGAAGCACAAAGCCAGTACGGGAGGATCCAGCTGGGGGAAGTCATGGCTTTTGCTTAATGAAAGAAGATGGAGTGGAAAGGGGGAAAGGAACAAGAGTTCGGGGGAGTTTTAACTTCCTCACACCTTTCTCTTCAAAGATTTCTACTTTTTAAGGCACAGAAAAACAACCAGCCAAGTTGACTAGAGAAACCTAATAAAGGTTCCTGCATCTATATACCTTTGCTAAGCGTTTTGCATAAAACTGCTGCAAAGGTAGCACTGGACTGATACCCCAAAAACTTTTGAGCATGGGAGCCTTACAAATGGGTACTAAGGTAAATATCATGTGGTTTCTTTCAACCAAGCCTAGCTATGTTACAAACAGCTGTTCAAAGGTATCACAACAAAAAAAAAAATTAATCAGCAATCCACAGGAAGAAGCACTTGGTTTTTATGAAAACCTTTCATTATCCTCCAAATCTTAAGCTATCAAAAAAAATAGTTTTAATTCTGTAAGATAGATAATTAGTAATGAAAGTCTACAAGCATTCCCTTAAATTTTTGCAAATGAACAATTGCCCCACTCCAGATACCATCACAAGTGGTCGCTGTGAACCACAGCAGCCTCTCCGCAAGTGCGAGGAGGAATGTGCGCAGTGGGTGGGGTACTCCTGGCACTGCCCAACCTCCAATGGTTAACTATGCTAGACGTTTTAAGAGTGACTTTTCAGCAAACACAAGCAGAACAAATGCTAATTCCTTTGCAAGCTAAAACAGAAATACACTCAATCCACTTCCTGGTATTGACATAGTACATTGTTCTAAATGCATCCATTGTAAATAGAATATAATAGCCTTGCCGTAGGAAAACAGTTAAGAAACAGTTATACATGGATCATGGTAGGGCTTTTTTTGTTTCAGTTTGTTTGTCTACCACTCCTTGATAGCCACACAAGCTTCTTGAAAAATATTTTTCACATGTGATATACACACACTTCCATCTTCGCAACAACCAAATCTCCAGGTCCTGGGGTTTTCCCCCCTATAACACAAAGCAAGCAGTGACGTTTATAAATGTAACTGTTGACTCTAAAGGGTTTGACAGAAGAGGTGGCAGAAAAGCAAATAGTCTGTCCGCTCACTGGGGACCCTCAAGTCAAGGACTAAGTTACAGTAACTTAATTACAGGAAACTCATTTCTCAGTTGTCTGCTTCTGTATGCTTCATGGCTTAACTGGAGTTTATGGAGCAGTGGGTCAGTGGGTGAGGGGCAGGGAGGGGCGCTGCTAGGTTAAAGCAACACTGACTTTTTAAAAGTTTCCAGATAATCAGTTATCTTGCCAACGCTTTGCTCAACCCAGCTTGACCCTTATAAACGATAAAGGTTAATTGTTAGAAGTTTGTAACAACAAATACACATTTTTTAAAAAACTAATGATATCAAGAATATTTCTTTGGGAAAAAAAAAAAAGCAAGCAGCAATAAGATGCCTGGAAACAATTAAGAAAGTTCACATAAATGTTTATCCACGTAAATAGCAGTGGTATTTTAAACAAGAGAAATTAAACACTCACTTCCTAATTCTGGCTCGGTCATACCAGTGAAACATTTCTATGTACTAGTAAACTGTATAAACGCTAAGTAAATAGAGATGCATATGATCAAAGACTATGGAAGTTTATAAGTCAGTGCTAGAGCAGCCACTGGCATATGCCTGGCAATTCTTTTCAGTAAATGTTCTCATAACATTCTTTGAAAATAAGAGTATTTATGAGAATAAAAAAACAAAACCTCTCAAAGTTCTAACTTCCAGCACTAATGATTTAGTGTCATTTTAAGACACTAGTATCATGTTTTGTCTTTAGTAGAAGATTTTCAGCAAGATGTTAGAACAGGTCTCTAAGAGAAGATTCATTTCTAGTCAATTATTTCACCTTTTTTTTTCAACATCTAAAAATTAATTTCAGAAGTGATTAAAAACAAAGCATCCAGATTAAACCAAGTTTTGTTTTACTAAACATTGTTAAAGCACATTTTTATACACTGCTTGAAGAAGTTCATAAGCTCTTATCGTAACTGAATACAATAACTGTAATTTGAAAATGAAGACTCAGCATTATCTCATAATTTAAATTATCTGTATTTTATTGTATGAATTTCTTACTTCACCAACATCACTAATAATCCAATTACATGAGGATGTGTTACTAATATATAAAAAAATAACCGTTTCAAGCTGTTGGTAGTTATTCAGCTTTTTCTTTTTCCTCATGCTAGTGGTTCATAAAATACAGAGCACCATAAAAACCAACACACTGCAGCAAGCTTCACTGACATTGCCTGTTGCACCTCGAAACCGACAGAGCTCATTTCCGTAGGCAAGAAGTTTATCTGTTTTTTCAGGTTCCTCATACCTGGATCAAAACCCTGAGTTACTAGGTTAGGGAGGGTCAATATTATCTGGAAACAAAAATAATGTGGAGAAGTTAGGTTATTTCCAAAGACCAAGCATGCAAGTTGAAGCGCAGCGCGCCAGAGGAGACCCTGCCATGGTCATGCCCACTGCCTCGGGAACAAACCCTGAAACTGCGCATCCCAGGAGGCCGGCACTCACCATGCCACCCATGGGAAACACTCCCTTCAGATCTCATGATTTAAGGCTATACGTATGTCTACATACACACACTTCTATATACATATATATGTGTGTATATTGTATGTGTGAAAGAACACGTAAACGGTTATACAACCTTCGATGTGCAGTTTCTTAATGACCCAGACAATCATTTTCCAGATGCCTTCTGCGTATATGGGAGATTTCAAATCACAGGGATCTCGTACTAATTCTCTCAAAATGTACAACAAAGCATACATGGAGAAGATTTTTAGTTGTGGTATCCCTAAACAGTCTAGTCAAATTTTGTGTCTGAAAGCTTTCCAGTTCCAGCTTTCCGTGCCCTGCACATTATCATGTGTCTGCTTGATTAGACAGGCATCAGAACCTACTAAAAACCACAAAAACCTTGAAGGTACTGAACATGATCCTCAGGGCAGTTTCTAGATCCCTGCTTAACTACAAAAATGTTTCTGGAATATTATGTAGCTGTTGGCAGTTCTGGTGAGATGAAAACATGTTTAACAAAATAGAGACACTGAAGGTTTCACGAGTCTTCCAAACATTAAATGAAACAAGCAGCTCCTGGCCTCCCTCTCCTGTATCTAGAGATGAACAATCCTGCGTTCAGTTTCAACCTTCTTATTTGGGGATGGAGCTAGCAGGAAAGTGACTGGAAACTGGTACCTGAGATGTCCTAACCTCAAAGACTGTTGCTTTTTCAGTCTCTAACAGATGCACATGCTAGCTCTCAGTCCTCACCCATCCCTCTTCACGTCAATCAGTCTCTGACTGCCAGTGTGAGGAGGAGAATCAATCTTTGATGGCCACATGATGCCATCAGTGACTCCATCGTGAAAGATGCTCGGCAGGATTCTTTCCATTCCCTCCCCTTCCTTCCCCCAGACCCCTGCTCCCAGCCCACCATCAGCTCTGTACTATCACAAGTCCTACCCTCTCTAACTCCTGATGTAAAGCCAAAACAAACCTTACAACTCACTTACTGGAAGTCGCTTATGTGATAAATTAAAATGCAGTAAGAGAAAATAAAGTTACCTTTCACAGACAGAGTGCGTTTCCCCCAGATTTGATCTGAAAGTTTTACATCCCTATGTCACGTTTAATTTACCAGAACTCCTCTTGGAGGCTGGAGAGATGAAACTTGTTAGTATCTGTCACCATTCCACAGCCAGAAAAGAAATTCAATATATAACACATATAATTGGTGTAATTTTAACACATTTAGACTTCATTAAAACCTAGGAAAGCCACAGATCTGACCACATAGGCTATTTTTTAGGGAAGCAGCCAGCAAGGCACATGACAATTCGTTCCACATCCTAACTCACGGCACAGGTGTAGGCTTTGGTTCTAACTGGACCTCATCACAGTGCTTTTGGCATAAGGATTTATTTATAAGGGGGCACACACATGAATCAGACAGACCTCAGTCTTTGAAAGACGAGCTGTAACTGCTTCTCCTCTTGTGCCAAGAGTTCTCATAGTAGCACATGTTAAGTTTTACAGTAAATTTAAAAAAGAAATTAATAGAAAAGCCTTTTGCAGTTATGCATAGCTTAATACCCTTTACATGGAAAGAAATTTGTTCCTCTGCTGTCATTGCTGCGCTTTTTGAAATTATTATTGCAGCATGTTCCTTGATGCCTTTCAGATGTCAAATTGACGTTCAAATGTAATGAAAACATTTATACATCTCAAAACTTAGTTTTACCTTTTAGTTTGGAGAGAAAGCGGCATAAACCATCCTAAGCTGCAAGCTTTATTAAAAACAAGACACACATTTGAATGAATACAGCCTTTATGTGAGGACAGCAATGATTTGGAAAGCAAACGTATACAAGAGCTGCTACATGTTTTGCCACAAAACTGTCAGAAACACCTCACAACCATCACATGAAATAGCAAATATTTATAAAATATTTTAATGAAACATTCAGCAGTAATTCTGAGAAAGAACGCAAATTAGCAAGATTACAATTGTTTTTAAAGAACAAATCTTTCCCTGAAACCATGTACCAAACTTTCAGATGTGGGAATTTAAAGTTAATGGACCTCGAGAAGAAAAAAATGGTCTGATTTTCAGAAAGACTAAGCATTTCAAGTTTCCACTGATTTTAGTGGAAAACATGCATATTCAATTCCTCCTTGTATCAGTCATCCCACATCTTAAACATCAGCTTTAGTTCTGTAAGACTTAAGTATCCTATACGAAAAACTGGCCTCAGTGAACAAGATCTCTTTGTCAAAAGAGGACAAAATATCTTCTTCGAAGTTGAAATCCTAGCAGCCCACTGGTCCTTCCCCCTCATTATATATTTTAGTACTATCATGGATGACGAGCTGGCTAGGGAGGCAGGGAGGGAAAAGTTCCACAAAAAGAAGTGAAAAGTTCCTGCTATTTATATAAACATGCACACATAAAATTAATTCAGCTCTTCCTTAAGGCCAGTAAGGGAAACTCACTTTTTGACTTGAAAATTCTTCACAAAATCACAATGCTTCTTTTCTTCAATAGCTACCCAAAAAAATGAAAGGAAACTACTAACCTTCACTCCTGGGGACAGGTTCTGTACCACCCAGTGTTTTATCTGGCATCTCTGCAGACACAGGCTTAGGAAAATCTAAGGGACACAAAGCAAAGAAAGCATTCTCCATCAAAACCAGTACATTCCAGTAGGGCACTCCCTCGCCCCATGACCCCCACAAAGGATGGATTTTCAGCTTCCATCATTTCCATGTTTGTATGTGAGAGACGTAAACAAGCAAAACTCCCTAGAGATTAACTGCAACACTGTTCAGTAGACTGTCACCTGGACATACTGCCAGGTAGGCGGGCACTAAAGGACCCTCTAATAAATTGCTGTGGTAGACTGAAAGCACTAATTACATGTGGTGAACTTCTGTCATTGAGTTTGTGTATTTTCCCCCTCCTCAGTGAATTTCTAGTGAGAGGCCTATGAAAGAGTGGAAGAGCAGCTTACACTCACGTACTGCTGAAGTTAATGAAAGAGTGGCCACGCGGAGGGTCACATCAGCCTGCATTAAACATAAAACGCCATTAACTTAAAGCTTCACTACATTGTAGAGCACCAATATTTCTTCCATCCCATCAGTGGACAGAGAAGAAAGGCTTCTCAGGAAGGCAGTGAGCTTGTCTCCTCTTATAGCAGTGTTACATATCTTCTGTGGTAATGGCTGATGGTCAACGTGTGGCCAACACGTACTGACTGGGATTGCGTATCCTTCTTTTTAGCACCTTTGAGTATTTTCCCACCACCAGCTGGACTGACATTCCATTCCACATAATGAAAGCCTTCAGATCTGATAGGATGCATCAAGAAAAGACAATTCAAGAAGAGCATGATTCTCTGCCTGAAGGAGACTGTGCGCCAAGTGGGGCAGGGACTTCACCTCAGCTGACAGTTCACATAGCACAGTGCTGCGTGCAGCACTATACAGAGCGCACAGCCTTGGAAGGATTAGCAGTACAGCCTTAATTCCTAATGAAGTCACTGAATCGTCTTGTTTCTAACAATGTTGAGGCAACAGAGCTGATTCAGCATACAGATTTCAGATGATCATCAGATCCAGAGAAGGAGACCTCCCTGGCTCACCCTGCAGCAGAACAGACTGAATACAAATAAATGGCCTCTTCCCCCCCGACCTTCTTAAATTATTTTGCACTCAAAGTCATATGGCTTGATTTTAATCCTATCACCAGACCTAGAATGAAAATATTGCTGCCCTAGCATCCAATAAAGGGCTGGGGTTTACATTAAAACCAAATTATACAAAATACGTAGGGTTCCTTAAGCAATTTAGGTCACAAAAAGTATTTCAGGTGTGCTATCCAGGGCAAGTATATTTGTCATATTTAATTGACATATACGTAAAAGGCTTAGAAATGTTAGACACATCTGGGGGTACCATCCAGTAGTACATCCTAGGGTACAAACTAATTCTTATTTAGCTGATGGAAGTTCTACCACGTATGATTTTCTGCATCGGCCAGTTCATCTCTACTCAAGATAAAATCCACCAGGTCTTACTCAGGAATTACATTGTCCTTAACATAGATGTTTCATGCACACAACATTACACATACTGAAGATTCAGATCTAGCCGAAAATCTTCTCTCAACTCCCTAAAATTAATAAGTGATAACACTTACCCACCTGAAGATCTGTGCACCTGAGTTCACAAACCCCACCTGGATGGTGTCACAAACTGAATAAACAAGTGTGCTCTCAACAGAGGATTTAAACAACTATAAACACTTAATGGTCTCCAATATCCTTTATAAGTTTGCTGTAAAACAGAAACCTACTCTCCAACAGACATTTTAAAAAATAAATTTGTTCTTCAAACATCACTTAATTATCTGTGCTTATCATCATGAAACAGGTAGCTAGAATAAATACACTGACTAATTCTAAAACTTGGCAAGCTTATGTCCAACCCTCTGCATTCAATGATATGCTACATGTTGTCTGTGAGCAGTGTACCAGTTTATAAATCAAATTCTAGTTATCCAGTGATTTACTAGTAAAGTTGATAGGAGGTAGTTAATCACACAGAGCATTTGAACCAAAAAAGCCATATCAATAAATACAATATTTACTTCTGTATTTAATTTCAAAATCCGATAATTTTTTTCTGTAAAATTCTGTAAATTATTTTAAATAAATCATTTCATATCACAAATTCAGGGAACTACATCCTTAAAATAACAAAACATGGATATCTGTGTATTTGTTTTCTACTTTTGGTTGGTTTGAGTTGCACAGAATTGAAATAAATACATAAGTAAACTTCACCAAGAAAATGCTAACGGAGTAACTCACTGACACATTAATGACATAAAAGTGGAAGTCTCAAATATTTTTTAATTTCTTTATCGACATTTTGTAGAGCTCCTAAATACAAGCAAGAAAAATAAAACTTACTTTTTTTTTTCCTGGCCTCTCCTGCCCCAATTTTTATTTATGCAAGTCCAATTTTCCCTGTCTAAAGTAGGCCAATATTTCTTTCTCCTTGACCTTCTAAAGAAGCAATAAGCTTGTTTTTGTGTCATCAAAACTCAGTACCAAAAAGTGTTACACTTAAAGTAAGACACCTACCAACAGTCACTTCTCTGGAATTTAACAGAGTGCCTGTGCTCATCCCTCTCTGTGGAGAGATTCATTCCCAGCACAAAACCAAGTGGGACTCAAACAGGTGTTGAACGACCTTGGCATTTTTAATAATGAAATGGTAAATTGAAAGGTGGATCATTCAATTACTGCACACAAACCAGGGTATTTATTGAAGAGGTTCAGACATTACACAGCTATAACAGCTCTCTGTTTCAAAAACGCATTTAGATAATCCAAAGCAATTTAAAGACTACTGTCCCACTAATGGTTTTGCACAGATTGACCAATTTACTTCAACATTTTCCTGCAGCATTGTCAAGTTTAAAAATTACACTTAAAAACTGAGGTCCAGTTACATGGAACAGAAGAGTATTTTAAGGGACTTCTTTAAAAAGCACAGAAATCCATGTATTTTAAAGTCTAAGAAGTATGCTTCCCCCCACTTCTCTTTCATTAATGCAAACCAATTCCACACTGTTGACAGAAATTGCAGAATACACTAAACAACTTTAAAAAAAAGCCATATTTTTTGATAAAAAGGCCCAGTTCATCACTCCTAGTCATATCACTAAGTAATCAAGATTTTTCTTCATGTAACCCAGATAAAATTAACTCTTGTAAGATTTATTTTGCTTTTCTTCTCCTCTCTGAGAGGTATAACAAAGCTAGTGGAAGGATGAAGTGTTTAAAGAAAAGAAATATAGAACTCCACTCTCGTTTTCTGTAACATACCAAGTTTTGAATTACTCAAAAACCAGAAGTCAAAGTTTAGCATTACTTTATAAATAAAGTTCCCAGTTTTAATCTAGGAAGGAAATCTCTGACAAATAGTATTCATCAGAGTAGGAAAGTAAATCTCTGTCTGCAGTAAGGCCAAGCAGAACTGGAGGTATAAGCTTGCTAGTAAGATGTAAAAGAAAGTAAATCTTGCTCACGTTCTACACAAATAATCTCCACTTATCCAAACAATCGTATTGCCAACTTTGGGATACTACTAATAATGATTTCAAGATCAGTCATATAAAGTCTCTTATAAAAACAGTCCTGTTAGACCCTTCCAAATACTCTTGCAATATAATTATTGATATAACTTTAATTGTCTCTGCATCTTAGGGTCAGCTATTCTAGTAGCCCACTGGGTACTTGGTATTTCTGAATTCATCAGCTACCTATTGCTTCCTCCTCTGAGTACTTTTCACAGAAAACCCCAGTAAGATAACTGGAAATACATATGCATTCATAATTTATGAATAAACACAGCCATACTGTTTACATTTCTTAATTAAGCAAAACTCTTTAACAGTAACCAAAAACATTCAGATGTATGACCACGCATTTTCACAGGCCATAATCAGCCAGGGCCACCCAAATGGGCACACTGGGAGGTCGTAGCTCAAGAAATTTGTTGTTCTTTCTAGTAGATTGGCTTTCCTTTAAAATCCGGAGCTGCTAAAAACTGCAGATCAGCTTTAATGTTATGAAAACATAAGATCTCAGTTCCTTTAAACGCAGATCTACTCAATGGTGTGCTATAGGCTGAATTGATAGAAAAAACATTCACACTTACAGCACATCAGTGACTAAAACATACTTTAAAAAAAAAAAGCATGCTCAGGAAAAATAGGATTACCTGCATTTCCACAGACAAATATAGTCCTCGTCTCTTAAATTAACTGTGCCTTGCTAAAAATATATTAAGGGTTTCTAATTATTCAAAATAACTATTAATTGAAGTATCACAACTTTCAATTTTAAAGTTTCATAGAGAAATTTTCATTAGAGAGAAGACTTCTGTTCCATTTTTGTTCTCTCGGCAATTTATCGCTGTACTCTAAAAAAGCCTCAAGCAGCTTGAAAGAAACTATTGTTCATCATAGGTCTGTTTGCAGTTGTAACTATGGAGTCCAACTATGTATTTATGTTGAACAACGATCATCACTAACCAAAACCTAACCTGAACCTCCTCCTTTGTGTCAAATCCCTGGCCCCTAGTCTACATCTGTTCCAAATAGCTGGAAGTGATCATATTGAAGGAAGTTGGTTGGATTTCTTGAAAAATTTTTCAAATACAGTGCCTTAGACAGACACTGCATTTCTTTCCCATGTTCCAGATGCACAACAAACATTAAGATTCAGCTGTGGCCGCTTTATTCACGATCAACATACATGTTCCTTTAAAATACTGTATTACATTTTTACAAGCAGCTTTTTACAGATTAAACAGTCAGTGCTTTATGAATACAGATTAATACATGTAAAACAACTGAAGCCCAGAAGTTCCACGCTACACACTGTGCTGTTAACAGTAAAGCCATCTGCTGGTTTATTTTTAAACAGTATTTGGATGAGTTCTTCCTGCTGTAATTCAAAAAAAAAAAAAGTGTAAGAGTGGGTGGGGAGAAAATGGATATTAGTAGTTTTTTTGATGTGAAATATTTTGTTAACAAGCAAGGACACTTAGATGCCCACACAGCCTGGCCAGGTTGCTGCCCTTCTCAGGTGAATGGTACTGGCTGTTGCGTTTCTCTATGCAGAACCGCTCACAAATGCCCAAAAGCAGCACTCAAAGTCTCAGGTTGCAAGATGAACTCCAGACCCCAAGGAAGGCTATGGCAAAATTCTTACCATATTAACAAGACCAGAACTTGACATTTGGCTGTTAAATACTGCCTATATCTTTATCAGCCAATAAGAACATCCGTCCCGGATCTAGTTTTTGTCATTTGTTTGCCTACAAAATCCCTTCTGGACCAGATGAATTGCTGCTCTGAACCCCATGAGAATAGCTTTGATCCCAGGTCCCATAAACCATAAAAGCAAGTTTATACGCTAACACTAACACAATTCTTTCACATGAACCACAAAGTGACACTGAAAGAGACTCTAAGTAACATGGACAGAAAGAAGTTGCGAGGACACAAACCACTGTATGCCATCAAGCCTCATCGCTGCTCCTATTCACCACCACCCCTCAGCCCTTCTAAGTAACATAGCAGTACCTGTTTAAGATTGAAGTGTTATTTCAAGTTCATACTTATTCCTTCAAAATTGCACAGAATTCTAATGGCTCCTTTCATTCCCTTCCAGCAGAGCTCTGGATGTGGGTGTGAGTAACAGCTTCCTTTCTCCAACAGTCCTCTCCTTCAAAGTCCCACAAAAATCTCAGCCTTTTTTCCCCCCTGCACATCAATGCATATTGAAACATTCCAAGTTTTTTTCTTTTTCTTTTTTTTTGTAAGATGCTACACATTTTGCTGATTTTCCCAAACAAGGTCATCCTTACACCTGCTTTTCCACACAAAGGCCAGTAACAGTGGCACTTAAGACAACTGCACCAAGAGATGAACTGGTCCAAACAAGACCATCTGAGCTGTGTTGGCAAGAAGAAGCAAAACCTCCTTTTCATGTTGTTTACCCCACCAATGAAAGTCATAGTAACATCGCGCTCTCTCCTGCACCCTTCTTCCAAACAGCATAAATCTACAGCATCGTCTGCCTGTTTTCTGGAGCTAATCATCCACATTGCAGCAGCAATCCAAAAAAAACTAACTTTTTCCCATCAAGCAAAGACCAAATCACAAAATCCCTTTGTCACTTTCATTCTGGTTTACTGTAATTCACTGTGTTTGAATGTGAAAAACATCACAAATTTTCTAGTACAAGGAATGAGCTGTCTGGCTCCTCTGTGGTTTAACTGCTACACATACATCTTCTCCCTCCTCCAGTCTCTGCAATGGCTCTGAATCCATTCCCAGTGCTGTCCCAAGGCTTTGCTCGTGTCTTTCCAAACCCACTAAAAGATCAAGTTCAGCAGCTAATCACCGTGTTTAAGTCTGCAAGTCAAGACAGCATTTTTTTTACAAAGTAACACAGGATAGGAGGTCTAGGAGGGAATGTGACACAACATCTTCTCCTTCAAACTTTGTATAGAATGAACTTCTTGAAAAGAAGAGACATACTCAGTATTTGGTCAGTGTCCAACCATGCTGCAAGACTTCTTACTTAACAACATATGCTGCTACTATGCTAAATGAAACAAAGAGGAAACCGTCCCTGCAGGGACTTCTGGGAGGAGGAAGAGGGATCAAAACCTTGACTGACACTCCCCAAATACCCTTGTGAAGCATAAGGTCAGAGGCTAAGGAGAAAGATGTCAGTTTTAATTGGCGAAATGTGTGTGTTTACTTCTGATGCACTAACACTGTTGATCACAGCAGTTTATCAGCTCAGCAGAAGCGATAGCTTTCAATCCCAAGCCATTTCAGTGCAGGCTGTATGACACTACTTAGTATAACTAACCACTGTAAAAACCACTAACCAAAATAACTAACCACTTTCTGTAAAAAAGAACCCTTAATGAGCATTTTAAAAAAATATCCTCTTTTATACGTGCAACTTTGCTCAAGGTCAGCCCTACACTGCATATAATCATGCCGTACTACAGAAAGCTGACAGCAAACAGCCCAAGGCCTCTCCTGCGGTGCTGGGAAATCCTGGCAGCACTTTCCCACGACGATGCATCTCTACACTAGAAAGCCACCTGTTCCAGCAAAGCTCCCGCAGGTGGCACTAGCTGCTCCTCACAGTGCCACAGCGCTCAACCTGCAGACAGAAGCGAACACTCGTAGCAGAAGCTGCCTCTCCCTTCTGGTCAGCGTACCAAGCCAGTGCTACAAACCCTTCTAAGTTTCAGATACCTGAATCATCCTGCTTACCGCTCATCTGGATTTGGGGTTGGATAGCCTGACAGCTAAGCCACCATACCACCTTTTGCTTATTTCATAACTTCCTACCATCAGAATAAACCACAATTCTTTTCTAAAGCACTGGGCAGTTTTCAAATTATAGACACATATGTTGCTTCTCTCACACCTTTGTACAGTGTAAGTAATCTCAGCAGCCCTCCCAGGTAACACCCACACAAACAAATAAAATTAAAAAATCGATCAAAAGATTGTGTTTCACTTAAACACAGTAGGGCTGTCACTTTGGACGCTTTCTTTTGAATCTAAGCTTGAGAAAATGGACAAACTTGGGTAAGGTGGCTCAGCACAGGACATGCCTGACACACACTCTGATGAAAAGCAAGGAAGAGCAGGACAGTAGGTCTGTCCCAAAATATTTAGGGACATACAGGCAAGTCCCAGTCCAGACTGCATGAGTACAGCAGTAGCAAGTCATAACTGCCGAGTAATACTGCTGTCATCTACTCAAAGAAATCTGCCACTCAACACGCAAGCACTGTATTCTACACAAACCATTTTCTGAGCAATTTAAGCAAATACACCATGTAATGCATTATGCCTGGTTACTCCACAAAAAACAACTAACAGCATAGTTTTCATTATTGAAATTTACAAAGATGGATATTAAATATTTTAATTTAGCTACTATTACACTGTTTTCTGATTCCATTTTTTTAGTTAACACTAGTTCTACTGTTAAGTGCTAATTAGGGCCACAGAAAGAAAACTGAATTTGAAATAAACCCATTTAAAAAGAAAACAAAATGCCTCAGCACAGACAAGAGCACACAGTTCAATGTTTTCTTTACTAGAAGAGTTTATTTTCAGTACCATTAAATTATGACTCTTCTGTAATGCACATACCAAGTGCTGAAACAGCACAAAAAGGCATTATGCACGTTCACCAGTTACAATACTAAAGAGACTGAAGGAGTTCAGGGTACAAGTCTCCACATTGCAAGAACAGTCAAACCCATATCCAGAACCGTGACAGCTGCCACAGGACACTACATGACTTTTTTCCTCGACAAATTGCTCAATAGTGTAAGAACTTACACAGCCATTTTATCATGTTACCTGAGGGAGTTAGAGTCCAATACAGACTCCACCCCACCAGCCCTATGGCTGCACACCTGCCTTGACCACCATTCACCCCTCCAACACACACACTCCAGGAAGGTGTCTTGACTTGGTTAAAAAAAAAAGATTATTTTTTTTTTTTAAATCTACATTTGGTATTTTCACTGGTATGTGGCATCCCCTTCCCTTACAATATGTTTTTCTTGAAACTTTTCTCATGAGAAAATACAACTGCAGATGCCTTAGGTCTCGGTTTCCAATAGATTTAATTCTAGTGAGGTGCACAGCATAAACCTCACTACTGGGCCAAAAATTCTGGTTTAATAAATTTAAAAAAAAAAAAAAGAAACAAAACAGAACAAAACAAAACACTCCACAGCTGGATATGAACCCGTCAAACTTCGCAATAACAAAAGTTGACTTATAGTGCACATGGTTAAGGAAAGGAAACTGAAGAGGAAAATATTTCAGCAGCGTTGATCTCAGAATTACTCAAATTCTTTTTCAAAGCTCTGAACTTTGCTACAATTCAGAGAGATGCTGATTTGGCTAATACACAATCACGCAGATGGACACATGAAAAGTTTCCCTCTTTAGTCTTTTCCACATTCAAGTCTCCAGTGCTCAGCAACTGCAGCTTTAGATTCCTGATTAAGGGCAAGGGATGCTGCCGCTCCATGTCCCTCTCAAACTTAAAAAAAAAAAACAAAAACCAAAAAAACCCAACAAAAACCCAACAAGTAAAAAAACCTACCAAACAAACGAGGGCAATAACCCAGCTAGCATTCTAGCAGTCATTTTGTAATCCCATTTCTCTGTTAGACAGGAAAGAGCAAACAAAACCAAGACGACTCCAGACTTGTGTCTGGCATACATAACAAAGAACCCCTGGTACCCACTTTCGAAGGCTTTAAGTCTCCCCCTAATTGCTTTTCTACTACAGATGTTGCATGGTAGCACTTAAAGAAATACTTCTGTTTCTGCTTGATGCCTGTGCTTAGGATATCACTACACACTGTCTTGGAAAAGACCACTGTTGTGCCAATTCAGCATTTCGCCACAGGCTCAAGCGGTGGAGGAAGTAAAATCAAAACAGGCTTCGAGGAAGCAAAGCTGTTGTTGGAGCACAAAGAACCCAATCACAGCAAACAAGTGAAATAACAGTGAAAGTAAATTATAATACGCAAAGCCTTAAATGAATTTGAATCCCGTCCTACATGCTGAATAAATATTACTGTGATGGATAACACACCAGTGGACTCCAATACATCTGAAGAATTTTGTTACTATGGGAGAAACATACTTACCACGTCTGCGTGCACTTCACCTTCTGACACTTCCTTTTCGCATTTCCATTTCTGTTACGGGAAATTTCTTGACACCCAGCAAAGTTCACTAACACCGTCACACTTACTTTACAGAAAAAGGGAGACAGCCTTGCCATCGGCTGAGCAAGGACATCAGACTGCGTATAGTACGCAGGGTAGGCTCTCCTGAAATCAAAGTGCTACGATAATAATGAAGGTTTTTCTGGGGTTTGTTTTGTTTTCAGTGAAAGCTTTACAGCCCTCTTACAGAGAAATTGATATTTTAAGGTCAGTAGGAAAGCTAGTATCTATGAGACAAAAAAAGTTCATATGTATTTTAACTTTGTGTAGGGCCAGAGTCAAGGCACTGAGATAGGGAATGACGCCTTCCTCAACTCACATAACCAGCATGTAAGGCAAACCTTGAAACCACATTCGCGGACAACTTGACAAAGAGATAAGGTGCATCCAAAAGCAAATACTCAAAGACTACAGAACAGCCCAAAGCTTTTTAAGAGTGTAAATGTAGACAAGTCCATTTCAAAGTCAGCTGTTTTGGGGGTATTTCTTCTCTCCAATTAAATACACATTTCTGAAAGCTCCCTAAAAAGAAAAGAACAAAAAAAAAAAAGGGAAAAAAAAAACACAAAATGCTGCTCTGCACCAAATCAAAACCACAAGTTTATTTTCTCACGTGCACCTTTTTCAAAGCACTGCTATTTTTCTTCCAATTTCACTAACAACAGAGCAATTAGTATCCATCAACTCCAATTAAGTTGTTTCACCTCTTCTATAAAATGCTTGTAATATGTTTGGCTTCACTACATATTTTCAAAGAAAGAACTTCCAGAAGATCATAGTAATGAAAGACGAAAACGTCAGCGCTGTCCAGAAGGTCCATTTCCTTTGTTAAAAATTTTCCTAAACAACGTTAATTCCAAGTAAACAAGAGAGAAAGATAATTTTCCCCTCAACTGTAAACTCTCTTGAAAAGCTAGAGAGAGTAGAAAAAAACCCAAAAGATACAAAGGAATGTTTGGTTTGGCATTGCTGACACAAAGGGGAAGCCTACTTAAAACCAGCATAATGGGTAATTATCACTGTACACGTGGATCTTCGCTACTTTTCTCTCCATAACACACGGTGACTCCGTTAGGTTTTGCAAAGAAAGGAATGGGCACAGACTCACTGTCAGGAGAAGGGCTCCTACGAAGCCCATTTGTGTTTCCTTCAACTGCAATTGCCTGAGCACAGTATCACTGCTGAAATGAGAGGTTTAGACACGGGCTTTACCATTATTAGACAAGTAATACCTCAGTTGGCTTTTCCAGAAACTGATGTTTGAACAGCTAGCCAAAGTACAGCCATGCATGACAAAGTTACTTAGATATACCCTGTGAAACACTTTTTTTCCCCACAGCCATCAGGAAAAGCCAATCTAACATTTTGACTGATTAATGAAAATTTCTGGTGGGTTTTCTGTTTGACACCCCCCCCACCCCCCAATCACAGAGTATATAACATTAGAACACCAACACAGCAAATAGCAGAAAAGAGTCAACAGTTAAAGCTGTCTGAGCCCTGACATGTTTCAGCTGCCCAAACGCTGACCCTGGCTGTCCCCCACCCCAGGCCTGGCTCAGGCAGGCGACCGGAGGACCACCTCATGCTCCTCCAGCTGTTCCTTCTCCCTGCTTTGAGGATACGTACATCTCTGCGTACATTTTTATTATTATTATTATTTATATACACACTGCACACACATGGAAGAAAAGAGGAAATCGGTAACAGACAAACTAACAACGCTGTGCACATTTACTTGCCGTTTGCCCAAATGAATGGCCTCATAACTCAGGTTGGGACATTTCCTGTAAAAACACTCCATTATTTATCACGCCACTCTGGAGTGCAACTGTTGCAGCGTGGCTTGCAAAGAACACATTTATTTTCTAGAGCCAGCTATCTAAGGAACACTCTGACTGATGATGATGAAGCAGCCAGGGCCTTCTCACTGTGTATTATCTTTGAATAACATGTCCCTAGTTCAGCAGAGCTCTGTAACTGCAAGCTCAGTCCTATTCACTTTTGCGGCATCGAAATGCATGTGGCCGCTGCAGAGCACAGAGGAACTATATAGTCTCAGATAACATTCATACTTAACCTCTGGCAAACCACAGTTTTTGTAGATACATACATAAATATAAATACATGCATACATATATTCGCTATAAAGAATATGGAATATTAAATTAAATATGACTAGAAAGGAAATTATTTCACCCACCTATGACCTATACAAGTAGAGATCCAAGGAGACTAAAACTGGTAAAAGGGAAACCACACACAGTAACCATCTTTAACCTGCCACAATTTCCAAAGGAATTTGAATGAACGTTTTGACAGAAGCAGGTGACAATCTGTTGAATAAACGTTTCTTTTGGGTTAAAATGCTGTATTCTCTAGACAGGGAAACTCCCTCTGTAATGTCATAAACATACAAAGCTCCTTATCTCCAACAGGCTTTCTCAGAAAAGCTGGATTTATTACCAAACATTGCATTGCCAAATGCAGACTTTACTGGCCCCATGTGAGAACAGTAGTTCCATTCAGAAAAAAAAACATGGAGAAAAAACAACATCACTTACAAATGTTATAGTTGGAAAGGTGATTTCCTTCAGCTGAATGCCTTTCTCCTTTCTGCATCAGTCTAAGAGGCGTGGTTTGAACAAATCAGTTGTTTATAAGTAATTCTCAACAACAGCACAGAGTCTGAGCCATTGGGCATTTTGAGGACTTCCATTCACCTTCTCAGAAAATAAAGAACTTAGGCTTGGATTTCAAACATAGAAACAAGGAAATCACTATTTTGTACTGTCATCTGACATTACCTCATGGACACCTTATAGAAGTGTGTGCAAATGTTGGGAGTCTTTTAGAGATTTCTGAAATTCTTGAAACTCTAGCAATTCATAGTAATTCACAGCTTGGGCTAAAAGACCTTTTTTTGGTGAACTGCATGCTGGTTTGTAGCTTTCACTAAGATAAGAGAAAAATCACCCCAAATTCTTTAGTGTTTTAGATTGGTAGTTATTTCAAGGATAGTGATCATTAGGAAATACCATGTTTGAATATAGGTTATTAAGGAGTAGTCAGTAAAGGGTTTCCATTAACTTTACCTTACAGTATAGAACGTGTTAAGATTACAAAGCTTTTTAAATTTCTACACTAAGAGATACTTTTTGCCTAGAAAAGGAGTCCAAAATGCTCTTCTCTTCACCTTCTCCACCCCAAAATGGTTTGCACCAGTGATGAAGGTCACCTTCCTTACCTTTCCATTTTAACCACACTGAACAGTGAAGCCTTCTGTATAGTTAGTAGAGAATCACAAACAAATCATGCATTCAGGAGTCAGCTTTCCCAGCTCTAGCTGGGATGCCAGAATTACTGATAAAGGGATGTCTCTCTTCTTATCTATTCATAGAAACATTTAGGTTGGAAAAGACGTTTAAGATCATCGAGTCCAACCATGAACCTAACACTGCCAAGTCCACCACTAAATCGTGTCCCTGTTCCCGCCAAGTGAAATTTTACTAGAAGGCGGCATGACAGGCAATGAAGTATTTCATTGCTATCCTGAAAGAGAAGGTTATGAAAAAGAGCAAACAGCTACACAGAGGAATTCAGTTCTCCTTAATTAAGAAAATTAAAACCAATATAATTTCCCAAACTATGACAAGAATTTTCAGAAGACATGTAAAAAAGACATCTCCCACAGTGGAGACATTCAAAATCAGCCTGGACGCCATCCTGTGCAGTCTGCTGTAGGTGACCCTGCTCTGGCAGGGGGGTTGGACTAGATGATCTCCAGAGGTCCCTTCCAACCCTGACCATTCTGTGATATTATGCATTGTATCAGAAGCGTGGAGGGACACAAACAAGTTAACTTTGCAAATCACTGTATATGCAATACAGCTGGGTACATCTTTCTAGTTACCGCCCATTACATAAACACAGAACATAAAATCAGGCTACAGGAATACGACTGAAAACTCCCAAAGAACCTATTTTTAAGAGGCAAAGCTTTGTATTTCATTGGTCATTTGATCTAGTACTGGAAATCAATGCAAATAAGGACAGGGTGGGAGGGGTATCTCTGTATAGGCTTGACTAAAGTAAACATTCAAGGGGATATTACTCAAGTCAGTACCAAGAGCTTCAGCCAGTTTCCAAAGCCTTTTGAATTCTCAGAGCTAAGCCCAGTGAATTCAGATGAAAGTTCCTTTTCTTCTACTTTTAAGGGAAGAAATAACTTAAGTGAACCTTCTTCAAAACAGCCTCCCAAGTTTAGTAATTGGGGAACAAACCTAAGGCACTGCCAAGACACGCAACCACTGCATTTATAAACCTTAACGGTTTATTCAAATATTAAGTACAGACGTACTGAACCAAAAAAACACAAAGGTATTCCAAAAATGCTGGTTTGAGTTATGTAATTCCATCCTTGGTACGCAAAAATCCCAGTTCCTCCATTCTTGCCGCCTGGCCCACATTTTGTGCTCTGAGGAACCCGGGCACACGGGGCGCATACTAACAACACCCAGTTTCCGCTGAATCCGTCGGGAGGCACAGCTAGGCGAGGGCACCACCTGGCCGGGCCTCGGCTCCAAGATGATGTCAGCCTATTCAGCAGGGCAACAGAAAAAAAGAAAACAAAGTCCCTGCTGTATTTCAAACATATACAAAGGGCCATGTATTTTACCACAAAAAGCAGGAAACCACTCTATCTCATCAGCAAATGAGATTCTGCAGCCCTCCGAGACTTACCACAGTATTTAGGCAAGAGGAGTAGTTGGAGGAAGAAACATTTGCTCCCTTTAGACTTGATGACAGTTACTCCATCTCTCTCACTGTCCTCACAGCCTGTGCAGTATTCCTGGAGGTATCACTAAGCCACTATCACTTTTTGCCTGAGTTGCCACGATGTGCTGACACACCGGGGCATCTCAGTTTAGCGCGTGCCATGCCAGTTTCAAGTTCTTCTGTTTCTGTATAAAATTTTTTTATCATCCTCCATTTTTCCCCTACAAAACAATCCAGAAATTAATTTTTAAAATAAATAAAAACAACATTGTAGAGTGAACTTACGCCATGGGAGGGACTAAAAAAAATCTGCACAGCAGAGAAATGCTGACTGAGGGGCAGATGCACTCACATCAAATAAAAAGTGAATCTTGATATCCCC
>VZSZ01005799.1:376147-399667 GCA_013398815.1 Ibidorhyncha struthersii
GTTCACAGAATCGCTGGGCAAACCTACAGATTCTCTGATGCTGAATAAAGGCTGAGCTCACATCACAGAGTTTCATCACTGGAAACACAAATGCTATACTTAAATTAATGCACTAAATGTGCCCAAAAAGCACAAGCTGGGACAGAATAGCCCACACGGACGATCTTGGCCTCCAAAACAGGGTGCATAATAACAGTCTCTCAGAAGTGATGGCTGAACTGGGCTAAGGACTGAGCCATGCCTGGAAACCATCTGAGGGGAAGGCTAATTCCCCAAAGTCGTACCAGCAAACATGACCATCATAGACATCTTCTTCCAGGCCTGGCAACATTCTTAGGCCCAGCTGAATTTAATACAGATGTAACCTTATAGAACTCTCTCTCTCAGGCCACCTACACTCACAAACTTTGCTGAAAAGTAGTTTTGAGCATTTTTCTCTTAATTGAATTTTGTTACAAACCCCAAAGATTTAAAGAACTCTGAACAGACAGCCAGAGACAGACAGACACACACACACAGGCATAAAAAGCAGAACAGGCAGGAGGTGGAGGGGAGAAGAAAAAAAGAGCCTTTCTGGAGAGCAGAAAGTATATTTACATTCAACTGAACTACTCTACCTTTACACATATGCCGCTGGCAGTGGCAGGGTTCACTTCTACTCTTCAGTCCAGACCTTTAAAGCAGATAAAATGCAAACCTTTCAAAATGAAGCATCGATTTCTGTCTCTGTACCTGTGGACAGCTTTCTCTGCAACATCTCAGCTCCTGTGTAGCCCAACAACCTGTGGATGTCTCCTTCAGCTGTGTCAGAGACAGAGGCGCCCCACAAGGAGAGTTGGGAGGCGGCTGCACAGCCCTCCTGCAGCGAGAGAAATCCTCTTACACGTACACAAGTCTGAAGTTTGGGCATCCCTGTGTCGCTAGCAGGCCTATGCTGGCACGAAATGTAAAGGCCTATGCTGGCACGAAATGTAAAGCAGACCCTTTAATGGTAGGGAGGGTTTTTTTGTGGTTTTGGGGCTTTTGGGGGGGTTGGGGTTTTCTTTTTAAATCCAACTCCAGTTGGATTTAAGCAAAACCCATTAAAGTTTGGAAAGAAGATACAATGCATCATAATTATTACAAATTATTATTTTCAAAACTGATTAGTCATTTTAGCGTCTGCTCTAATTTATGGAAAATAGCAACCCAGCATACTTCAAAATAACTACAGCGTACATTGCAGTAACAATCAAACTTCAAAACTTATTTTTGAAAGTTTAGAGAGTCTTACATCTAACTGTAAGAAAAGTTTGATCTATTTCAAAACATGTATCCATGTGGTGCTTCTGCCAAGTCATTCCTATTATTTGACTTTATTTGCAAAACAGATATGGGGGGAAAAAAAAAAAAAACAAACACGAAACAAACAAAACCAAGGAACCAGGTTTGGATTATGTAAACCCCAGCAGGCTAAATTAGCATAACTTTTATACTGTGTCTAGAATTATTTTGTCTTTTTCTAAAGTTAGCTGGCAGCAAAATTTACGTACAAAGTCAACTATTTGATTAATTCATTTGTTATAAAAATTACTGGTTAAAACAGATTACCTGTAACTACCAGCTTCAAATCTCTGAAGCTGAAGATTCAGCATATTTCTCCAAGGAAGTAAGTGAACTGTTCCACTTTTCAGATAAGTAATTGCAAACCCATGATTTTCCTTTTCCAATTTAAGCATATATTAAAACTGAAAGATAATAAAGTCTACTTCATAGACTTTATTAGACCCCACATACATGATTTGTGGGGTTTTATTGCAGTTTTGTTCTTTTTTCCACCCTGCAAGGACTCTATCAAAGATCTACTTTAACTGATGCAGCAGAGCGCTTATTTGGCAAGATTATAAGAAGATACCAAGTTAAATAAAGGTTTTCAACCTTTCAACTGAAATAAATGGAACAAAAAAAAAAAAATGTATTAGGAAAAACACTAAAATGCCCTACAGATTCAGAACTGGAAGGAGACGGCACGCAGGTTCCCCCAGTGCCTCATTATCGATTGGGCAGTGTTTTACACCACGCTTTTCCTCTGGGCTGCTTGCGCCTGCCCCAGGAGGGCTGCGCTCCACTTACTCCTAAGTGTGAGCCTGCTATTGTAGACTGTTGACCCTATATACAAACAGCATGAATTAAGCACTAACACTTTATATAGTATATGAAATACGCTTTGGAAGTCTTCCACCCTTTAATTCATCCTATCACATCAAAACACTGTGGACACTGGCATCTTCAAGACGTCTATCAGAACAGCATCTTTGGAAGCACAGGTTTGCAATCCTAGATTACCATATAAGAATCATAGGTTTACTTTTAGTGATAAAGATTAACGTCAGGAAGTACAATACTATAGAGACATTAAAGTATTTGTATTGTATTATGCATATTTATAAAAAAAAAGTATGTTTACATTATGCTTTCTACATACACAGAATGAAGTATGCGTTTTTCTATCAGTATTGCCAATTCATTTTAAGGAAAAACCCCAGCTCATTCCATTTCCAGATGTCATTTCCAGCAAGCACACAGCAGGCTTATGTCAATCACCTTGAAGACCAATACCCAAGCAAGCAGGGAAGGAAATTGCTCATCCAGGGGAATTTCATACCTCTCTCACTTATACAGTTATCTACACTAAAGAATTTACTCAAGTATCTATATCCTTATGTCTGATAAGGGTACAGATAAGACAAACTATGATTTGACAATATCAAGTAACATACACTACTCCAGTGTTGAAAGGCTGTAAAATGGCTTTATAAGAATTACTGTTTCAGGCATTTAAACTACATCTTGGGTTGCAGCTTAGGTACGTGGAACAAGTAGCAACAGGGACGAAGAGCTGGGGACTCATCTGAGTATCACACCTGCCCTGTTGCACGTGGCAGATGAAGCACAACAGCACTTGTGTGGGGCTCCTCCAGTCCCCAGAGTGAAAAGCATTTGGGGTTTTGGGTTTTTTTTTGCATCTCGTCTCCCCTGGGAGGTGGAGGAAATGAATCAAGCTGTTCTCAGGAATGGAGAATAACTGGAAAACAGAAATTAACACTGAATAAATTTGGCTGGCAGGGCAGCCTTTTCTTTTTCTTTCTCTGTTGAGCACTCTCACTTCCACCCCAGAAGACAGTCCTCTCACACAAAAAAAGAAAGTAATTACCTGAATTTTATAATTTCATCCAGCTTTTATTTCCTTGTTCCGTGCATAGTAACAATACAGATATTAAGGTTAGCACAAGCGTGTTACCACAGGCGCCACTGCAACTCTTGAAGTCCTCTGGACATTAACAACCCAGCAGATGGTCATTGCTCCAAACTCCCCACCCTACATCATCATTAATTCAGAAGCAAACTCATTTCAATGGACTAGCCCTAATTCATAAAGAACTCATTGTCCTGGCCAAATTAATAGCTTTAGATCTTGCCCTACCAGATGTGCTTCAGAAAAACAACAACATTTTAAATTATAATGTGCTGTTTAAAGTCCACTTCAATGTCATTTCTCATAAATATTGGTGTATGAGGCAAACTTTAAAACTATGAAACTATTCCCAAAATAAACACAGAAAACTCGGTATTTTTGTTTTAGATTCTAGACAGATTTGGCACAAGCATCCTTGATTATCCTGCAAACCACTTGATCAAAAGCTTTCTACTCAGAGACTAAAAGTGGCACGTAGTGTTTTGAAAGGCTTCACTTTACCCTGAAGATTAATAAATCCTCAACACTGGCGCATCCAATAAAGTGACAGGCAGTTATGGTGCCTATTACGTAAGCAACACAATCTAGACCAACAATAGTAATAAATAGGACAAATCAAATTTATAAGAATTTCAAGTAGGTCTTCATTGATAAGTCACCAGTTAGAGTTTTAACACATGTCACACGGGGAACAAAAATGAATAGAGGGAATCATTTGTCATGACTTGAGTCACGTCGTGTCTGACATTTATCAGACTGTTTGCATTAAAACGGAAGAATCTTTTCCATAGGAACAGTTTGCAAAAATGAACATCAGTACAGTCAAAGCAACTAGCAAGCTATCTTTGCAACTAATGGAAAAATAAAAAGTAGAATTTTGAAAATATCAATGTTCTTTGTGAGGAAGAAATATTAAAAAATAAATAATAACAATAAAGAGAGACAGAACTTTCCAGAGAGACAGCGTTCACTTTAGATTTTAATTATATTGTTATTTTTCCATGGAACTGAACCACATTTTCTTATAATCCTGTATCTCAAACTTCTCTTCCTGATAGCTTTGCTGAAAACTGTCTGTGTGAAATGTTCTATTTTCAATAAATTGCCATTTTCCAACAAAATATGTTTGGCTGAAAAATTCCTATTCAGGCTTCACTTTTAAAATAATTTCTCAGGTGTAACATTTCATGAAGTCCAATGTCTTTCCTTACTGAAAATGCTACATTGTGTATTTTAGAAGAGATCCACTCACTCTCATACTGGCCCAAAACATGCACCATTAGTGTTTAAATCTGTACGTATGGAAGGTATTTTTGCCAAGTAATCTGTTTCCACACGGAAGAAACAAATACAACAACTGTGATTGTAAGGTCTTTCTATTCTACCTTGAAAACAGGATTAGAAACTACATCTCAAATAATCTTTAACCTCCTTTTGATCACAGAAGACTGCAATACCCAAATACAAAATATACAACTATCTTTACTAAGTAACTTCACACATCTAAATTATGTAGTAAACAAATATAATCCAGGCTGGATTTACCCTTTAAGTACAGTTTACAGCCACAGCTGAAGGAAAGAAGTTATGGCTGAAGTGTCTGTGGAGGTGACAAACCCACTCTTGAGAGGTGACAAGGGAATGAGGCAAAGAGAGGAATATTTTCTTTTAATACAGAAAAGAAAGAAAGAAAGAAAAAAATCATAGTTAGGTTTCCTATCAAATTCCATACTGGTATAATTTTTAATTACAAAAGAAACTCATGAATCGAGAACAAAACAGCATTTGACGTACTGTACTTATGCAACTGAAGCCAAGTATTCAAAGCAGGGGTTTTCTTTTCACATATTAAATATTTTTTTCAAATTCCTACATAATGTAACTAATAAAAATATTTACTTTTACAAAGGGTCAAGTAGACAGAACATAATTCTCCCAGAAGGAAACCAGATGTTTAGTATCTTCAAAGCGATGTCCGTGCTGATAAAAGCAGTAGCTAACCTTTCTTTTCAAGGTTGAAATTCTTGCTGAAGTTTCTTTTACTGAACAGCTATGTAGCATGCTTTAATGAATATATGCCTCAACAGAACAAGTATTTTTACATTTTTAATAGGATCTTGGTTTGTGTGTATAGTCATCAATGCTTCAATACTCAGAGCTATCTTTGAAAATTTTCTAAAACAATCTATACTCCTGCTAAGTCACGCATTGGATCTTTAGCTCAGGATGAAGTCACATCTGTTCCATAACAAAAACATTTCAGCAAACTTCTATATAGAAATTTGAATACATGAAGTCACACAAATACTGTAGTGTTCCTCCTGAGTCATGAAATAGGTGCCGAATAATACATCAATGTAGCACTCAGAATTGCAAAAATTTCAAATTAACAATTAACTATCTTAAAACTTACCCTAATGCATTAGGAGTTCCATAACATGGAATTTACAGACTTGTGCAAATAGGTTTCAACTGATTCTGTGGGTTTTTCCTGTATTACGTGGCTGGTGCCATGACTAATATTTAGCTACAACATAATGCTTGCCAATAGATGCAAGATAAGTCTGAAATCCTAAAGGGATAGGCTAAGTGTTTAAAAAGCTTTGGAAGCATGAACAGGGTCTCTGTGTATCTCCCTCAGAAAGCGAAAGGATTTAGTTGCTTAAATTCCCCTTAGACAATCCTACCAAAAAAAAAAAAAAAAAAAAAAAAAAACANTTACCACTAGAAAGATGAAAAAACCTACCCAATGTGATTTTTTTTTTTTTGTGGCACCTGTTTTTCCATTTTCTCAAGTTTGATCTGATTGGGGAAAAGCAGCAATGACAGAAGTTTAACCTTATCTATGCTGGATAATTACGCAGTTGATTACTCCACGTGATCTGCAAATTTAAGAATGCAGGTAGAAATCCGATCAAAGGAAGGATCACAGTTTTGATGCAGATTTTGTCAACACCATAAGGGCATATGTATCACGGGAGCATTACTTGCAGCATGATTTATTTATGGGATCATGAAATTTGTATTCAGCCATGTTGATGAGCACCTACAGCACAGTATATTCTTGCTGACTTATCCCAACTCTAGTGACCATGTGCATCTGTTATTTGAAAAACGTGTTTAGCTTAAGGAGGGCTGTAGGCTTCCAGCTAAACGGCGCCGTACAGATGCAGAGCTGTACCTGGTGTAGTGGTGGTTTTGGCAGTGTTAGGTTGATGGTTGGACTCAATGATCTTAAAGGTCCCTTCCAACCTAGACAATTCTATGATCTCAACACCTGTTAAGTGATGGAGATCCTCTCTTAAGAGGGCAGGGACAGAGCAGCTTTTGGGATAGCAAGTGACAAGAAAGGGCTGAAAACAAACTTGATTTTACATGACATACCTCAGAAACCCCCAAGAAAGAGGGTAGCACTATCCACTGCACTAACTTTAGTTAACCAGCTTCATCCAAGCTCAACATAAGCACTATCAGTTTAAGTACCAAAACATTTAGTCTGTGCCAAAGCAGAGTACTGGCACCTTGCTTACAAGAAATGCTGCAGTTAAACATGATAAAAGCAAAAAGAAGAAACAAAGGACAACAAAGTAAGTGGTAAGGATTGAGATTTACACAGCTCTTTCAATTAACAGTTTTTCAAGCACTTTGTGTGGCAAGAGAAAGGTTCCCTGTAGGCACGCTCAGGGTTTGCACAGACAACATCCCACTTTCACTTGCTTCTTTGTAATACACAAGTCAGAAAGAAAGAAAATTGTGGAAAATTTGCGGCTGGTGTGATGCAAAAGACAAGCTGTGACACACTCCACTACCATCCTGTACCTATTTCACCCACCTGCTTTACTGGCCTCTCTCAACCGTTTCTCCAGACATCAGCCTTCCCCACCTTCAAGTCCCCTTCTGCTCTCAGGCCACACCCTTTCCTATACCTCATCATTCATCTGTCCCCAAAACTTCCCTCTCTGCAGTCTGTAAAGCCAGGTAAGGAGCTTGCCCTGGCTGCACCCCAGCCCCTCTCCAGGAGGGCAGGAGCCTCCCGTGGAGCTCCCCAGTGAGCTCCTGAGCGCTCCCCAGAGTTATGCTGCAGCACTTCAGCCATAGATGTTCCAGCAGGAAATGGACAATGATGCCACAGACTTAGAAACCGCACACTAGAAATTGTAGTGAAAGCACTGCAAATGTTTCAGCTTTCAGGTCCTTGGTGTGGGTGCTATTTTGTTTCTCCCCTTCCCCAGAGGAAGCCATTTTCAGCATGATTTTGGAGCGTTACACCAACACCACAGGGACTGCACTACGAAGACAGGACTCATTACCTATTCCATGCAATCAAAACGCAGTACATCCCTGAACTCTTTGCAAGATTTCTTTTTTTCCTGTAAAATACACTTATCCAGAAAATACAAACAAGTTGTTCTGTTCCAGTGTGCAATTTGTTTTTCTGCTCTGGGTACACCTGTGACAAAGGAACAATACTGTCACATGTCACCCACACCCCCCTCTATTAACTAGTCCTGACCGGGGGGGGGGGGGGGANATGCTCACCAGAAAACAACAGATGTGTTATAATCACTACTGCCTATTCATTTCCTTTCTGTCAGAAAGAAAGCAGCCGTCATCAATTAAGAACCCCTATCTACTGGACACAAAAGGAAGTATACGCTTTTCCTTGGTCATTTGACCATAACAATAGAAGATGGCAGCGGGAATGGACAGAGGACTCTGAGCAAGCATGGGGGGAAGACAGGGGTGAGTGAGCTTGTCTTTCTGCATTTTTTTTAAATAAAGATAAGAATTTTTATTTAACATCTCAATATACAAGTGCTTAAAAAAAGAAATCACTGTCTATAGATTATACAAGTCTTTAAAAAATAGATCACTGTGTCTACAGATTATACAAAACCCTAATTATATTATTCCTGAATTTGTCCAGACAATTCATTTAATCTTTTTCACAGCAGAAAATCCCAAACATGTGAACTGACAAGAGAATTAAGCAGCATCTGGAAAAAAAAGTTTTAGCAATTAACAAACCCTTTTTTTAAATAGTTACCATGATTTTTATAAAACTGTCAGTCTAAATGTACTAAGTGTTTAGACTTTCAGTATGTTACCAGCGTAAATTATTTGGATCAATATTTTTAAGAAGTTTAGTCAGGTCTGTGGATCCTCTGTTAAAGATTACATTCGCTTGTCAGCTTCATCACTGAAGTAGACTGACAGCTTTCATAGAATTGCCAACAACGGAAAACCTTAGAGATGCACTTCATATTATACCTGTTTCAGTCTGACTACAGTTAGCCACAAAGGGTTTGGGAGAAAATTATTATAAATTGCTAGCCTTAATTAAGGTATTAGGCCCTAATCTAGCATGCTAAATTAAACCCCAAATATTCCCATGGATACTAATGCAACTGTTCGAATAACCTGGTAGGAGCTTCCTGCAATAGGAAAGCTTTTTCAGCCCTCCACATCACAGCTGAACCCCTACTTCTGCCCCGTACCTCTGCTCCATCGCATACCAAAAATAGAACCGACTTACAGAAAAGCTCACACGTGGGCACACATCATTCCTCTCCACCCCCACACAGATTTGCAAGCCCTCATACCATTAAAGACATGGCCTAAACAAAGCATTCAGTGATGCACAGATGCTCGAGGAATTTTTTTGTGTAGTAACTTTTAGCATAAACATACTGCATACTAAACCTCATCCTGAATTATCAGAATGAAGTATATTGATCTGATGTTTCCCTCTCTGCTACAACAGATGTCATGATTTTAAGAGCTGCTGAAGCCTATTTTCATGCTTTCCAAAGATTAGCGTGTTCTAAACACCAACTTACTGAACCAATTAAAAACACACAATATTGTTTATACGAGTCAAATGGATAATAGCAAAATATAAACAAATTTCATGAAATGTCTCCCCCACCACCCCCAACAATTTGTCGGAATGAAAATATTCTTAAAACCTCCAGATTTAATTCTGGCACATGAAGCAAATTCGGCAAAATTACTGGTGGTTATTTGGTACAGAGTTAACATCCGTCCTTCAAAGCTGTATCTTCCCAAAACATGAAGCTATTCTTTTTACAGAACACCACTCCTCGTATTTTAGGTTTCTTCCTTTTTCCCATGAAATCAATTCTTTACTAAATGCACTTCATCTAGTCCTTGAATGCTTTATCCCTTTAGTTGCTACATTCCCACACACTCTAGGTTTTGTTGATATAACAATTTTCTGAAGCACTTCACAGTGAACGCTTGCCTGCCATGGATCCCAGAGAATCTTAGGAAATCCTCTGCCTCTTAGGACACACGCACAAGCCATGTTATCTCAGCTTTCAGAAAATTCGAGTCTGACTGTCTGGTTCAGTTTTTCTGTTCATTGCGAAAAACACATTAAAATCACAGCAACTCAAATGTGCTGCTTGGCCTTGGTTTTGAAATGAAATGGAAAGGGGGGGGGGGCTGAATTTGTGCAAGTAATTAAATTTTTAAGGTCACTAGGCAAATACTTCACATGCATTTGGAGATGCACAGATTTCAAGCTAAATAAATAAAATTATTTGCTGTGTGGACCCTGGGAACATACAGCCCGTCCACATTTGTGGACAAAAAAAGCATGCTAGTTATTAACTGTCCGCAAATAACACAGGCAACTAGTGTATTGAATTTAGGTCATGCCAATTATTTTTCTCTAATGTATGTTAAAACATGCAACCTCAGTCAAATCTTGCTATTTTTAGAAAATAACGAAGAAGAATTTCTAGTCTTTCCTCTCTCAGCCTCTGCAAAATGTTTTCCTACGTACAGAGACTGTTCTGCCTTGGATCCAAAGGAAAGTAAGATCTCGCTAATGTCTGTCAGATGTAAGCTTCAGCTGAATGCTGTGCAATCCTGCTAGCGTCTATGGAAGCTATGCTATCTCAAAGCATTGGATCTGACATAAGGTTGCCATTGTCCTAAAACTTTAAACGTTTGAACACAATTGGATCATCAATACATACTACAAAATTACATTACAAGCCCCACTATCAGTAGGGTAAAATAATAAGTACTGTTAAATCATGCTCTAATACAGCATATTAGTATTCCCTCTGCAGGTCACAGAAGCCAGAGTGGCAATTAACACAATGTACATTGTTTTTTTTTTAATTTTAAAGTAATCCATGCTGCACTGATTTCAGCATTAACACTGGAAGGAGTGAAGTAGGTTCTTTATAAGTCATCAAGTTTTTCCAAATACCAGTGTCTGTGCTGCTACCCACAAAGCTCATGACTGAATGCTCACTTTCTTCAGAGAGAAGACAAGACTCCTTTGGGTTGGTACCAGGACTGAGGAGGAAAGGAGAGAGAAGGGGACCATGCCTAAAGCCATCTTCATATTTAAAATTTTCTGTGGAGTCTCCTGCCAGCCCTATTGCGAAGATTTCCAGAACGTCAGTTTGTTTCAGATAATCAAATGAGTGGAATCCATTATTACAATTGAGTTACATCTCCATGGCATCTAAATCTGCTTACCTATACTTTCAAGTTCCCCAGGTCCCCCAAGACTTTCAGGTAGTGAGAATACATAAATAAAATTAACCCCCTAAAAAAATAAACTATGAAAGATCAATTTCTTCTCAAAATGACAAAGAGCAACATAGGAAGACTCAGGAGAACACAGAAGTTCCAGATCCCTCCAGCCCCATGGAGAGACCATTGTTTCTCTGTGGAAATGGCACTTTTACCTCCAAAAGGACAGAATCAAGCAACCAAATAAAACTTCAGCTACAGATGTTTAGCAAAACTTCAGGTGTTTTAACACCTGTACAGAAACAGGTGTTAAAACGGAAGACTTAACCTCCCCTAATTGCTTAGGTGCCCCAAAATTTTAGTTTAACTACGATAAAACCTTGATTAACCTGGTCTAGTGGAAGGTGTCGCTGCCCATGTCAGAGGGGTTGGCACTAGATGATCTTTAAGGTCCCTTCCAACCCAAACCATTCTGTGATTCTGTGAAAACCCCAGTAGCGTGTACATGGAAAAAGACCACTGTCTTGGCTAACCAACATTTCACACCTGTACAGTACAGCAACCTATTGGGGATTTGCATACTAAGCAGTCTCACGGTTAACTTGAGGTATGTTCACTGAACACCAACAGTAATCACCTCAGCCAGAGGCACAACAAACAATCTCTTATTTAAAAAAAAAAAAATAAAAAATTAGAAGTTGAATAATAATTTAAAAAATTTACCTGGTAGAGCACTTTCCAAATAAATCACTGTTAGATTAGGCAGAGTGGAGTCACTTTTCCTCTCCCCTGTTGAATCTCTAGTATTCTGCAGAAAGAAGGGTAGAAATTATGGAATTAGAGAAAGGATAAAAGGGAGCACAATGCCGCAGCTCAGCAGGGGCCCGTGCTTGCCCCAGTTTATGCCCCCTAAGCCACCCTCACTGTACCACCTGCCCATTCTGCCTTAGAGTAGCTGAATAAAACGTAGCACGGGCTGAATCCGGTTCAGACAGGCTAAAGGGTCAGATTTTGAATAGGAATTAGACACTAATGTAATTCTGAAAATCCCATTAAGAGTCTTACCACCTCTGTGAGTGCCTACCTACATACCTTTAAAAGTCTGGATCAGGCAGTATGTCTATGGTTGCGGTGTAAGCCTGTGGCAGAGCAGGGAAGTACTGCTGGGTTCCCAAGTTCTAAACCCCAAAAGCTTCAGGCTGCGCTCCTTCTAGAAGTTGTTAGCCTTGATTTTAAACGTAATCATCTTTAATGCCTGGAAACCTCTGTCCAAATGAACCCTCACTTTTCTGGTGAGCCACAAAAGGACACATCTCTGGTCATTAAAGCAAATCAGAGCTGTGGGTCACTTTGAGATCTGTCTGGTACCTGCATCTGATCTAGATATTTTCATGAGGTCAACAAAAGAATGATAAATATTCAAATGAAAATATTGGGGTTTTTGTTCCACCACTTCACAAAAAGCAGCTATTCAGGTACAACTGTGATACAGCTTTTTCCAGCAAAATTTATTAACCTACCTTGAAGCCTAAAAAACACGAGATTCTTGATTTAACGAGGGAAAGAACTCATTTCCTTTGCTAAATTTGTAACCCTTTACAGCTTCAGAACATCGACTGGAACATCAACCAGGAAGTGTACAAGGATACTTTTTTTAAATTATTTTCATTTCTCTAAGCCATTGCTTTACGTTTGCCTGTTCTAGAGGACCCCAAGATTTATCTACCTCTCCTTCTTAGCTATTTCTATGCTATGGACTTGATCAAAGGTGACAGTGAAGAATCCACAGAAACCGAACATCAAATGTTCTTGCTCAAAGCTTTCAAGAAACTATTGAATGTAAGACTGGATATTTTTTTCCTTTTTTATATCACCATAAGGCCTGTTTATATACTTGGAGTGGAAACAGTGCACATTCAGCTGCAATTGATTTCCTGTATGGCAAAATACCTCAGGCATTCAGCTGGCTGGGAACACCACAGAGGCCTCTTACCATCACCAGTTTTTGAGACCAGGAAGCTCTGCCCCATGCTTGTTCTGACGCCAGAATAAATAGAGTCCCTGCTGAGCGTCCAAGTTAATTTGGTCTAGGGGAACCAAACCATAAACAGGCAAGATTTTATATTTCAAAAATCCATTTTAAAAAATATTGGTCTGCTTTCAACTTCAACAGTAATACAATCAATTCAATCTTCCTAATGTGGCACAATGTTCATCTACAGATGTTTTCTAAATACAAAAACACTACTCCATCTGAGAGATGGCTGTTTTTTTGGTTTTTTTTCTTAAATGAAATATCAATACGTTTTCCCTCATCCAGTTGCTGTATTTACAGCAATAAATCAACACCGCAAGGCAATTCCACAGATTAAGAGAGTGTATTTTTTTCCCCTTTTGGTATCACTAGGTGACAATTATAATAACAATCTTTTTTTCTGCATCTAAGTTTTTTCTGTTCATAACCGAATACACAGAAGAGCCTCCACTAGCATTTCTATGAATTGAAGAAGGAAATAACGTAAGTAGTCTTACCAGGTTCCTGTGATTAGACTGTAACAGTTGTAACATTCAAATGCCCAACCACCTGACTGCACCTCAGACTGTAAATTAAGTGAAACGAAAATACGAAGTGAGCTGTAATTACCATCCTACTTTCCATTTAGTCCATGCAAGTTTCCTTAGTCTCAAATCCTCCAGAGGCAAAGGACTCCATTTCAACTGCTAGAGAAAGTTGTTTCTTTAAGAATCCTAGAAAGAGCCAGACTGGCAACACAACCATTTAAATATACACACAGGCAGCTGTACATATGTGTATATATACACGTATACAATGTGTGTGTCTATATATGTGTGTGTATATAAATAAATGAAAATCAGGAAACTAGACAATCCTGAAGCAGCCTAAACTTTTTATGGGAGCACTTTTGTGCGATAGAAGTTTCACTAATAACAGCTTCTTAGTTCCAGAGTAAGATTATTAGCCTAAAGCTGAGAGACCTTCTCTAACTCCCAGAGCACCCAACAGCCTTTCAAAGCCTTTGGATTGATGACTTCAGACAGGGTCCTACAGACATATCGAAATCAACTAAAGCACAAGTTACTGGATGCTACAGAGTGTTCTTCTATCAACCTTCTTTAACTTCTCCAAGAAAGTTTTCTACAGATCTGACTACTATCATACTATATAACAGAACAATCCATAAGGAAAACGAGTTTTTCATCCTGTGAATTTTTTGACCGATTTGGCTAAATAGATGGTTTATTTCTCAACTCTCAATATAAGAATATTGCACACTTTTGCACTAGAAACACTATCACAAAGAAAACACAAACATGCCCACTTAAAGAAACTGCTTAACCAGTATACTGTCATTTGTCCTACAATTTCTATTTAATCTTAAATTTTTTTTGCATGATTTAAAAATACCCTTAGTTATTCTAGAAATATAAGACAATTATTAATAAAAAAGTTTTGCATTCTTAATCACTTTTAGAAAATATGTAGCATTAAAGAACCAAGCAAGTAGCAGTTTCAGCAGCAAAAACCCCAAAGAAACCTACGTTCAGATATTTAAGTTGACTTGAACCATAGTGACTAGCTGTCCTATGAAAAACATTCTGGCATCTGGAGATTTCACTGCAATGTTGAATGAAAAGCCCAGAAATGTGAAAACTATCTTTCAAAACTCAGTAAAATCAATGTTCTCTTTCTGGGTACGATCTACATGGGAGGCAACCAAAATAATTTTCAGTAACAGGATGGGTGATTTGTGTTATTCTCTCAGGAGTCTGAGATCATCTTCACCTCAGTTTTCCTAAAAAGTACAAGTAACACACAACCCTTCTGTGCTACACACGAATGGTCCCAGACTGAGATGCTCAGTGAAAGGCTAACATTATCACTTTACTCCAATAAACTGGTTCCCTCAAACCACGGGTTTGAGTTTTGAAATCTCTGCTTTTTAAGAATTTCCCTACCCTGTTTTTGCTAGGGGAAAGAACAAAATAAGCCAAAGCCACCCAACTATGTATAATTGTATTCCACAAACTTACAAGTGGGAATCTGCTTAAATTACAAGTAGGGTATCAAGACATTGTTCCATTTATTGTTATCCCTGTTCTTACGTGGCCCCTGACTATACTAAATCACACCTCACATCCAGACCACTCCATTGTTACAACTTGGATCATATTGTGTATTTGACATAATAAAATGGTGTCAGCATATACTGTAGTATTTTAAAACAAATACTCTTGCCAAACAATTCCACATACTGATCCTCTAAGAAAAGCTGAGAATAAAATCATTAGTATAAGTTCACATGTGTTAGATGGCAAACCACCGTGCAGGTTTAATCACCAGTGACAAAGACTGAAGTAATCATTTATTTGACGTGATTTTTACCAAGTTATGTGCCAGTACTTGAAGCCCAACCTTTCTGGCCAAGGAAAGCAGCTAGCCTGTTAGAGCATCAAGGGAAGGCCACATACTATAGCACTTTCTCATTGCACGATGTAACTGTGAGGGACAAAAGATGTGCTGCGTCCTAAGGAAACCAATTTGTTCCACATGCAATCAGCTGAGTGCTTTCCCAGACATATTAAGCTAATTTCACAGGCTAAGTACATGCAGCACTCCTAGAGTTTCCCTCACTCTACCCGTTCACAGCAGCAAAAAACACAAAGGCTGAGTTGCATGAGGTCAATGGCTAAGAGTGAATCTTTGCCAGAACTCCTCCAGACCATCCCTGGTATGAACTCAAATTGTCCCCAGGAAAGAAGTCAGTATTGGGCAAGTATGGGCATAGCCATGTAACTCTGACCCAGGTACCAGAACTAATCACCTGATGATATGACTCAACGTTGTTAATTAACAAGTAAGAGGAAAACAGCCCAGTACATTTTTCTGAAATTGTCAGAAGACAGGCATCACCGATACTCTCTTAAAAACAAAGGACTCTTCATGCAGCACAGGCATTGATTTAAAGAAGAGCAAAAGGAAAAAAGAACCATATAGTGGGCAGACTCCTCACCACTATAACACAGCGGCAGTGAAGAGCCATTCAGGTGGCCCTGGCACCCATACCCCTCTGGAGCCTTGAATAGCAGCATGATGCACACAGCCAGGGTGGCAGATGAATCTGTCAGGTATGTATGGAAGCACTGTCCCCTAGAGATGACAGAGGCTAGAAAACAACAGATCTTCAGGAACAAAGGCTGATGCCCAGCTTTTCTTCTGAAGACAGCAAACCAGATAGCTGTGGTTTTGTTTTTCCATATTTCTTCCTTGAAAAGCAAACACAGCTCCTATCCTAGCCAAACAGCACCCAGTGGCGTGTGGGAAAAATCCCTTCTCCTACAGACCCCACCTGTGCATATCATAGGTCCCAACACAACAAAGCTTCAACAACAAAGGGCAGAAGAAAAATGCCTGTTCTGCTTTGCTGTGACCTTGTGGGAGTCTGAGTCAGTCTCTATGCTACGCTTTGGATGAACACACTCCTTCGGAGGGGCCTGAGGGGTGGAAGAGCCAAATCTGTTGGGTGCGTTTGACAACCAGTGTGGTTTATTTGGCAGCACCTTCAGCTGCAGAGTTGCAGGAAGAACCTCTTCAGCATCATTTCTTTTGGATCTGTACTGTGTGTGGGAGCAGCAGGATAGCTTAGCTGTGAGACTGAAGAACTTGAGGGAGGTTGTCAGCATGTACAGCCATGACCGAGGAAGCACGCCTGTGTTGGTAACAGGCCACGCTACCAGAAGAGAGTGACACAGCAGATAAAAGTGGCAAAGTGCAAGCTACAGTATTGGAGATCACCAGGCTGAGTCACCGCGCAGGAGATCAGCTCTAAACTCTGCTCAGTGCAGCTTATGCCTTGGCAAACCACTCTGCTCTTCACACAAAAAGAAAGAAGGAGTTTTCTTGATGGTCTATTTCTGCGTTTCCCTGCTGCCAGACTTTACAAGAGAGGAAAGCGATGCCTGAAGGGAAGGTCTGCAGAAAGCCTGGTCCGTTTCAACTGAAACATTTGCCTAGCACTTTCTCTCCGAGCATACAGACATCTCTGACATCAGTTTAGGAACAATGTCATCTAAAGCAATGGAGGAGCAGAAGCATACCAAGATACTGCCCTATAAATCAGAAACAAACCTTGGAGACCAAATGGTTATTGATGCCCTCAGGAACTACCTACTAGCTTTCACTTAATAACAGATCACAAAATTCTACAGTGGCATACCAAAAAGCCTATGCTATGCCTGATACTTGGTGCTGCAGGTAGATAGTCAGAAGAGAAGTTAACGTCCTTTCTCTGGAAATCTGGGAAAGACTCACAAGGTTAAATGAGCTCAAGCTCAGGAGAAGGAGGTACTGGCGACGATACTCTCCTACCACAACAAGACAGGGGAGACTTCGCAGCATAACCAGCCTGATAAGGCAAGGATTGTGAAAAGCTACATCCAGTGAGGAATGTGGCAAGTTAGCCTGTCTGTCTGTAGGACAGAGACCGCAACCTCCGCAGGAGCACAAAATGACCAAGATAGTCATAAATCTCGATTTGATCTTCAGACTCAGCTAACAATGAGAGAGGCTGACAATTATCAAAGACTGACGGAAAGGAGAGATTACAAACTTCGTATGCTGGTAGCGTATGAGAGAAGAAAAGCTGTCTCCTCAAATGCAACAATGACTCATTGTTAAATACATCTTTGTCTAACATTCAAATAGGCTAAGACTGCTGATTCTTCAAAGAAATTAGTGCTTCTGCAACGGACCGAAGTCTATGATGACATCACTCAGACACTAAGGTATGACAGCTCTCTGACCATACAAGGTGTGTTATTAGGATAATGAGAAGGAATTGGAAAGTAAACAGTGACAAAGCTTCACAAATACTTGAGCGTGAAGCACGCTAATCTCGGCAGCACCAAACCTGCTTGCAAGCTAAAATGATTTCTCTGCTGATACTAACTTGGTTGCAGTTTAAACAGCAAGTGGAAAGCTTTGTGCATGCTGAAGTGATAGGATTACAGACTTGCATAACAAGCAGTTGTTCATTTCACCCATCTATTTTCAAAATTCTTTACAAAGAAGGAACTACAATTTTCCCTTCATATCAGGTATCAAGGACAAAGCTTGATGTTACTTTAGATTGAAGTACCGCAAATCAGTGGCGGCAGCAAAGGGCAGGCAGTTCTGCCACTGTATTTCTGCAATGCATTGGAACCTCAACAATGAACCTGGACCCACTGGGATAGACAACACAAATACAAAAAACAAACAAAAAAAAACCCAAAAAGCAAAAAACCCAATCAAACTAAAAAACAACAAGTTGATACTGGTATGTAGAAATCACAACAAAGCTGCAGCAGACACTGTATCTAATCTTAGGGGACATGCAGGAGGGTAAACACTGCTAAACCGTTGAACAAAGAAGAGTTTACAGGAGGTTAGCAAGGAAAACTTGCCTGTGTTTACAGATAACTCCACCTAACACAAGCGGAAGCATGGGAGAAAGTACAAGTGCTACAGCCTGTGCACTAACTCTAGGAGAGAGAGGCTACTCATGGGGGCTGATTAAAGGCAGAAGCTGACCTTGAAGTCCACACCCAGATGACAGTGCTGAAAGATGTCAACCGTGACCATGAAGGGAAGCTGGCTGTTACGCCGTCCCTGACAGCCCTCCTTAGGGCAATCCAAACAGCCTTCTCTTTCCTGAGCTAGGTATCAAGGTTTTATCTACAACAGCTCTGAGTATGCAACTGGGCAGGTGATTCACTGTTCCCGTGACACCCTTTTTACCTCTGCTCAGTACTCCCCGTGAGAGGATGCATGCATCCTATCAGCAGAAAACATTAGTTGCACGATACTAATGCCTGGGGCGTGCTCCTGAAATGTCTGAATGGATATAGGCGTTCAAATAGTTCAATGTTAACATCCATTAAGTTAGGTTTTAAAACATCTGGGCAGGGCTCACATGCAAGTTTCTACAGAACGTATGCTCACGGGAAGAGGCTTGGCACTCTGCGTACTCTGAAACTCAATGACAGAGCAGGCAAGCAAGACTTAGAGGATTCAAAGATAATTAGCACTGCTTCAGAGTCATAAGTTTGCATGGGAAACAGCTGCCAGCCCAAGCTATACCTGTTCACTACACTTAAAAAACACACGTGCAACTTTCATTAGCATAACCACCCATGGTCCCATAGAGGACTATGAAACAGGACTAGCAGAGCTTATGCTGTGGAAAGAAGGAAGCAAACAAGTCGCACGCATCAAGTCTCTCTTCTAGATAAATCTTTAAAACAACACCTTGCTTTGTATTTTCACAGCAAGGCTCTGCATCACAATTAGTGAGAACACAGGCAGGAACCACCCCCATACTCAGGTCCTTCAGAAGGCGCCCCAGTCAGCAGCTGACAGTGGTTTTAAGCAGCTTATAACATTGCTTGGACAGCTGCTTCTTTCAGGCCTCCTCGATAAGTATCAGTAGCTTTTCCTTCCATTTCCTTCCCCAGTCCGCTCTGACTAGGTCCCTTTCTTTTCCTGCGCTTGTAATCACATTTGCAGTTTAACCTATTTTAGGCCAAGTTCACCTAAACCTGAATCAGACTAACCAAACCTATTTAATACAACAACCACAACTAAAAAAAAAAATATTTACATCCTTAAAGTGACCTGAGAAACTTTTAACACTATGAGATAGTCTGTCACAGACACACTCCTATGGAAATTGAACTAAAACAAACAGCCTTTGCTGAAACTTTAAGTTATTATTTAATCAGTTCCCCTTCATCTCTTGTATTCTTAACCATGTACTTAAAAGGCTCCCGTACTTCCAATCATAACTATTGCCACTGCACTGGTGATGTGCCCAAGACTGACTTCACCTCTCCACTTGCTCTGCTCCTGCTCTCCCCTCAGTTTTGTGGTTCCACCCGCTCACTCTGATGTCTGATGTTTATCTAAAGCCCGAAATCTTGGAGTCACAACATTTCATGAGAATCTCAGCTCTTCTGTCAAAAAACGTTTGTATGCATTACAGTTAGAACAAAAGAACTGGAAAATGACTTTAGTAGGCTTAAAAACCAAAAGGAACTGAAAAATATTACAAGATTAATGGTTAATAAACCGAACACACAAGTTTAGGAAGTCTGAGCCATGACTGAGGTGAGGAATAGACACTGGTTGGGATTCGTGATGCAGCACAACCCTTTAGGTGGCTTCGATTAGTCTTGCAGAATAAAAGGCATAATCAACTATTAAATGAGCAGCTATTAGAAATGCTTTGAAAAGCATCTTGAAAAAAGGAGAGGACAAAACCTATAGGTTCCATACCCTCTGCGTTCTCAGTTCACAAGAATAATGCTTTCTTCCACTTTTTTCCCCTCATTTCCAGTCCTACAAACTAAAATTCTGTGTAACTACAGTAATGCGGGTTCTCAAAACAAAGCATTCAGCAACACCTCTACAAGTCTTTGCTCCCCCAGACTTTGCTGAGGGCTGCAATAATTCTTCACCCCCCCCCCCTTAACACTACAAAAGCAAATGCCGTTTAGAGTAAGTAGTGGCAAGACATCTTTGTCCCCATGAGCAGAAATTCCAGCTCATTGTAAGAAGACCACCATATATAACCACAACTTATCCAAATGTCTTCAGTAGACATTACATTACTAAATTGCATTTTTTCATATGCTATTATTCTATCCTCTATTGTATATTCTAGCTAAATATCTGTACACTAGACTTGGCCTCTAAGAAATTTATGGCAAAGTAACATAAAGCCATAAGTAATTTAAGGTGTCAATAAAATCTGTTTCTTTAACAGAGCAATCATCCTTCTCAGCACACAACTGAATACAAAAGGGAATGCACATCAGATTAATTCCTCTGTACTAACTTATAACTGCCCCAGCTTTATAGATGTCTAATCTGAGAAACACTTCTAGAAATGGCTCCCTTTATCATCAGATTGGATGTTTCAATTATTTCCTGACCCAGCGCATCTGACCCGGCGGACTTGGGGTACGTGACAGGGCCAATGCTGAGCATCATCTCCAACTGCCATCCAGCAACGTGGTGCCTCTCCTCCTCACGACCCCATTCTCTAAAGGCCAAGAACTGCGTCTCTGGCTTGGCTGGGGAGAGACTTAGTGGTGCTCAGCAATTGCTGGAGTGGCAACCAAGCATGAGGGAAACAAACAAATAAATCAATCAATCAGTTGAATGAGTCTTTGGCATACTTTAAGTATACTAAATATCTGTTAAAAAAATTATTTGGGACTTCTTTTCAAAAAAATTAAGAGATAAAACCAAAAAACCTGTCCATTCCAAGTTCACATATTTTGTGGTCTTCTTCCCTAGGAATTGTTTTGGGTTGGGTTGGGCTTTTTTAAATCCAAAGGGCACACTTCAATTTTAGACATGATACCTCTGTATGGATATTTTTTTTTTTTTAATAGCAGTATCTCAGGATAATCTGTGGAAGTATTCTTCAAAATTGCAGATTTTGTAACTGTGTTCTTGTTAGCCCTGTCTTTGGGTTGATCTCAAAAGTACTCATGAGAGCCTACAAGTTGTATGGGTGATGCTATCACAGAGCTTCGGCTGCCCCTGTTACCAATAATCTTTTCAGTAAGGTAAAATGACAGAAGCCGCTATCACAATTACAGTTCTGTTAGTGTTATATGGCTACAGAAAACAGATCACCTTTGCACTGCAGAGTTTGCATTCAAAGATAACAAAGCGCTGCTTCCAGTCCCCGTCTTCACCAGTTGATGTAACTCTATCTAGTTAGCAGGGCTTGAAAAGCCTTTCCTGAATCGGAGCCAAGAAATCACAAGCGTAGGAAAGACAGAGGACGACAGGTATATGGCAATCCAAACAAACGCGCATGAGGAACCTTTCAAACATTCACACTTCTCCAAATGACTTAGCAAAAATACTAATCCTGGTGCCACATGAAAAATCGCATCAGTGGAAGGTTCAACCATACCAACCTATACAGACAACAGCAGCAAAAAGGACCACAAACTCATGACTTGCCTAAATTACTGATTAAACAAGTAAGCAGATATCTTCACTTCCCTTTTAGGTCACAACAAAGGTTTAAAATAAAATAAAATTAAAATAGAATTAAAAAAAAAAAAAACAAACACAGGCTCATTAAAAAAAAAAAAAATTCACCAAAACACACCACCACCAAAAACACCCCACAAAAAAAAACCACACCACACAGGAAGGTACCAAGAGCTCATTTGGTTAGCTCCAAACCTTTTCTGCTGGCCACAGTTAATACCAAGGCCTCGCAGTCAACCCCTTTAGGCCCAAAGTATGTCTTTGGACAGTTAACTTGTATTCTCACATCCTGCCCAAGGAAGAAGGGGAACACATTAGCAGATGTCCTGAAATCATGAGAGCTGCCAACAAACTAAGTTCACTACTTGAAGATTTCCAAAGCTGCGCATTTTTAACATCTACCCTCACTCAAAAATCAAGTCAATGCTGTCTTTTTAAGATGTTATCAAGACTATAAATTACAAACCAATGTGACAACACACCTATTTTTTCTTCTTTTTTTGAAAATTGTAAGTAAAACAACAAGAAAAATGACACACTAACACCTCACGTTAGACTCATAACATGCCTTTGCAGGGATGCATGCAATCATATGGCCACAGGTCAACGTTCTTTACCTAGGGCTCTCTAGGCGTGTGAGAAAAAGCCAGCATTCCCGTAAATGAACACATTTCAAACTGAACCTTTTATCGGAGTGTTTTGCATCATTTCCAGTTTGCCAACTGAGAACACAGAGAAGAAGCAGAGAGTCAAAGTTTAACAGCTAAGCATCTGCACGGACCAGAGAACAATACCAATATTCATTAAGAGGCCGATCTCAAACTGCCATCTCATATTTTCAAGACAAGCGCCCTATTAATACATTTTCTAACCTTAGCATAACTTTTATGTTTTCATCTCAAAACACACACACAGACATTGGTAAAGAGTTCCCAAAATTATGACAACTACGTGCCACACACACCAAAAAAAATTTAAAAATAAATCTCAAGGAAGCTATATATTGTGCCTTGCCAACCACAGTGAATTGCACAGGCAGGAGTTGCTACAGCCAGATTTAGCTTTGTACAAGCTAACAGGATTCCTTTATAAATTTAGCTAGAGGCACGGGCAACAAACGCTTGTGGAAATTTGAACCGCAACTCTCCAGCAGCAAAGATTGTTCCCTCCAAGAATGAAACAGTAGCAAAAAGAAGACTATTAGTAGGCTCTTATTACACAGCTTTCAAAACACCTATAAGTCATCAGGTTCTCTCGGCAGCATTATTACATCGCTGAAGTACCAGCAAACGTTAAAAGAAAAAAGCCAGGCCACAGCTGTTCCCGAGCCTGCCAATTAATAATTAAAGGAGGGGGAAAAAGCCAACTAAAGAGAGACCGTATTGGAAGGCAGCTGAACGTACAGCTATGTCTGTTTCGGGTCCTTTTCCCTCGCACTTGGAGCGCTGCGGCTGGCGAAGACAGAAGGACACGAGTGCCGCCGGTCTGTCACCGCTGCCCGAAGGATGAGCTCCGAAGGGCTTCTCCCTCAACAAGAGGGACGAGGACCGGGACACGCAACCCGCGACGCGGGGAAAAGGCAAGGGCGGGAGGTGGGGAACCGCAGCCAGGGACCGGCGGCGCGGCGGGACGCTGCTCTGCCCCCGGTGCCTCTCCTTCGCCTCCCCTCCCCTGAATAAAGAAGATCAATCAT
>VZSZ01005799.1:400539-540555 GCA_013398815.1 Ibidorhyncha struthersii
GCCCGGCCCCGGCCTGCAGCTGACTCCGCTCCCCATCTCCTCCTCCTCCTCCTCCTCACCCGGAGGCTGGGAAAGGGACGGGGTGGGGGCGGGAAGAGAGATTAACCACTCGGACTTGTCTCTGGAGCCGAGCCAAAGAGAGCTGTCGGATTACAGCCCCGGGAAGAAGGGAGGAAAAGAGGAAAGAAAAAAAAAAATAAAAAAAAAAAACAGCTACTGTTCCCAGGCGGGGAGCGAGCCCTCGGCTGTCCTGCCCTCCCTCTGCTCTCAGGGCACCGCCTCCCCGCCCGCCCGGGAGCCCCATCCCCGCCTCGCCGAGCTCTCCGCCGGCTCCTCTCCGCCACCACGAGTTTCACATTCAATGGTCTCACGCGCGACATTGTTATGAAATGGTGACAACTTCGGTAAATGAGTACGAATTGCTAAAATGTGAAGGGGGCAGGTCCACCCTGAAACACAGTCCGTAAAAAGCAAATTCAGAGAGGTTTTAGAGACTACACCTGCCTCCTGGCACTCTGCTGGCCATCTTCTTTGAAAGGTGCGTTTAAAGCTACTTCTTAATTATTTGTGTGTGTGTGTGTGTGTGTGTGTGAGACACGCACGAAGAGGGAAACTGCTTAAATAAAGCCTGAATTCTTCATACGTGTTCGGTGGTGCTTAATCTTCTGAGCCCTAACAAAATCCTTGGTTTCCTGTAAAACCTTGTTCCATGCTTCACCTTCAGGAAAGCTCTGTTGCTTTTGTTCCATAACATAGTTTCTCCCTCTGCTCGTGCTAATATACAGCACGTGGAATATGAAGAAATTTGGGAAGTTAGAATAGCTCATAGTTTTAAGATGTCAAAACAGGTAATTACAGCAGTAATTCAGAAAAAACAGGAAGTTTCAGTGTTAGCCCTCATCTTACCTGTTCTCACCGGAATCCTTTTTTTTTTTTTTTTAAAAAAAAAAAAGCATGCTCTGGCAGGGTCTGTTTCTGTATTGTTGATTCAAAAGCCCACAGCTCTTTTCCAACATTCACATTGAATATGCTTCAGACCAGTGCTGAATTTTAAAAGATTAACACATTTATGAATTACTTTTGGCCACATTTCAAACCAAAAGGTTTGAATTTAATAAGTGGGACTATATTAGCTTCTCAACTAAAGAAAAAAAAAAAGAAACAAAACACCTCAAGTGTTTTAATGGCAGCCATTCTTACGCATAACGTTTATTCACATTGCAGAATTATCATAGCGTAGTTATCACCAGGGGGTAAATCCTGGTCCACCCCTCCTTCCTTGCAAATCATCACTGCCCTATCAGACAGGAAAAGCAGATCACGGAAGGCTGGACTCCATGGTTAATTTTCTAGGATGGTGCTCTACAAAGTCACTCAACAGGGCAAACGGGGAAAGGACTAGTAACTTCAGAAGCGACTAGGAGCTCCACTAAGCCCAGCCCACTGGTCGTGACCTCCCGCACTGCATGGCTGCTCCACCTCAGAATTCAGCATCCAACTGAGCCCACATCCTGGCCTCAGCACACTACACTTTGGCCTTGTGCTGAGGACAGAAAGTTGGCCTTCATTTGCACGTCGATTAAAAAAAAAAAAGCGGCAAAAACCTCTCTAACGAAACTATTGGGAGAGAAGCATTTGTATCTCTTCCCCACTGGGGGAATCAGGGAATGTTTTCCCTTTATGAATAGATCTTTCAAAGATGATAAAACAAACTACTGGTTGGTGCATTTAACTCGGGCCAGATTAAAACAAATGAAAATGCACACACATCCCCAAATGGGAGAAATGTAAGAAAAAAAAAAACCCAAACCATAGAGTATTCCAAGTTCCTTTAAGAAACTGTACAGCCTCTGCAAATATGTTTTAAAGGCCCAACGTGATCTGTTCCATATGGAGTTTGTTTTTCCTCAGTGCTGTGACTAACACGAAAAGTCTTCAAGAGGAGAAGTCTCTTCCTCTCTCTTCATCCTTCTACCTCCCTTCCCCAAAGGACTGATCATGAGCCAGTCTGGTTTCTGTTTGCTTGTGCTAAAAATAGCGTTCCAGTGGACTGACCAAATACCTCCAGTTTTATGTCGGCTGACTGATAGAGTATGAACATCGTTGCAGAAAGAATGACAGAGGTTTAAAGGCCAAGCTTTACAACACTGTAATACAAAACATTGTATCTGAAGAAACACCCCTTTTTTTTTTTTTTGAGGAATTAGATTCGTGGACAAACCATGGGAACTTGTATCTCTGAAGGTAATCCAGGCGAATATTGGTAAACGGGCATGAGTGATAAGGAGGCTGCAGGCAGGCGAAGCTTTCACCTGGGTATTGCCTGTGGCAGAAGACCTGTGGCACAGGCAAGAGCACCGCGTGTTGTGGGGCTTCCCAGCTTGCTCCGTCACCCTTGGCAGCACTCCTGCGCACAGGCAAGAGATGAGCTTCCGCTTCCCCCCCGTCTCCATCTTTGTCAGCACACATCTTTTTCTACTCGCTCTTACAGCGTCTCTCATACCCTCACGCAGTAGGACCTCTGGCTTCCCCTCGCAGCTCCATCCGTCAGCTCTTCACCTCTGTCCCTCCTGCTGCCCCTGCAGTCGGAACGTGCACCACCGATGAGTTGGGATCTTCCGCACAGGTGGTCAGGACTTGCCTTCAGGTACCACTTGAAAGCGGTTTGCTTACTACAGTTGGGGATCTGTAACCCAACATCATTTGCCTCCTTGGGATTTTCCTTTCTTCTGAGAAGTCTACTTATATCAACTAGTTTACCAATAGGTTTGTACATATATATATGGTCTTAAACATCGTAGCATTTTTTCACATCACCAGGACTGAATTGCACTAGTCATTGTGTTAATGTTTTTCTCGTTTTGGCTGTGACTCAGCAGGACTATAAGCAATGCTTTTAAACGTACAGAAAACTGTGTCACTTCAGTTTTGCCGACTGATGATGAATTTCAGCATTCACTGGAACAGAAACACAAGTTTATCCGTTCTGAGTTAGAATCCGGGCAAAAAGAATGTGTACCTACAACAGCAGAAAACTGCTACTTGTGAAAACACCACACACACACACACACACTCACTCTCTCTCTCTTAAAAGACAAAAAGACACATCCCAGATTTGATTGGTTGGGGGGGGAGGGATCTGTAGAAGCAAGCAGCTGCATCCATGCCATGCACAAGGGTGTAAGGCAGGGAAAATGGGTGTAATCTTAACCTGGGCCCTCCCCAGTCATCCTAAATTTAAAAAAAAATACGCAATGTGCTCCTTGCCTAGCATCCAAATTAATTATTCCACCCACAATACAATTTAATTGGTGGGCACAGGTACACTCATTTGCTTTGCAAAGCAATAATATTAAGTGTGGGTTTTTTTAGAACTATGCCTCTGTTTAATAGAACACACTCCTTGCCAAGGAGCACACAACCGTTCCAGTAATTATATGTTCCAGTAAAATCATTAATATCAAATAAAATGCTATCGTACCTACTTTATACCTGGGTCCTGTAGGTATTCAATTACCTCCATGTTGATAAGATATCTGTGCGAAAAAAAGTTGGAAGCATATTTAAGTCTTTACAGCGACAGCTGCTAAAACTTTTAATCACAGACTACAAAGTTCAAAATATCTTACTCCCAATCTTACCACAAAGTTTAAGTGGAAGTACTTTAAATACGAGATGACTTTGCATGCCGCTTGCCTTGGGAAACAAATAGTGCACATAAAGAACGGGAGTAAGATAATGAAGCTTAGCAGTTACAAGTATGAAGATGGCCAACTTAAGAAAAGAAAAAGATATTGTATGGAAGGAATGAACTGAACTTAATCTTTCTAGGGAGATGGTTTGATTCCTTCTTTGTCTGGGAACGTTTCCATGCAGAAGTAACCATCCTTGAGATCACTTGCTTTTCCACGCAGCAGTGTTGCTTGCATCCTCCACAAATGCAACTGTATTTCACAACAAAAGCATGCAGACCGACTGCAGTCTTCACAAAACAGACTTCTGGTAAATTCAAAAGCTAGCACTTTTATGTTGTCAGCTCGGGTCTCAACCTCCTTACAAGTCTTGGTCCTTAAGCACAACCTCCCCTTCATTATGCTTTCTTAAGCATTTTGGTAGATAGTAGCCTTCTGCATTTCCCATCTGTTCTCCTCCAGAGTGTTTTTCTGCTGGCTTATTCCTGAAAATATTCGCATCTGCACCCTTACAAACAAAAAAACCCCATGTTTCAGTCTTACAAGGGCTTATCTTCTTCCCAATAATTTTTCTTGGGAGTATTTTAGGTTATAAGGCCAGAACTGAGCAGTTAATTTCAACCTTGTGGGCAAGGACAGCCTTCAGTCAGCCTGCTCTGGAAGAAAGTCACCACTAGTTCCGCATTCCTCACGTCAACACCACCAGGTAAGGATGAACCATTACATCCCCTGCAGGATGCTTACCCCTTTTTCCTTGACAAGACACTCAAAATAAGGCTGGAGCAGGATCCCAACCGGTCCCTGTTCTCTGTTCAGTTGCTCACACGGCAGACAGGTTACTAGACATACAAGAGGTGCTTATTCCTCAAAACTCAGCTGCCCCCTTTTAGCTTAAATTGATTATTCAGAAAAAGAGCATTAATAGATGTCACAAGGTGGCTTTTGGTCTGTAAGATCATGCCCTGTAAAAGGTTTTTTTCTTGCTGCATGCTTTGTGGTGAGTCCACATGCACAACAAAGCAGCAGCAAATCTGAGGTCTTAACACAATAAAGAGTACGCTAGAATTGCTTTAAGCAGCAACTAGGAGTTAATTTTTCTACACTGCTAATAGAGGTTGCTCAGACAGCAGATGAGCTCATCTGATTACAGGAATCCACTTCAACTTAAAGGAAACTCCTTCAAACACATAACCACTGGTTTCTTCTGGCTCATCTTGGTTATTAAAAGAATTTTTACCACTTAAATGAAAATCTTGTGGTTCTCTACTTTCAGCTGTTCCTTTTAAAGCACAATGATCCATGATAATTAGACTAATTGTTTTAAACTACCGTCTCAGTAATGAGTAATAACCATGCTTTTTTCTTAAGCAATAAACTAAATTCAGCCCCTGGCTAACTGCTCCCAGATCACCAACGAGTCTCTGGAGTATTTCTCTCAAGCACGACCGGCCCGAGGTTCTCCCATGCGTTTAGTCTGGTTTGCTGCCATCAGAGAGCGACAACCCTGGAGCAGGTGGTTTGCAAGGACAGTTCTCTGGGCATGGATAGGAGAGGATCCCGAGGGGCAGATTTCAAGACGGAGCTAAGAGGACTGTAATCTCCTTTGCTGTATCGCTGTCTAAGGCAGCACGCGTTCCCCATCACCTATCGGATAACTGTTGTGCCACCATTCAGCCATCCCAATCCTCATCAAAGCTGCATCCCATGCTGTCCTAAGCCACTAGCACAGCAAAAAGCTATCCAGAGGAAAGACTTTCCTACGTCTTAGTGAATTCTAGGAGTGGAAAAAGCCAACCAGGTCACGGGCAGCAGGCATAATTTATCACAGCCCCTCAGGCAACTTTAAATTACGCTGAACGACTCACGCTCAGCCACTGCAGACTGGTCAGAGGAAGGTGATATATCAGATTCTATCAAGCCAGAACAAAGATTTAACAAACCCGCTCTGGTTTCATTCTGCACATATCGACATGAGTGCAGACAAGGCAGTGAAAAGGAAGTCCCAAAGCTTTATCAAGAGTTGTGACCATCAAGGCTCTTAGCCCCCAAATGGGAACTTGCACTGACCTCGGTCAGTACCTATCGGGAAAAAGCATGTAAGCCCTGAAATGAAGATCTGTCTTTGATAAAAAGACAGGGTATTTCTTACATTTTTTACAGATCTTGCTACCTACAGTATGGATAGATGCTTTTGATTCTTTACTAGTTGCATATAACAAAGTAAAAATGCAAAGTACTGTAAACAGAAGGGAGAAAAAAGGCAGTAGCTCAACCTCAGATGAGGGGGGTTGAGTGCAGAAGACAGACCTCCATGAAATAAGGAAGAAAAACAGAAGAAGAAAATGGGGAGGGGGAACAAAACAACAGCAACAAAAACCTGGAGTGTTGTGGTCAGTGGTTTGTTATGATATGTGATGTTAATTCCTTTACTTAACATAGAAGGTGAGCGTAGAATGCTGGTACAGGAGAACAACCCGAAATTAAAACCAGAAAACACAATGTATTGCAGCATCTTGTAAATACTTGTTAATATAACATGGCCTATATTGGTTATTCCTTCTCTTGTCGCAAAATAATTGTCTCTATAAAAAAGGTATGAAATTTGAATGTTAATGTAACAGAAAAAGTTCCTGATAATTTTGGGGCATAACTGAGTATCAATTTTCAGCATTTTGACAGAATTCCACCAGTCAAGCAGCCAGCACACTGTATTATTATTGCAGATGCAAGAGTTACCAAATAAAGTCACATGAAAAATTTGACTCTTTGGAAATAACAGATCAGAGACTCCCAGAGTTTTCAGTGTCCCAGAGACAACAATGACCAACTTTCACTGAATACTGTTACTAGATTACTGTGCTATCTCAAGATATGGCAGCTGAAATCACCTTCAGAGTATCTTTTTTCTAGCACACATGAAGCAACTGATGCAAGGAAGAGACAAAAGTCTGTTCCATTTCCTCAAGCCTTCAACTTTATGATACATCTGGGTCAGGACAGTGTCCCACTACATCACTTTGAACAAAAAAGCCAACAAACACTTACATCTGTTAACTGCCTGTAAATCTAAGCAGCTGTGTTGTGAGTCATTTCAGGACTGGCTAATAACTGAATAAACAATTGTAATTGTGCTCCATGAAACTCCCATGTTTTCTTTCAGTCTTGGCATCTCCTCTCATGAAAGCTGTACAAGTTAGGGTGCAACCACAAAAATGCAGTCAGCTATGACAATGTTTACCTAATACCTCTAGTCTACCCACCATCACAAAGCACATCCTGGTTCTGGGCAGCTAATAGTAATAATTTCCAAGTATTCCAAATCCAGTAATCAGAAACTTACTTCCAGAGTGATATTTTTGAAGGCCCTCAGATAACAGTGCCATTTATTACTTGTACTGCAGTAATGTTCACAAGGCATAGTGACCAATGCACTGAATGTAGCACTTGTAGAAAAAGAAAAAGGGATCCTTACAGCAGAGAATTTACAGTCTAAGTGGTGTTGAGTGTCTCCTACAACTTTGAGTAAACGTATTTTAAATTTCAACTGGAAATGAGGTCTTTTTTTTCTAGATCAGTGGTCTCCAACCTATGGTCTACTGTTATGAGACCTTGAAAGATAACTGAGAAAAGGAGGTTTACTTTGGTAGACTTAGATTCGCTTTACAGGTGTCCACAAATTTGAAACGGACTGAAAATACTAGTCTAGACAGTTTTGGAAACTATGCCATGGAATTGCATTCTTGTTCAATTATTTGATGGGATAATAACCACACAACTGGCTACACAAGAGAGGCAGTCACCCTGGGAAGCGTACTGAGAGAGGCACTGAAAGGGGGCAATATTCCTGAGCCCCACCGACTTCTGCTGCCTTCCAGCAAAGGGCCACAGACTCATCCGTGCAGACTGAACAGTTAGCAGCAGCAACTGGAAAAAAGCTACACAAGAAGGGCCTAGGAGCCAGAAGATCTCACCTTGGTTCTGCAAAGCATTGCAAAGAATAAAACCAAGCTCTAGGGTCTGTAAAAATCTATAGATTTTACTAGTAGATAAAGTAGTTCCTGTTAAACCTCCTGAGGGTTATAGAAGTTTGTAATGTGAAGATCCTCTACTGGTGAGCAGATACCTTTGCTGCTGTGACTAATTCAGCCTATGATAGCTTTGCCAAGGCTATAAACAGTTTCAGGCTGTTTTATGGGCACCAATACTGCTGGATAAAGCTCCGACACCCCTCCAGCTGCACGTTTCTTTTCACCTACAAGGCACGGCTATAGGTTGCACAAGACTTCTTAGTTTATCTAGGCAAAAAAAGCAAGAGTGCTTCTGCCTGGAGGCTAAATGTGCTTTTGATACCTAAAAACTATCTGGTCTGCCATCCCTGGAGGAAGGTCCTCATAGCCGTACTTCCCAAAAGACAACCACATCAGTGTTGCACACTGCTGCACAGAGCTCCCCTTAATAAGAGCATCTGTTAATAACGTTAAGAGATATCCTGGTAGAAGAACAAGTCCAAAAGTGCAGGGGCAGCCGGGGGCAAAACAGAGAGTCACAGGGATGACATAATAAAGAAAAAAAGCTAAACAAGGCTGGCAAGACTGCAAATTTGTTTTTTACCTGCAGAGTGAAGGTCTGTTTTAACTACAACATGTTGTTATGGCCATCAGATATTACAATTATTTTTATGAATCTTATGGACTGGTATGACATAAAACTGATTCACTAGAAAGCAATACATACAGATGTGGACACTGTTATTTGCTTCTTTGTATAAAAACAAATGAGTCACAGTGATCTTTCTTTGCCTGCCGTACAGCTGATGTGCATGGCAGACAAAAACCAACTTTTTCAGCATGCTTCTCAGAATGAGGTTCCTTTTGACAGCAGTTAACAAGCAAAGGAACGTCTTTATTTAAATCCACATTAGGGGCAGAATATTTGTCTTTTCTACCCTAATCACTTGAACTATGTAAAGTAGTCTTTTTTTCTACCTTTTTTCTTTTCCTTACCCACCCCCCCACTTTTATGCAGCCTTTCTTTAGACCCAGGACCATGTGTTTTGACAGACTGATTCTATGGGCCTATTATACACTTCCACAAAACAAATTAAGCCAAATGCTTGTTAAAGTCAGTTGTTCCTGTCTGGGGGAAAAGACTTAACAACTGGGAAAAAAAAAAAAAAAGAGGATTGTCCCACAACACCAAATATCTCGAGCAATCTCTCTCACTCTACAACCTACCCTTTTGCCGCTTTCTGTTTTTAACGTTCTTTGTGGGGATCTTGGACTGATCATGACTATTCTACCACTGCATTCATTGACACTTGGGGCCAAATTTGTTTGCATAGAAGCAGAACAGAATTTCAGAAGTAACAAGAAAATGGAATAAATGTCCCCAGAAAGAAAGAGACCTTGGACTTTACCTTACATTACCTATCTTGTTTCTTTTGCGTATTAGTAAACATATAGCATCACATATTACAAAAATAAAATACTGAGTCTAGAAAACACCATGCCGCAAGCAGGCTTTGCTGCAAGCAGGTTTTCCATGTAGAACACGCTTAATGCACAAAGGAAGACACTTAAGCTTTATAGCAGGAAGGTACTGATGGAAGAAAAACAGGCTAAGAGAAGGGAGGAAAGACCATCATTTCTAATCTGCCCCATATCCCTTTCTGGAAGGCTGCCCTTTCCACCTAGGAAGATACTCCAAAGCAGAAAACATAGCACACAAAAAAATACTCTCGAAAGGGCAATCAGAGAGACAGCGCATACACACGTCCTTCGTTTTGAGTAGACTTCCCTGAATATTGCCTCAGCTGTCTGCTGAGCCCTCATGGAAGTACTTTCCTTTTTATTAAAACAAGTAATAAAAAACTTCCTCTTCATATTTTGGAGGCAGCAACTCTCCTCAGCAGCAGCAGTCTCCAAACCTTTTATCGCATGAGCCCCTCCCTGCCCCACACAGACTTTGCACGGAGCTCTGCTTTTGTTTCACGGCACCGAATCATCTGGGCCACTGGGTGCCATGCAGCACTGGGGACGGTCATGTGCTGCATCCTGCCCATTTGCCAGCCAACGTGCCCCCTTCCAGGACTCATCTCCATGCAGGTTGTGTACCCGCCTTGGCTGGGATCTTACAGATGATGGCTTAGGCAGCGCTGTTCTGCATAAAGCCCATCAGTAATTGATGTGCAGTCATTCGTTAAGTTAGTCTCTGCCTGAAGACAGTTCTCAGCAACTCCAGGCTAAAAGGTGATATACACTCATTGTAGATATGCTGCTAGTGCTAAATTCCAGGCTTATATAGAATGAGGTTGGTCAGAGGAAAATTCGTATTCTTCCATTTGAAAAACACTTTGGTTTTGGACAATGCTGCTAAAACAAGTAATAAAAGGAAATTAAAATTAGCCCTGGATATTTCTCTCAAGAAAAGAGGTTCCTTCCAAAATTCCAGTGAAAATTGGCTTTGACCTGGCAGATTTATGAGGCTTTGAAACTTTCAGTTGGAGCCTAAGCAATAGTTTGGTTTGTGTTTAGAATAATAATACTCCTTAACTGAGGCAAAGGGGGGCGGTGACACCACTATTTATGGCTTGTTGTCCCTCTCAGTTTCTGCACAGAGAATGCAGCTGGACTGGTTGTTGCTTTTACAATTACTGCACGCTTTTTGTATTAGCAACCCTCACGTACTGAAAAACCACGAAACTGCTCCTCCAGAACAGAGAATTAATTAAAATGAAAAGCTTTTTGAAAATGATGGTTTTGGTTGCTGTTGCTTGACTTGTTTAAACCATTCGTGTGTATTTGTTCCAAGTTTCCAAATTTTGCCTCCAAACCATGAACACTAGAAACTTTTAAGTCAAAGTGAGATCCTCATACATTTTAGGACTCTGTCCTAAACCACTAAATATCACAGCACTATCAATAAACTGCCTGTCACCAACATAGAAACTTGACAGAGATGTTTTGTCTCCTCAAATGGCTTTCTATATGAAGTGCTGGAAGCCTGGAGAGCTGAAAATATCACAAAAAGTTTGCACAACACTTTTGACAGGTGGACGTACAAATACAGTTTAAAATTTAGTGTTCTTGCCTTTCTTTTATGGTTGCTCAAAGTTTGTATAACTCTAATGTGAGGTTTTCTTAATGTGCTGAAAGTACCTTCTTTCTGTACAACCTCCTAAAACTTGGCTCAGTAATGTACTTTGGCTTTTCTAAGTGGCGATAGTGAATAAAATGGGATTTTTTTCCCCATTGAAAAGGCAAATAGCATTGTTTCTACTTTTGTACAAGAATTCAAGAGCTGCAGAACCAATAGGCTATTTCATATCCCATCATCAGCAGATACTGGGCTGAAAGCCAGTTTCTTCACGATGGCTTTGTTTAGCCTACAGTTTTGGTCATACTGTAATTCTAGCTAATTGATTACTGGTTTGTTTGAGTTAGCACAATTGAAAATGGTAATGTAGACATCCAAGAAATATTTGGGGCAGAACAGCTCATTAATCAAAGTTACAGCATGTCGAAAACTTTGAACCAGACCAGGTTAGGTTGGATATAACCCCTCCCACCTCTCTCCCACCTGACACTCAGGAACTCCATGTCTCCCTGGGGTCTGCTGCACTGATGGAAGACAACTCTCATCAGGACCCAGGGTGTGGTATGTCATTCTTCTGGGTACAGGTGAAAGCAAACAGAAGCCCCGAAGACAAAGCAAACCTTCCACGCAGTCCCCAGCACCAACGGGAGACAGGAAGGTGCAGTTCACTAAAAAGGCAAAAGCAGATGCACTCAAGCACCTTACCTGCATTAGGGCAGACAGCTGAAGCAGCAAAGGTCAGTGCAATTAAACCTTTCCTTTGCCTCTACTTTACATTTCAGTGTGAAAGAAGCTGTTGTTTCCTGCTATTTTACACATAATGACCACAGCACAGTTGTGGATGGTTGCTCGTGCAGGACAGAACTGTGCAAAGCAGAACCATTCTTCCACCAACAGAAGTATCCAAAATATGAACAGACATGTACAGTGACACTCATGCATCCAAATGAAGAAGGAGGATGGTCATTCTGATCTGAATGTAACAAAAAATGCTAGATTTTTTAGCACTATCCTATAAAGCACAGTGGATAAGAAAAAGCATAACTGATCTGGACACACATTATGGTATTTTGGAGTGATGTAATAAAATAAGTGAAAAAATGGTACCATTCTTTAGGAGGCTCCTTTAAGAGGACTTGCAATTCAGGATCCCATGGTGTAGTTGCAGTCCCACTGGTGGACACTGTAACATAGATGGGATTTGGATGTGTTTACTATTCCATTGTCTGACTTTACCCCCGCATAGCATGGTTCACTATGTGACACAATGGTTTGAGTCTTCACTGCTGTTCAGCTTTCAACACCCATAGAAGAGATTTAACGACAGAAAATTGTAACTTTGAATTTCATAGCGTAATGAGTTCATAATAGCTGGGCTGGAATTTGAGCACTGGTCTCTTGGCTCCCAGCTATGTGTTTTAACCCCTGAACTACCCTGTTCCCCACTGATGAGCTCACATACTATCTAATATTGCTGTTATAAGGCATGGAATTCATGACAAAAGTTGCATCTGACTTCAGAAACCAGGTAATACTATACATAGCGGACATCGGGCTTGGTTCTCTCTTATCTCTCTGGAATGGCTGACAGCAGCTCACTGCAAATGTTTTGGGAGAACTTACATTTCTTATCTTTCCTCTTATACACATCAGTAAAAATCTTTAGTGTACTGGACTGAACTCAAACAGAGATGGTCCTCGCTGCCTAAGCTCTGCCCAGCATAGAGTGCCATAAGCAGTTTTCAAAGGGCAGAATGATTAATGAGAGCTCAGTGTGGGGATGCAGAGAGACTCAGACTCTTGACTGATGCATGTGAAAAGACTGGTGANCAGTGAAAGCTGCTGAAAACTATTTTTGCACACCAAGGCTGTTCCTAAACATGAGAAAACTTACTGTTTAACTGTACTTGTCTGTTTCCTCTTCCTTTTTTCACAACCACAGTCTTCCTGCTGTGGTTAAAAAGGAAATCTGGAAGTAGGAAACAAGTCAAATGGCAGCCCCACATTTATGTAAGGAGTCTTCTGTGTTCCATGGAAGTGNAATATTTGATAATTTTTATTAATAAATTGAACTTCACCAGTCAACCATTGCAACCATTACATTGATCAATTTATTATATTTTATATATTTGACCTCCTTGTCCTAGAAGAACAACAACCCAAAGTCAGATGACAGATGTAACCCCTGAGTTTGGTGACATGTGAGGGCAGAGAGAGTGGGTGGCTAGAGGTGAGATTAAAGAATCAGTGATGTCCTTTGAATGAACAGCCAAAGGGTTTAGACTATTTGTCCACTATTCTACTGTCTTCTTCATTTCTGTCACACAGGTTTCTCTCCTCAGAGTACAGCAAAGAATATACCAAAAGTAGAGAGTCAAAATCAATGTTGTAACAGCAGCAGATTGGCCAAATGAAGCCAACTAACACTTATAACTCCTTCCCTGGAAGCCTCAGCCCCAAACCACTTGATACTCTCCCCTTTCTTTTTATTTTTTCTTAACATCTAACATTAGAAGGGGTGCCTTTATTGGCACAGCTTCCTTGATAAATCAGGCACTCCAAAATAAGGAAAACTTTAAGGAACAACAGCTCCATATCAGACACTTTCCTTGCTAATCAAGTTAAAGAGATCTCTCCATACTTTTACAATATAATGACAAAAGTGCACAAGGTGTACACTGACCTAGAGAAAAGACCAGGCAGAAGACCCAGGGAGCAGCAGTTTTTCCCCGCAGCGGGAGGTAAGGGAGACAGTACATCTGGCTCTCAGATTCACAGCTCACGTGCCTGCACCAAGGGCTCAGTCCCGTTTTCAGTCACTGAGAGGTCCTCAACTTTCTTGTTCCTGGCGTATGCCAGGAATTTCCCCTGTATTCATGGAAGCCACAATGAACTTGTACTCAATACCCTGAGAAGAGCTTGTACTGTAAATGGGACATATTAAAAAAACCACCTTGCACGGGAGCCAGCAGAACATATCGCTTGAAACAATGCTCAGTGGCCCAGCCAAGTGTATGCAGCACGGATGGGAAATCCCAGCCGTCAGACGGCAGCCTTCCTGACCATCCCTCACCCATGAGAGTGAATCTTCTGTTCCACTGTGCTTGGCAGTGCTTTGTCCTTCATCTTTAAATCACTTCAAGAAAAACAGATTAATAAGAACCATATGTTAAGCCTGCTTGAGAAAGACCCTCTCCTTATTAGAAGATGCTACAGGGATGCTACAGGGACCCACATGCTATATACTATGGAAATCATTATCATCCCTTTGAAGCTTCAGTTAATAGCAGTGTTTCTGTTACATAGTGGAAGAAGACTTGTCTATGTTGAAAAAACACAGAACTCAACAACAAAGTTAAGTACAATAGTTTTTTTCAGAAACATTTACAGAAGTGGTTTTAATTTAGTTAAATCCATGCAATCTTGTGTACAAGCAAGGGTTGAAAATAAGAAGTAAAAAAATATTCTAAAAGAAAACATGCATAGTCTTCAGAACATTTAAGTCATTCTTATTTAATAGATAGTGGCGAAAACACTGTATATCAAGATGGGTGGAGTTTTCCTAGTGAAGGCTCTGAAATGATTTCCTCATAACAAAACTTCTGAATCCTTTTGTCAGCACATATGATTTCCTGTGCTTTTTGCTGTATTCCAAAAGCCAAAATATGCATCCTATTGTAACAAAACTCCTAGTTTACCAAGAAAAAACAAACAGGGAAACAGATCTGTGTGGTGTCAGTACTGCAGGCATTTTTTTGTATTTGTTGGAAGATCTCCTTGGGTTATGGAGCAGTAAGTATTTGTAGGCATGCTCAGACATTTATTTTCAACAGAGATAGTGATGAAAAAAGCCTAAGACCTTTCCTCTTGTAGCTGCAAGGTTGAAATCCCCAGCAGTAAAGTTAAAACTGGCCATTAGTGCAACCTTGTCACCTGGTATGCAGTGATGCAAGACGAAGTCTGTTGATAAAGTGAAGATCAGCATCCTAGAATACCAAAATAGACTGCTCCCTCCCTACAGAAGACACTTATCACTCCATCAGTGAAATATGTTTACTACTCTGTGTTGCTGTTAATAGGGATCTATTGGGGACAGAATATTTGAAGTAAAGCCTCTAGTAAAAACAGAAAGTGGAGAGAGCGCAAGCATTCAGACAGAAATTGGGGCAGCCTAGAGTTTTAGAAGCTTCTAGGCTCCAGTTCCACAAGGCATAATTGGAGACAACTTAATAGTTTATTAAGCTGCGGTTCCATGGGCAACCAAGCAAACCTAGTGTCCTACAAAGAGGTCAACAGAGGAAGTCTCACCCTGCCCGGCCTCTCTTCTCCTCTGCCCTGCTCCTACGCTACACACTGGACATCTGGACTCTTCTGAATGCTGCCCTAACCTAGTAGAAAATTGCCCAGATCTCCTTCTAAGTAATTTCCTGCTGGGCTAGTGAGTTAGACTCTACACAGCATGGAAATGCATGAATAGGAAGGGACAGGGTGGCATGTCCATGGGCAAAGGCAAGATTCTTCCATCTTGGCAGCCGTGAGCCATTAGGTTGCACAGCTGCCCAAGGAACCACTGTTCAGTAAGTCACATCATGATAAGAGTCAAAGAGTAAGGGCTCCTGGGGTCACTCACTTCAGCTGCTAAAAATGATACTTGGTGCTGACTTCAGCTAACAGCTTGATTTTACTAATTCCGTGAAATTACAAAGTGGGTAAAGATGTCTTGCAGGCAAGTTTAGGAAATCCCTGTGATATTTGGTTTGCAGCAGGGAATCTGACTAGCAAACATCCAAGAGAGAGGGAGGACTGCATTGTGCTAGACTACAAATACGTAACAAAAAATGTCTCCTGCAAATACTTTACAGCTGAGCAAGCCAGGTAAAATCAGAAGTAAAAAATGACCATGTCTACACCACAAGTCAACAGCAGTATCAGAACTCAAATCCAGGCCCCTTGAGGCCCTCCCCGCTCATTTTCCACTAGATCTCTTGTGTTTTTCCAACACCTTGGACCTAGTAAGAGCTCCACTAGCTTATATTGTAGGGTTTGTAACTCTTACCAGTCAAAAGTCAAATCTATCAAAGCTGCGGAATAAACCATTCAAGTGAGTTGAAAATGCGCACTAGAGATTGGTCTTAAGAAAAATATTTGGTTTAATGACCATTTTGATCCCAACGATATAATGTTATCCCATAAGTGTCAATTGCTGGAAAGACCTGTGGGGGCTGACATTTTGCTTGTTTATGTTTTACTACAGATTTGTGCAGAACTGAATGGAAAATGGTTGCCTGCTACTGAGTTAAAACTGTGGAGAATATTCATGCTTCAACAGAGTGAGGCTACTTTAGAAGGCAATTAATCTCTTAACTCTGTCTAAATAGCAGACACAGTAGTTAGCATCAATTTAGGTACCTTAGATATTTATTGACCTGTGTATCTACTCTGCTAGAGCAGACTGTATTCTACTGAAGCCTTTTGAACTCCTACTTGTGTTTGTGGTTTGCATTTGCAGACCACACAAATTTCCTAGAATAAGGAGAACCTCCAACACATTTTAATTTATGAAACATGTGCAGCCCATACGAGAACAAATGTATCCCAGAGGAATGGAAAATTATAGTGTGCACAATGTGTGGATAAGGAGCAACTGGTGTTGAGGGTAATTAAATTTTGGGACTGATTAATTTCAACCCACAGTGTGCACTAATTAATCCACACAGTGCTCCTGTGATAGATATGCAGAAAGGTCTGAGATTGAAGGTTTGTTGATGGATGAAAATTGACATATAACAGGATAGGCAGACAATTTCAAATGGACAGCTGCTTCAGATTGCCCCTATGAGTGGACATTCCGATTCCGGAGCAAGCGTGACTATTCCTTAGTCCAAATGCAAAGCAGCTTGAGCTCATTTAGAAAGAGAGAGGGGAAAAACCCCCTTTTATTCCAGATAAACCCATCCAAATTCCCAAACCAGTTACTCACTAAATCTATAGACAAACCTCAAAACCTATTATTTTATGTCCTGGAGTCCTTCAGTTCTTGCATATTTTTCACATCTGACAAGTGTCTTGGTATAATTCTGATGACAGTCCCTCCAAAGGCCCAGTAGAACTAGGAGCACGCCAACGGGGCACAAGGATGACTGCAAGTATGGCTCAGCATCTGCCCATGGGAAGGCTAAGGCAGGCTAGCTTTCTTCAGCTCCAATCACTTGTGTGTGGGGGGAGAGGAGGTTTATAAAATCATAACTAGGACAGAGAAGATGAATAAGGAACAATTGTTCATTATTTCTCACCATATAAACAAATTAATTTGTCCAATGGCAGGTTTAAAAACAGATAAAAACAAAGGGAATACTTTCCCACACAACAAGAAATTAAGCTGTATGACTCACTCCTAAATTAAGTTTGGATGTGAAAAGTATTAACAGGTTCAAAATGGGATTAGGCAAGTCAATGGCAGAAAGGTCTATCAAGGATAACTAAACAATGGCCCTAATGTAATATCAAGGGGAGGAAATGCCTGCAGCACTGATCACTAGAAGAAAGGAAAGAGGAACGGATCATTGCTCTGTTTCTTAAGCTCTTTCCCTAAGCTGTTGGTACTGGCCATTGTCCGAGACAGGTCAACAGGATGGTGAAGCAGTGTGGGACTTCTTAAGCTGATGTTTTTGTGAGTTTCCAGTAACTACATTTGTGCTTAAATGGATTTCAACATTATATTCAAAAGAAGTAATGGTAATGTATTAAACTTAGAGTGCAGAGCACCAGAGCTGGTTTTGGATCTTGTTTTGGATCCAAACCTTTTGGGTTTCTTTTTTTTCATAGCAAGTATGATGACCTGGGTCATGTGATTTCTACGTATTTTCTACCTAAGGAGCTCTGCAGCTGTATGGGAGGGATAGTGAACACTATCACTATGAAATAAGACGGTAACTATAAATATGTCAGTTCCTTCCATGCCCTATATTTATTGGACTCAAAAAAAATTTCTTGCCATAATAACCCAGATGAGTGAATGATTTCTTTATGAGGGTCTTGACATTTTGGTCACATCTGACTAATTGAATGTTATGGTCATTGTTCCAGAGGCTGTATGTTGAGAATGAATTTGCTTGTAACCTTCTGGCTCTAAAACTGGATTGAAATACACAACGAAGCCTTTATGGTCTTTCTGGGCTCTGCCAATTCTACAGTTACCAAAACGACAAGAAACTCCTCTTGCTTCTCTGTTTGTTTCCGCATTTCATGGTGCTTTTTCACTTGATAATGCATTTTACAGATTAAAACTCTCTCCAACCTATTTTTGGTTCCAGTGCTATTAATGTATTTATTAAAAAGAGGTTTTCAGTTAAGGATGGACAAATTCATTTTGCCTACTTTTGGCCTCATAAAAAAAAAAAAAAGATGGGATCAAAAGTTCAGTTTGACCTTTTTATGGTATCCTTTATGTTTACTAATGAGAGAATAACCAATGAAAAATAGATGGCAGTGAAAAATAGAAAAGAATTCAGAAGAGAGAATATGTAATAAGGAAATTAATACTAAGGTCACCCAGATATACTGGGCCAGTTTCTGTGGGATGGTGGAGAGTCTGCTATCTCTACTATAGCACACAAGGTTCAATCTAATAAAACCCACCAAATCCCCAAACAATATGGCCTGGGGGAAATCATGAGTTTAAATTGCAGGAAAAATGTAAATTTATACCAATAATGTCAATAAAAAGGAGAGTGATAAGGTGTGAAGTGGACCACACTTTTTGCCAAAACCCAAGATTTTAAAAAAATGTAGCTTTATATAATGGAACCAACTGACAGATGGTTTCTATATCTATTCTTATATATATTTAAAAAATTGTATTTTGAAAAAAGTTGGGAAGGGATTAAAAATACACCTATCAAAGGGACATCTTATCCTAAGAAAAACTGCAAGTAAGAATAAAAAAATAGTGCATAGAATGATAAGCTATCAGCATTTCAATTACATTGTATATTACAAACATTATGTCATTTAGGTGCTATTTAATGCTATACATATTATACATCCTCCAGCATTCAAATTCTTTTAGAAATTAAAATGCCAACACCAAATCAGATTCCTTTGAACCTGTCTACATAAAGCACCTCTACTGAAGCCAAAGACATTCAACAGAGGGATGGATGGTACGAGTGGTTTCCCATATAGTCTGCTAATCACTTACAGAGTTTTTAGCAATACAAATTATGCTAGAATTGTAGCTGTGGTAAAATGTGTTTAAGGAAATAAAACTTGTTTATTCACTGATAATAGGCAAGGAAAAAAAGAGTAGATTTCTACCAAAATGCAGTGAGCATATAAATTTCAGGAATGACATACCTGGGTGTCATGCATTTGTTGGAAGCCTGTCACAAAAAGAAGATGCAAATAAAGCTGAGGAATTCTGTGTTGCACTGAAATAATCAACCTTGTGATACTACTCAGGAGTTCAAATACTGTACAAGCAATTTATGAATAGCTTCTGAAAATAAGAAAGGATATTTTTTAAAATTCTATGGACAGCAGAGCCACAGGAGTACTTTTTTTTCCCAGAAAATGCTGAAGGCTCGTTAAAGATAACCAGAGAGTTACAGCAACAAATGTAGGAGAGGTTCTTGGTTTTCTCTGAAAACAAGGCTTCCATAACCACATTTCCTACTCCCAAACATTTTCGGGATTATTGAAACATTTCAGTCAAAATAAGCATAGGCTAAAAGTCTCAAAGATAATTATAAACCCACAAACTCTATTAAATTAGAGGTTGGGTAGAGGTATGATACCAAATAAATGCTTTCACTTGGTAAAGGCATGGAGGAACAAACTACTCTAGATTCCCGTTCCAGATCTCCCATTCAACACTTACCTAGCTGCAAACTAGACAGGGAAAATCACAGGTGTGTGCTATACTGCACATTAACTTCTTTCCCCCACTGACTTGAGGATGCAAACCCTCCTCCTGGATACTGAAAACCTCAGTCTCGTTCCCTCCTCTGCTTGAGACAACTTGAATGTGTATTTCTAACTTTCAAGAAAATGCTCAGACCACAGATGTATATGGTTATCTGACTTTTTGGTCTATACTCTATCCAAAGTAAGAAGTGCAACTGGAACCTGACAGTCCCGCTGCCCATGGGAGAGGGCAAAGGCTGAGGTCCCTCTCACTGATGGGGCAGTTTCAGCAGGCAGGACCCAGTAATCCGCTACAGCCTGGGAAGGACTCTCATCTCTGAAACATGAGGAGGGGATGCCATCTCTGAGAAGGTGGGACTCAAATCCCTTCAGTAGGAGAAGAAACATAAACTTGCATCCCAGGACAGTATTCCAGCAGATGAGCTGTTAGATAAAGAGGCAATCCTGCTGATAGGCTTTTTAAAGCCAGACTTTCTATTCGGCTCCTCTTTCCCTCTGCTGTCTTCTACCACTTCCTAAAATAAAATATTCCAACAGCAAAGAACTCATTCTACGTTGAACACAGCCGCTCTCCTTCATCTTTCCTTCATGGTCTGTATCACACAGAGCAATCCGAGATGGCTCTGCTGGAGTTTTTGTGTCTGCTAGACACAATGATGAACACATTTACATACAAAGCTGCATGAACAACAGTGGTCTGAGAAATATACTAGTGCAATTAGAGATGCCAAAATCTCTTTCCCCCATTGTTTCTTGAATCAATGAAGAAACAGAGAAGACAAAAAGAAATGGCATTAATTTATGTCTCTGACTGCTTTATACACACCCATGTATCTCAGTGGGATTTCTGGAAATAATGCAAAGCCCCTCCAGCACTTAAGATGGGGTGCCTCCAAATACAACAGATCTCTATAGCCAATAAACAGGAAAATTTACATAAAAATGGAAACTAATTTACGCCACCGTAAAGAAAACGTCCTGTGTCTGGCAAGCAGTATGAGCTGGAATTCACATACACTTCTTTGCAAATAATACTACAAGCACTGTCAGATGTATTCCGCTATTGTGAAAAAAAGCAGACAGCATTTATCTCAACTGTTATTTATTGTTTGGTGAACAGGGTATTTTAGGACACACCTCAACAAAAGACACCTATCTTACCCAATTTTTTCTTAAGCATAAGCATGTGTAAGATATTATAAGAAACCCCCCTTTTTTGACAACATGCCTTTCCCTTTGCTCATCAGCTTATTGATTTTTTTCTGTGGAATGGCAAAACAAAGCCATGCTATGTTCTCTGCAGGGCTATTTTCATAGTGGAACAAGTTTCAGAGTAGTGACTTGTTATTCTTCCACTATTAAAAACATAAAAATAAAAAACGAATTCCTTGTCCTTCCTTCAAAGAGCTGGAAGACAGAATTTCCAGTGATATTCCCGGTATCTCTGTGAGCAAAAAACAACAATAGCAAAAGTTTAGCATACATAATAGAGGAAGGAAAAGACAATGAAAGCAATGCTTGTGTTTATATTATGCAGTGTCTGCACTCAGCTGTCACTGATCTCAATGCAAATGCCATTTTCCACAACATCTACAGTATGAGGCTGATGCTGTAGGAGCCATACCCTAAAGTAGTAAACACAGTATAAAATTACCCAGGCAAACAATCATCAGTCTCCTTGGAAGCTACCACAGTGTGGGACAGCAATGTACAGACTCCTTTTGCCCAATCTGCCTTATTAGGACTTTTCCCATATTCTCGCTTCTTCTCTCATTTTGCCTTTAAATAAATGAAATAGCAAGAGGAAAGCAATAGGGCCCCTAGCTACAGTAAACACAGGTGGACAAAACAGAATAAAAGTTCACTTCGTATGATCTTATATTCAAAGAAAATAAAAAGCTCATGCTGGGACTTGGTGTGGCGTTTTGGAACACAGCTTGCTTTCCGTGATTACTTGTCTGACCTTTGTACTGAATACCGCAAACTATCAATACAATATGCAGAAATGATGTCAGCCCTTTGATATGGAGGGTGAGGGATGGCTCATTTGGAATATTTGTTTTAATGATATCACAATCACACATTGTGTGGTTTGAACTAAATAGATGCTTTTGAGCTTAAAAAACTCCATTGATCTTTCAAATGATTCTTTTATTTTTGTCTGGCAGTCCACTATGCTCCCTAGCATTGTTCCCATTTAAGTGACTTCACAGCTGATGCAGTAAACACATTCAAAGATATAAACACCTCAGGTGTATTTTAAAATTGAAACAAATATAACTATCTTTGTCTCAAAAAGTAACTGAGAATTAAAAATCAGTTCCTGGTAACTGCAATGGAAAGCCAAAAGTAATGTGTGCAAGGTCCCTATGAATCAAACTCACATAGAATCAGATCTGTCAATAAGTCATTTGCCTCACAAAAACTGCACCTCCAAAAAATAATTTCCCAGTTTATGCCTCCAACTGTAGTAAAAACAAATGAGATGCAAAAGAAGAGTCTGTAGCTTGCATGCACAGAACTGAACATCAGTGCAAATTCCACTTTCCAAAGGCTTCACAAGTTGATGCTGATGCTGTATTACGTATCGTTAATGAGAGCTAGACATGAAAATAAAATCTGAATTAATATAATAGCTTAAAATATATTACTCAAAATGGTTATCTCAAAACTAAATTAAAACTTTCATTCTGATTTCAAGTTTTCTCTAGATTTACCTGGTTTATCGTCCCTATTTTCAAATTAGTGAAGATCTACACCAAAATTAGATTTTTGTTTTGAAACTGACTGTGAAATCCAAAATATTTTCTGACTTATTTCCTTTCTCTCTTCCTTCTTCCCAGGCCCCCACTGAATTTCTTCACACATTTGAAGTATCCCAGACTGCTTTCCATCTACTGTGATAGTGCAGCAGGGACAGGACCACAATTCACGCTGAAACCAATGTTATAAACAACTGGAGAAAAAGAAGCAGTGCCAGAAGCATGAGATGACGATCATTTTAGGGTAACAGTCTTAGTGTTCTGCATGGTTGAATCAGGAAGGAATGAGAGCCCTGTCATGTCCTGTTTTCTTTAATTGCCTTTCAGTGAGGACGAACATGAATGTAGCCTGGATACGTTATTAGGACTTTGTATCTGCAAGTTGTCAATAAAGGACATTAAGAAAGATCTAAAAGTCTCAAATTTTGTAAAAACATGAAAAGCATTGCTAGAAACATTATCAGAGACATCAGTAGCCCTCAAATTTTCCCTGCTTGCTTGATTTTCTGTCAGTGCCAGCCATTAACGCTCCAAATGAAGAGCATGAATTTGTTCAGAACATCCTTGTTCTGAAAAGTAGTAAAGAAAAAGATGAATGCAGATCACTAGCACTTGTCAAATTGACGCACAAAGAAACAAGAACAGAGGCAATATAGAAAAAGTTGAAACAAACACTTCCCTTTTGCAGGCTGTCTCTTTGTGAAGGAAATTACAGGAAAATCTACTATGGTTGATACCTGGCATGGTTTTATAACAAATAGACTGTCCTAACAGTGCGTTTATTCAGCATTTGCCCTACTCATAGTTGATATAGGTATGTGAATTTACACATTTAATTTGGTTTCTATTGATGTACTGATTGAGCTCTATGTGCTCAGATGACATAAGTTCCTGAGGATAAAACTTACTTTCTGCTGTATTTACGGTGATCTGTAAGTATTGCAATGATGCCTGCAGTATGCTTTCAAGTGTTAGTCTACATCTAGAAAATGTGCTAAGAAATCATTTTGCTTAATAATAATAATTACATTTAATTCATTTAACTATAACTGTCCTTTGGTTCCAAAAGTACTGTCTGATAACGGCAGTTCTTAATTTAAACCAAACTGCTCTCTACATATGTGGATAAGACCATCACCATGGTAGCAAAACACCTGGGATAAACTCCTGGGCCATTGAAAAAAACAGTTTTGCCACTGACTTCAAGAGGGCCAGTATTTAGTCTTCTACTATACAGAACAATAGATAATGAGGCTTTTGTTAAATACTTTGGCCTACCTCTGCTCTCTTGCGGATGTTTTCCCCGGTGAATTTGCCACCTGTCTTAGAAAAACCTAAGCTTATTCTTACCAAAATAAAAGAAGGCAAGAACCTATATCCTTAAACCACATGTTTCCTTTAAAAGAAGATAATGTGTTTACCATCTCTGTGCTTCCTCATCTTGCCTATACTTCAACACCTTGGCTTATCTCCCATGCAACCTGGTATTTGCAAGTTTACTAGTTTGCACTGAAAACAGTGTAGTCCAAGTATTTTCTTCATTACACAGACAGAATTTCACATGTGCTCTGTATTAATGTCTTTTCCTGCAACCAGAAACAAGGACATGTGAACTTAAATCCTTTGGCACTCTACTGATATAAAAATATACTGTTCCACTTTTGAGAAACAGTTTGGTGAATTTTCTGAATGAGTTTCACACGAACGAGAGTGTGCGTTCCCGATGTAAAACCCAGATACACAAGCCATCCCTCACTGATGAGACTGTAACACTAGCCAAAGTCTAAACCTCAGGGAGCAGAACAGGACTGTGTAAAATGTGTAACAATATTAATGTTAGAATAATACTAGCTACTTACGCCAGACAGACACAAAAGAACTTGTAGAAGCTTAGGTGATTCACAAACACTCGGCCTAAAACATGAGTAGCTATTAAAGCTTTGGCCATGTTTCTAGTGTTGATAAACACCTTGTTTCTAATTATGAAATCGTTAAAGAAGTCTTCTTCTCAGCAGAGTAGATGCAAAGAAGCAGAACCTTTTCATGTTATGCACCTGGTTTCTGCGTTCAAGGCACCCATGACTTCTATAGGTCCAAAAAGACCAGGATGATCAATACAGCTAGGTCGCTGTTTCTCATACATCATCAAAACCTCAACTCTGCCTCACAGGTGTCAGAGATAAAACTCCCATTAATCCAACATGGGATCAAATTGTTCAAATTCAGAAAGTCATGCTAGGAAAACCCGCTACAGGTGGAAGTGGTCATGCTGTTGCTGAAGAGGTGAGTTAAGGCAATCATGACATGTGGATAGGTGGCCTAGAGTGGATAAATTGGAGGTTATTAGCTGCCCAGGTGTCCCACAGTGGACATACTGTCCTGCAGAATGTGTCTTACAAGACATGAGAGACCATCACAGCTTTGGCTGTCTGCTTTCAGGCTGAACAGAGGATTGATAGTTTAAATACAGTGCTCACAGTGATTTTAATAATAAAATAGGTGCTAAGGGGCAATAAGCACACAGAGCTATCTCATCCAATTATAGTCCTGTTTGCATGTTAGTAATGTTTATTTCTGTCTTTTGGCACTTTAGTAGCAAATGGCACTCTCATTCCATCTGAATTACTACTGCTTTCATCATTGCTGGGACGATGCTGGTTTTCAAAGCTCCTGACTTAGTCTGCCTCCTGTTCAGGAGCAGGGATTTCCCACACTTGTTGCAAACTAAAACTTGAGTTCCAGATACTCAGTCCATCCAAAAGTCAGATCCCAGACATCTCCAGCTAGATGTTACTTTGGTATACATGCATTATCAGTAAATACTGTAGGAAAGTCACAGGCCTAAACCTTTTCTTTCAAAGAGGGTAAAAGGAGAAAAGGTGGGGGAGCTGATTTTTTACTTTAAGTTTTACTGTTGTGGCTGCAGGGAAGAGCAAACTCTACAGTTCTCCTAACCAAGTTTTTCTTCCTTTTATTGTTGTGAAGTGTGGGGTGTTTTTTTTTTTTGGAAAAAGCGTTCCTCCATTTTCTCATTTCTGTGAGCTTTCCACTAATGGCTGTTCTTCAATTAGCACAGCACAGAACCTGAGTGCCCCATAGATCAACAAATATTAACCTTTAATTGATACAACATTTGGGATTTATGGTTGCAGAGCATGCACAGAAAGCACAAAATACCCAGGTAGGTGTGAGATACCAAGACATTCAAGAAGTACAACACAAATTCTGAGAGTCAAATATTGCAAATTCTATGTGGACAACTTGCAGGCTTATTAAGGAGCAGAAGAAAAAGAATGCTACTGAGATCAGAGTGACAAAAGAGAGAACACCATCTCACCACTTTATGAAGACAACAGAAAGAGAGGATTACCCTGACAGGAATTTTCTTTTTTAATGGCTGTCATAAAGGTACAATTAGCACAGAGCTAATATGATACAAAAACCTCCTTATGCTACTGCTTTGGAAAAACTCCAACAACTTCACAATAAATTAAAAAAAAAAAAAAAAAAACACAAAAGACAACAAAATATTATGCCAGTCTTCATTTGCAGTTTTGTGAGCTTACATATTTTTCCTAGAATACTAATCTCTATTTTATTTATTCGCATTAGTGCAATTTCAAAAATTCCTCCTCAGCCATGTCTCATCATGTCATAATTATTCATCTTCATGAAGGCTTCTAACAGCCTCTGGTTACAACACCATGATGTTTTCTAATAAATTATAAAGTGAAAGGATAATTTAGTCTCCATAACCAATTAATCTTTGGCTTCTTAGCAAAACTTAGTTCCAAAAATAATGTGGCCACTAGTCTAGAGGGAGCTGGACTCCAATAACCAGTTCACCTCCCTCTTTCCCTGGAAATAATCAACATATTTGAATGCTTTCCAGTTCCAGCCAAACAGGACAGGCCTTGAACATTTGAAAAGGGAGTCTGCAGTAAGTTCTTTGAACTCTCTGGCCTTCTTCATTGGGAGAGAAGACCAAGGAATGCGTTAGCATCTTGTCATAGAGACAAAGGAAGGATTGCAATGAACATGCCTCAGGCTTGCTTTGGAGCAAAATCTCATGCATTTTCTATAGGCCTTTGGCATTTCTATAGACATCCCCTGAGATCAACAGAAATAGTCCATTGACTTCATGGCTGCTAGTGTGCATACTAAGGACAGGAGGCACCATGTTATACAAACAGCAGGAGCAACCAACATAAACTTTTGGACTTGTTACAGTACAGTAATCAAGTTAACAGCTTTTGAATTGTAGGTATAGGAGCACCAGGAGTAAATATTCTTATGAAAAACCCAGTTTTGTGGAACCTAGGCTAATCTGAATCAACCTTTTACAAGAGCAAATGTTTTTTGTTCGTTTAAACTCAGGTGTCTGCAGTATCTACAAATATGTTCTGCTTATGCAGACAAGGTCAGTGAGATGTTTTAGGTGTCAAGGGGGAAAGTTCTCACATTTCTGGAATGGTAGAGGGAAGATTTATAAAGTTTTTACTGGCCTGAAGGAAAGAAAGAAAGCAGAAACATCTGCCAGAGTCATGAGTGGATTGTTGGCTAAATTCATTCGGCGGAGGAGTCTGAAATAGATCATCTCTGCCTTCAGCAGTAGGCGTTAGTGGAGTCATCAAAAATAATTACTACAGAGGAGTCCAGGACATACCTACAGGGAATAAAACTAATCTGAAAATGTAAATGAATTCCATAAAGTATGGATAGCGAAGCCAGAAGTTCTTACACTCCTGGGCTCACACAATGTACTAAGCTCTTATGAAACAAGAACAGAAATACTTTTTATTTGAATCTGGAATAGTACTTATGAACATGCTGTTAGAAGAGGGGAAAATCACAGAGAACAGAGGTTGCTACAGATACACCTACGATCACACTACCCAGAGCTTCTATGGTAAAACGTCCACCCACAAGAATACGAGCATGGATTTCAAACATTGATATGGCCTCTAATGTTTCTAATGTGCTCTAGAAAATCACCAGTGCTGAGAGAAGCAAACATAAGTGGGGGGAAAAAAGGTTCAAACAGTTGAATAGCAGTGACAGTAGTACAAAATTAAACAACTTGCTCCCTTTTAGGTTTTGAACAAGATCAAAAGGAGGTTCTGCAGTTCCCGAGATGCACCATCACAAGTGTGTTTGTGCTCACCACTTGGCGCTACCCTATAAACAAGGTACAAAACACCATAGGAACAGTGACGTGGCCATTTCCCACAGCAGCTCTTTCTCCCTCCTCGTAAACAAACCCAAGGCCGCGTGTATTCTTTACAAGCCGCCGTGGCCTCTCCTCAGGAGCTCACATGAAAGCGCTTTGACTGTGTTTTGCATTAGCTTGCTGCCGGTGCCAAACAGCCCCCGGACTCCCAAAGCGCATACTGCAAAGCCCTGCTCTGGCAGGGGAGCCAGCGGGGTCACACGCAGCCCACAGCCCGGGCCTGGCCCAGGGGCCTGCAGGCCCGCTGCACAGTGCCCAGCCCTCCGGCTGTCTGCCAGGGCAGGGAAGACCCCTCTCCAACCGTACGATTGATGGCAAGCCCTACTAAGGGTGTGCTTTGCTGGGGAACACTGATGGAGTCCAGCATTACCCGGAGGGTAGGCTCCGCACGCCTGCCTCCGAGCAGCCTGAGCGCCTGGGAATGGCGGCGCTCTCAGCCAGAGCTGCTTGTTTTGAGTCCGGGTGTTAAAGTTCTGGCCTTGCCGCTGCGCTGACACAGTTCCACGGTTATACCGGCCAGGCCCCCGGCATGTTTAATTCTTCAGGGCTGTTGAAAATTTATTAATCCCATTTTTGGCGATGGTCAAACTCTCAAATGAAATGTTACAGGGAAATTATTTTAATTCCTTCCTTCCTGAGGGGCTGCTCCTATACTGCCCCTCTGTTGCTCCTGCTGCAGGCAACTGTCTGACCCCCCAAACAGACAGGCAGTGCTGGCGAGGCCTGTGTAAAGGGAGTATAAAAGGCATTCAAAACTGTTTCTCAGTCTGTGCCTCCTCTCTCCCCACAGAGGCCAACTATAGATATACGCAAAGGCAAAGATAATCAAAACGTAAAATAAATAATAAAAAGAATGCCACGAGCTCACCCTAGCCATTCTTGCAGGATAAAACCTGTGGCAATTCTACCAGCTTATGTTCTGGTCTTCCTCATCTGATTTCAGCAAAATGTCCCACTGCCTTGCTTCTTTGAACAGTACTACCTTTCCCTGAAGTCCCAATACCATGTTGTATAAATTATATGTATTCCAGGCAGTAAATAAATTCATAGATTAAGCAAAAAGATGACCACGTAAGAGATGAATAATTCTAACAAGCTATGGGTGCTATCCCGCAGTTTAGCCTTTTAAAGAAAATAAGGTATGTTTTCAAGTCAAAAATCTTTCTAATCACATAGTCCATAGTTTGCCAATTGAGTCTTCCAGCATGGAGACCACCTTGGGCCTCTGGACATGTCACTATGAAGACGTGCCTCGAGCTTAGGTGGTTTTTGCAGGAAACTAGAGTTGTAAAAGCACACTATTTTTACTTTATTCACAAGTGATGATTTGATAAAACATGAATTTAAAGGGCAGAGTAAGTGCTAAGCTGCTGTGCATCCATATTTCTCCAGGAAAACAGCCATACGAGGTTTCACATGTGGGACAACAGAACTTACTGTCTGAGAGGAAACTGGGAAGAAAACAGTTAAGAAGACATGTGCTTCTAGCTCATACTATATTTTGGTTTCTGATTTTAAAAGACACTAACCTCAGACCTGGCTCCACTGGAAAACTTCCATACGTTTTGATAACAATAGGATTTGAAACTCTGTTGTGGTAAGAATATGATTAAAAAAATTACAAATTTGTTTTAAGAGCCATCAGACTAATTTCCCTTCTGGCTTGAGCTAAAGCTTGGAGGTGGAGGAGAGAAAAAAATAGCTCCTGTAATTGAGCTCTTCAGAGTAGGACTTAAAACTATGTCCTGTCTGCCTGTCTGCTCACAGTGGCTGGGTAGGATGAGCTTTTGTTGCCCCGCAGGGAAAGGAATAGGCATGATCAGGAAGCCAGAAGACATCCTGAATTATCAAGAAAAGTTGTTTTGGGGTGTGGCAGGGAGGACAGGGGAAGAAACGAACTGGCTGGCCAGCTCCAGAGAAATGCCTAACATCTGAAGTATAGAAAACCACTGCCATCTCACACCACAAAAAAAAAACCCCAACACCGACAAACAAAACCAACAAGGATTTGAGAAAGGAAAAAGGTTAAATCACAAAGGGTAAACAGCTCTAGCAGAGAGGAGCCCTCAAGGACGAGTCTCTCCATCAGAGTGCTAACAGATATGAACTGTTTGGAGAATCAGGTGCAGGTAGAGACACATGAAAAGCAGACTGGATTGTGTAGTGCCTTTCAGACCCACAGACATCATCTGCAGGGTGGTGATTAAAAAAAAAAGAGTCAAAATTCAGAGAATGCAGAGTAGCGCATGGATGTCAGGGAGGAAAAGGTCAATTCATTTAGCTTGTCTTAATCTCTGCCAGTCACAGCTATGAAGGGACAGACCTTCTCCACATTGATGTCACCTTCCAGGTCTCAGCCTTCTATTCCTCATTCCTGGAGCTTAGCTCCAAACAGAAAAACATTACAAAATAATCTGTGTCTGTTAAGACCATCCAATGTAAATGCACAAATCCTTCTGTGTTAATAAACTAGTAAGGTGGCATCAGAAGCTATTCTAATTATGCGTGTCTAATACATGGAAAAAACACAGCTGCTGTTAACTCTTTACATAAAACCGAGAGTCAGATGCCGTATGTTTGACTTGGGCTTCCTCCTAGAAGGGATGGCTAAAAGCTTGCTCTGTAAGCTAAAACTGAAACCCTATGGCATGGTTCAACCAAAGAACTGAATCTCTTTGGAGATGCGCAATTACAGGGGAAACACTCCCTCACTAAGTAAGGAGCAAAGGATGCTCTGATCTCTTCCCCCTGACAAACCAGGTGAAAAGTCTATGAAATGAATGCAAGGCACAGAGGGACTTTTCTGCATTATAAAAGGTAGCTTCAGAAGGTTAGGTCAATAAACCTGAAGTACATCAAAAAGCCACTTTACATTTTAACAGCCCTTAGCCAAACAAGACTATTTCATTTGGATAGTTTGCTATCAGAAGGCCAATAATTTAATTGGATCACATAAACAGCAACCCAATTAAAGTTACCTCAGCAATGCATAGATACTGTTCAAATAACTCTTCCAAGCAACATAAATGGTCTTAAAATGGCACCTTTTATAAGTCCAAAGGAGATCCTTGGGTGACCACCAGAGAGATGAAAGGTGAAAGACACAGCTCTTTACCCACAAAGTCTGCTTCCTTGCCCTTCAAAACACAATTGTATTGCTTTTAATGCACTGGCATATTCTTGGTGTTTTTTCTCCTGGCTCTGCAGTGAGATCAGGCTACAGGAATAAAAGCACTGTGTTGACACCACAGTGTCTTAAGGACTATTTTTATTGTTCCTGATTTATTTCTGACCTCCTGATTTTTTTTCTGCTTGACCTTTTACATGAAGACAAGGAAAACAGTACATTTCATCTGCCAGTTCAGTGCGTTTTCTTCACTCGCAGAATTATAGGGTTTTAAGTGAACGTCAGCTATTCTGCCCGCAGGCTTTCACTTCACAGCAAGGGTATACTTGGCCTTTCCTTTCCTCGCTGGTAATAGCTTTTGTTAAGTTAGGGAATGTTTACTAAGCAAAACCAGCTCAGCTTCTCAGAGTTGTGCTGAATGACAGTGTTTTGGAAGTGTGTTTCCCGTGGGATTGGTGACATGTAGTCAGGTATTTTCTTAGTGCAATTGGCTTGTTTACCAAACCTGCACGTTTCTCATCACAGTTCCTTTGAACCATGATAATGAATGGCACACAAGCACCTTTACAATTGAGGGTTATCATATTGCCTCGTGCTGTTCTGTTTTGCCTTCCCTCACCACTCTACAGCGTTAAGTGTATGGTCTCAAGGTTAATGCAGATACTTGTGTGCTAAATCTACCCATGTACTGAGCCAGAGAGAGACAGAAAGACATTAAGGTTTTAAAACCTCATCATAGCACCAGGGCTACGTTAGCACCCTTGCATTTACGGAAGCTGGGAACATCATCCTCCCCTCTCCTCCTTCCCCTTGGTCTCACAGTTCCCTGCACTGTCAGCCCTCTACCCTGTCCTGTCCCCAGTCCTCCTGCTTCTTAAACTTGCATCCAGGACTTCTGGAACCAGGAGCATCAGGAGAGTCATAGGTAGGACACTAAGCTGAGGTGGGTGTTGCACAGGAGCAAATAGGTTCAGGTCTGATCAGCTTCAGACTAGGCTGCTGCCTCTGGGAGGACTGAAAGCTGAATAGGCCATGGTACAGTCTTCTTCTTATTCCCCTCCCATTCTAATAAGACACCTGAACTCCCTGTCTTGGTTATCACTGCTGCATTCACAGCCTCCTTTCTGGCAGCTCCATTTGCCTCTACTGCCTACACAGGGAAAAGAGGTGGAACCTTATTCCCACCATCCTGCTACAAAGAGGGACCAGCAACAGCACTGGCCTGAGACAGGGAGGCTTTTCTTTGTGGTTAGAAGTTGTTCCTGGGACACCCCATCCTAGGATCTTGGCACTGAGGGGCCTTGAAGTCATTTTTAGAAGCTGTTTAGAGAAGAGGGATGGAGATACCAGGGAAGGTACTGGGTGCAGGTTTGCCAATGGGGCCAAAGCTCCTCCTTAGGACTCCACAGGTTCCTCATTAGGATGCAGGACACCCCAGCACCAGGTGGAGGGGCAGCAAGGGGTATGTGCAGGTCTTGGGCAAGAGGTATGGAGGGCTCTAGAGCCCCAGGAGAACTTCCCTGGCTTCTTTCTCCCTAGCCAATTTATAGCATGGACATAAGTATTTGATAAGCCGTCTTAGAAACTTCCTGTCTGCAGCTTTCACGTGTCTTGCTGCCCAGCCTGAAGGCAGATGTAGCAGGCAACTGACTCCACCTGACAACAACCACATGGCTAAGGCCTTATCTGCCACTTGCTTGCTTGCATCACAACAGAGGACTCAAGAAGGTGAGTCTGAGCAACTATCCACTTTACCCTCTCCTTGCGCCCAACAAATGACATTAACTATCAGAGAAAGGATAACCTCTTACTTCATCCTGGTTACTCTGTGATTAAAAGGACTGAAAGGCCTCCTCTTCTCTGTCTGCAAGCAGCTTCATCCAAGATTCTTCCAGCCTGATGCCTGCAGTGCTCAAACCATTAGGACCTCCTCCCCAAATGATACCATTTCCGGTTAGTCTTTAGAAACAGCAGTGTCGTTTTCCTATTCATATAACTGTGACAACAGGAAATGAAGTGCCAGTTAAATTAACTTAGCTGGTATCTACAGACAAATAAAAATTTACTTATAACAAATTTGAATGTGTCTAGTTTTCCTCATGCATTGAAAATACAAACAATGTTTTTCTTTACTGAAAACAAGTCATTGAACTCTCAAAATGGCAATTCTACCTAACTGGTATTATTTGTCATTCAGACTTTAACCATAAGACTTTTGTTATTAAATATTGTACTTAAAATATTTCCCACTACATCTCTGTTTTCAGACCTTACGAGGGACTGTCGATTCAGCCTGTGCTCTATTCCCACCCCTTGTGCTGGTACTGAAATGCCTCCTGCAGCCTGATCCACACAGGAAAAACTGGGTCTCTTCAACAGTAGGGAAAAAAGTACAAGATATTCCCATCTTCTCCAAGTGTAGGTGCAGTAGTATTGGTACAAATATGCCATATAACAGCATGGTTAAGAACATGAAAAAAGCCACAGTGGATCAAAATATGGTATTTAGCACTGTGTCCTGTGCCTGACAAAGGCCAACAATGGATACCAGGGAGGAGTAAAAGAGCATGGAAAGTTCAGACTGTTGTTCTGCAAGATTTTATACTCAGTTTCCAGGGATTTCTGTATGACAGACACCTTGAACTGCAGCGGGTATCTTTGTGCCTGTTAACTCTCAAGGCATTTTCCATCCATGAACTTTCACAGCCCATTTCTGAAGCTCTGAGAACTTCTGGACCCCACAGCATGCTGCGGCCAAGGATCACACAGCTTAAACACACAGAAGCCTTTGAAGACATCTCCTGTTTGCTTTGAACCTGCTACCTGATGGCTTCATGGCACACTCAACAGCAAGTGTCAAGAAGCAACAGAGAAAAACTCTTTCATGTTGACTTTTTCCTTCCTACTCTGAATTTTATTGCTATCTGTTAAACCTCCTCACCCATCTTCATCTTCCACACTGCAAAACCATACCCTACTGCTTCTGGTACAGAAGCCTCATAAGGAAGGGAACAGACACCTTTCCACCAATATGGCACTGAAAAATACACTGAGTTAATTCTTTTACCAGAAGAGTCATATTTCTCAGGTTATAAGTATGGAGTAAAGAAAACCTGGCAAAGTAGTGCCAGCTACTTTGCATTAATTGCTTATTTACATGCCACTTCTCTGTGTAAACACGAGGTACATTATCCTTCAGGGAGAGTGAATCATCACTGAAACAGAGATAAAATTTATCATGTAGTAAGAACACGTACCCAGGCAGGTACTAAGGAGCAGTTGACACCCACGCTGTAAAGCCCTGTCTTACCTTACCCATCAATATCCAGACCTAGTCCAACTGAAGGGGCCTCGCTTGGAGATGCTGTGATATCCTTTCGTCAAACAGTCCACTGACATCCCAGCCACCCAAACCACTTCAGCCCCTGCTGCCTCTTCTCCCCTGAGCAGTAGCACCAACCTGCAGACTGGCAGGCAGCCCTTTCCTCCCCACCGCTCACACTTCACACCCCCAAATCCCTGCGTTCCTCTGCCAGAGCCCAGTGTCCACCCCACTGCCAAAGCAGACCCCACTGAAAGACCAGAGCCCCCTGCCAGTTGCTACAAACTCTATGGCAATGCCAGAGCCTAAGAAAAGGTCTTAACATTTATGGTTGGTTTGCCACCATGTCAGCTATTACAATCTGGCCCTGGTGAAATAGAATTGTCGCACTGTGCTGGTGCAGAGATAGTAATGGGGGGTATCACTCACAGTCCCTTAACCAGGACAGAAAATTCAGTACATGGGGACAGACACAAAGATGACCTCCATTCACAGTTCGGAAGGCAGGCTAACACACGGACAATACTCTGGTCAGATGGAGAAAGAGAATATGGTGGAGCCTGCTTGAGGAAAGGAGAAGCCGTGTTTCCTAAAATAAACAAAAATTTCTTAGGTATCACCCAGACTGATTTGCTGACAACCAAAGCCATGCAAATAAGGACAGTTTGGAGCTATATACAAAAACCTTGACTGAGATTCATCTTAATCACAGTCTTCATGGAATAGTGGAGTAAACAGTTGCAAGATAACTGCATGGCAAACAAAATCCACTGTCTATTCTGCACACTCGTCTCTTGCTATTGAAATATACATTTTTGTACAAACAAGGGACCAGCATTCTTTCTGTTAATTACTCACAGGGGTTAATTTACAAAAAGTCACTGGCCCTCCTATTATATGCATTTCAATTGATCATGGGTACATCTATCTAAAGGCTGTCCTGCCTGTTTTCTGTTCATTACACTGACCCGACCACTCATATTCTCTTTCTGTCACTACCTTCTCTCTTTCACAGGGGGCTGAAGTAAACCAGTTTTAGAGTCATCTACAACATTACAGAAAAAGAGCATTACTGATTGAAGGCTAAGGTCAACTAATGCTATGAAATTCCTGCTAGAAGATAAAGCTGTATGACTTTAAGTATGATTCCCGCCTATTTCTTCAGTGTAAGTCAGCCCTCCACCCCAACTTCCTTTTTCTGTCCTGATAGAAGCATTATCAGAGTCATACTGATAGAGTCACACAGTTTAGTATCACCAAAACACAGCAAGGAAGGGACTTTAAGAGGTTGTACAGCCGAGGTATCTGCATAGAGGGAGGGTCGATTTTATTTAGACTGTCCCAATCAATAAAAACGCTTCTGAGGGTTTTGCTAAGCTTGTTCTTGACCCCGAGGGGACTAGATGAGTCAATAGGATGTTCATCCTCATCTCATTTTACTATCTCCTGAATAATACTTACATTATAGTACTTACAATACTTTACTCGCATAACTTTCCAAATTCTCTGCAATCTATACAAGCTTGAAGAACTTTCCCACCCTTTCTAGGAAATTCAGGGCCAGTCTATTCTACATTTCTTTCAGGTAATTACATCAGTTCTTTGGAAACACTGACATCACTGCAGATTGATTGATCAGAGATACTGGAATGAGGAGAGACATTGAAGGAACTGGAAGAGGAATATCCTGCATTTTCCTTTGAGGCCACAGAAACAGCAGCGGGAAGGAAGAGTGTCACATGAAAGCACGTCTCCTCCAGAAAGCATCTATCCAGATGACAAAAGAAATTTAAAATAAATGTTTATGACACAGGAAACAACAGGAAAACAGGAACTCTCCTGCATAGAGTCAGGGAAGCAAATGCATGTTTCAGAAGGTGGCTCTAATTACAGCTTTTTAGCTATTTGAAGTCTCCTTAAGCTTGCAACGTTTCAGAAGCAGAGGAGTACAGAATTGTCAGTCCAAAAGATACACTGCATCTAGGCTTTTTCCTTTTTTTGCTTTCTCTGCTTCTTCTTTAGAGTCTGCCAGCAGCTACCCAGGATGTCTACAAATAACGCAGTGTTTCCTGGCACCCTTATCCAAGTTAGGCATTTTGAATGGCTTTCAGATGCATAGCTTAGGTGTGCTTTAAGTGCCAACAACCATAGCCATACCCAAAACTTTTGCTGCTTCTTTAATGTTATCGTCTCTCAGAAGTTTCCACTCCCACCATGCTCATGACCAGAACCATACTCTAGTATTAAATCACCTGCTGTATGCAACTGCATTTATTGTACATTACTTTTGATAAAGTTTGTCTAGGGTTTTTTCTTATACTGTCTTTGTCAGCACAATACCTGAACAGCCTATTTATTTTAACGGCACCCAAAAGATAATCATGGCTTTTTTTTTAAATGGTATTTGGGCACTTGGAAAACACCCCAGGGCCTAACTCCCATCAAAATTAATTCAAAGTAGGCACCCATGTCTAGACAGCTTAAATGCCAATGTATTGTTTCCTATAAATTAAGCTTTTCTAAAGGCTTACAGACAGAAATTGTTCCTGAGGCATCTCTCTCCTTGAATGTTCACTTTAGCTTTAACTATTGCTTTCCACCAACAGGTCCATGATTCCAGTGTGGAGTAACTTCTGGGAGTTGTTACAGCCTGGGGTGAGACAGTCTGGTGTGACCAATGCTACTGATGCCAAATTTATGAAATCTTCTGATACTGAGAAGTCGGCTAATATTTTTAGCAGTGGATGAAACTATTTGGATTTTAAAAAATCCCCAACAACAGTTATTTGTTAGGTGTATTATGCTGCCACAGTCAAGCCAGGTTCAGATTTTTCTTAAAAAGGCTTTTCATATGGTCAGAACTAGTCCTCGACAAAGAGGACAAAGACGAAGCAGACAGTTAGCAGCAAATGACCAAAAATGTGAAGAAAGTGACAGACACCACTTTGAACTACCCTTTTTAAAGCTTAGCGACGGAGCCAGCTTGTCTTCATCCAGACAGAAATGGTCTGAAGGTTGGCAGGAGGCAATGCTCCTTCTCCAGCACACAAAGCTGGGTGTCACCCTCCTACTCCTGCCATCTTCAGTCCATGACAGCTTATGATTTCCTCTTGTAAGTCCCCAGAGACGCCAAACAGGACGCAAGAGTCTAGCTCTGTGTAGTCAGGGACATCCCGAGTGTGTACACCTGGAGTGTATACTGCTCTGACAGTCAGACTGCTTCTGTCAGCACATATTCAAAGTGAACAGATGAATCTGTGTGTGTCAGTATTTTATCCATCAAGGCAGGAAGCAGGAAATTCTGCCTCAGAAGTAGATCTGTCAATATTTCCTGAAATCTTTGGCTGTAATGAAGTCTTGTACATGCTCCGTTTTTTCAGAGGCCGCTGGTAATTTGCCCCTTTGAACTAAAAAGAAGGCAAGAATTACATTATTAGACTTTAAATAGATTTTTTTTCTGTTTGTTCTCTGTAAGTTTTATTACAGAACCTCTCTCCTCTTTTTACCATCTGACCAACAGGAAATCAAAGGATTATAAAATGGAAAACATCTGATTGTAGGAACGAAGCAATTAGTTGGTATCAATAACAACAGGATATTATTACTGATAAAAGCATGTCTGCAATATAGGATCCTTAAACAGAACATTGCAAAAAAAAAAAAAGATGCATACCAACTGGGGCTAAGATCCATGCCAGCTTAATGGGAGAAAGCAATGGCTGATACTAGCTTTACTTATTACACTAGTTTAATATATTTGCTCTTCTCACTTGGAACATTTTATTGCCTTTGATAATTTCATAACAAGTAAACACTTCAAAAGTGTTTTAAAAAAATGGAAACAATCAGGTAGAGTAGCTGTTATGTCTATTAGGCTTAATGTTCCTGCATTCATTTAATGGTACTGCATAACCAGGAGACCACCCTGTCTTGCACATAAAATACATAAAAATAATATTGTTATTCCTGGGCCACGGAACCTAGTAAATATCTTACAACAAATAAACCAATAAAAGCTATTAAAATGGATTTTGAGAAACATTATTAGTGATACACTTAATGAAACTTTGAAATTATGTCAGGGAGGGGGAAGTCATCAGAATTAAGGCTGTTTTAAAGACTCCTGTGGCGAGAGTCAAATAGGTGTCTCTGGGCCTCGTTTCTCGTTTCTGCACAAGGCTGCTAGACTCCAGTTTCAGAGTCAATGCTGCAAAACAAAGTTAAGTCTTGCCATGCTGACTCTCATAAGCCTCTGGATAAGCCTTATGTGATCTTTGACATAGGAATTAGGCTACAAAACCCTCTCCCAGAAGCCAAGAATCAAAACTGTGTTTTGCTTGGAAGTGTTTTTCAGCTCCCAGGAATTTATAAGGGTTCATACACAACAATAACAAAACAGCAATAAGAGTTCTGCAGATAAATCACTTTCCTTAACAAACCAGGAAGGAATAACAGAGTGGCCTTCGTCTTTGAGGTTTGAATAAAAACACCATGACCGATTCCTCTAGCCATATTAAGTGGCCTTGGTATAATCAAAACCCAAGAATATCTGTTTGTTTAACCTACATTATGCGAGATCTCCATGTGACAGGCTAAAATGTGCCAGTCTGCTCAGCTGAATTCATTACTGGAAATAGGTCACAATAGAGTTGAAGGTAATTTTTAAAACATACATGGAAAGGGTAGGAAAAAGAGAGGAGATCATTTTGTTCTTTGCCTTGATACAGCATCACGTACTACATCACTTTTTTCTCATTTAATAGGCTAACATCTCTGTTTTCCTAATGGAATAACTTAGGGCTCTCTCCTGCCACAAGAAAGGTAATTACGAGTTTCTGCTCTATCACCTATCACTCTAGATATATAGATATATAATAATGTAATACATAAATATAATTATATATTAATGTAGACTGTAATACATGTATGCATAAAAATTAAGTTTTCAGTCCTTTCTCATTATGATTTCATGCGATTCACTTGAGTGAGACCATTTTACTGGCCACCGCAGACATCCCATCCTCTTTGCCACCTAATAACTTCCTCTGAACTCACACTTGCTTTGTCTCTTCAAACTTGGCAGAAGTTGGCTGGCTCTTTTCTTTCAGACCAGCTTTCACCCTAGGTTTTCTTGTTCTCTGAAAGAGGAAGGGCTGGGAAGGTGACAGAACCGGGCCAGACCTCTCACATCTCCCCTGGTATCTGTAGGGGTGTGCACCAAAGGCAACAGCTGTAGAAAAGGAAAAGGAAGAGAAAGGCGCTGAGGAAAGGGAGAGATAAGGAGAAGCTGTTGTGCAATGGAGCACAGGGCGTAAACATGCAGGTGTGCTAACTGCTAAAACAAAATGCTTGAAGGGGAGAGGATTAATAGGAGGCATTGGGATAAAACTGGGCCAAATTGAGTGTCATCTCTACACAAAGAGACCTAACTGAACAGCTCTGTATAAAAATAACAACCTGCCTTGCCAGCCACATTCTCCCTTTGGCCCCCAGCTGTTTCCACTTCCTTAACATATGTTGAACCAAATAAAGTGTTTACTAATTTCCCATCCAGCTTTTTCAAAAAAACACAAGAGCACGCACTGCCAAGGCCGGAAGAAGGTGAAAAAGAGCAGGCAAGAAGAACAGTAGAAGATAACTAAAACGTTTAATCAGTACATTTCTCTTGGGTTTTCTGCAGGTCTCACTTAACTGCTTCATTACCAGAACTGGCATCAAGATGAACTTCCGCAGTTACCAGTTTGTGGAAGCCGAGTGGATATCCAGGGCAAAAGGTATCAGAGTGGGATCTGTTCCCTCCACAGGGGAACCAGAAGTACCTTTTGAGTAGCTAGCAATGACCATGACAAAAAATAATAACTACACCACATCTGTCGTTCAGTCTCTAGAGGAGGTAGCCTGAATTGCAGTCCCACGCACAGTCCACAGTCAGACAGGAAAAGCAGTTTTTTCCACTTTGGCTCCTTTTAGCAATACTATTAATAATAAAACAATAGTCAAAAGCTGTTGGTATATTTGCTGTTTCTCTATCATTCTTTCATCAGCAGAGCTCAAGGGTAATTAGTGCACGGTTCCCTGGCACGAGTAATTCTGCTTATTCATGAACAAAAGTTAATAACCCAAACCAGTAATCCCAAACTGCTAATTCTCACCCACTTGCATCACATAAATAGCAACGCTGTAGATTTATTCATTCACCAAGGAGAGAGTGAAACGGCTGAGACCGAAGTGAAAACTTTGCTCATATTCAAATACTTTGCTGCTGAAAATGGTGCAGCTGTGCACAGCTGGTGTGCCTCTCTGCATGCTTCATACTGATACAGCTAGCTGCAAGAGCACGCTGTACCTGTATCTTCATAAGGATGTTCACATCCTAGTCTGTTCAGATGAAACAGTTTCAGTGCAGAGTCACACTTTCAGAAGTTTTGGTTTTTTTTTAAACCAGTGAGAAAGCTCCAGGCAGCAACTACACTACATCCCAAGACCACAGAAACAAATCTCCCTTGCTTCCTTTCCTCATGCTTTTCCCTGTGAGGATGACTTTGATAGAACAACAGGTAGCAGAACAGCTGAGTTAAAAATGGCAATTATAAAGTAATCCTGGGATTAGCATGTTTAATGAGTACAAATCCCTGCAGTGTTATTGAAGTAAAAACCTGGAAGAGTAGCATATGTCTCCAGTTTGAAGCTTCAGCATTTATTGTAACTGCTTGTTTCCTACTATTCCTGCACTTAACTAAGATGATCCAGTTAATGGGGCAGGACAAGAGAGCCTCATATTGTATCACCTGTTGTCAGCAGGTTCCCAGTCAGCATGCAATAACCACAAAGCAGAACAGGGAAGAATTATTTTTCCGTTGTGAAAGCGAGGATCTTTGTTGCTCCAACATCTGCCCAGCATGGCAGGTAAAGACAGCCGTATTCAAAATCTATGTCAGACACCGCTTCACTCTAAATCTGCAGAATCTGCGTAAATTACTTCCATCCACTGGGATACAAGGGCATACAATCTCCTTTCCTTCTGTCAATCAGGGCCGCTGCTGCTTGCGAAGAGCCCTACCTCTCTGTCCTGGCATGCTTCTTAAGGTCAAATTCCCTGGAATCAGAGGAAACTCTAACCAAAAGCAGAGATACCAGACTTTTTCCTTCCTCGTTCCAGTTAACTGCTCTTTTGGATGTCAGTAACTTCAGCACTGCAGACTGCGTGAGTGAGAAGGACACGGGTAAAGGAAGCTTTCAGCCTCCTTATCCTCCTGTTTCCTGGTATCGTTCAGAGCTGACTTGACTTCCAGTGCCATGCAAAGCAGTTTCATGGCTGCTCTGACCCCTTCTCATGCGCTATCAGCCAGAACACAACACATCCCAGCCATGACCCCTCCATCCTCCTCTTGGCACTGTGGCTCTACAGGCACAGCAGAGTTTCATTAGGCAGGGGACATCCCCTGGGGCCTTCTTCGGTACCTCTTGTTCCTTCTTGAGTGTGGTAAAGGAGCCTGGATAATAAGCCCCAAAGAACTAATTCACAGCAGCTTGCTGCAGAAGGCAGAGTGATTAAAAAGAACTGAAAAGCTTACACAGCAGCTGCCAGCCCAGCAAATAGAAGTGTTCTCCATACTGAAAAATGCGGAGCACAGGTTTTAGAGCTCCTTGACAACACAAGCCTCTAAGGAATATAATGAAACAAAGATAATACAAATATAAGCTAGTCCACTGCTATAGTTAAGACACTTGCCACAGCAAAGGCAAAGGAGAAATTAAAAAAAAAAAAAAAAAGAACATATGCTACAGAAGAGTAAGCTACAGACCCCCGGCCACTAGACATCCCCGTATCTGTTCCCATTTAGCCCAGATAAGTCCAGTCTTTACCTTTTCTCTGATCACCACAGCCTACCGTACTGGACCTTCTTCCATTCTTAACCTGGTCACAAAGATCTACCCAAGAGATGGCATAAAGAAATACCATATTCCCTACCTTATTTGACTCTAAGTCTCTCACCAGTTGCACTTATGATGTGGTTTATTCTTAATCAGTCTGACACCCCTTTGATTTTGCTTCCACACCTGCCTGATCTTGTACTGGCTTGTCCTCCTGTGGCATTGGTGTTAAAGCCCCAGCCTTCAATCCTTTTTTAATTTATATGCTGTTAACATGTTCTTAAAACACCTCCAGTCAAGGAAAGGTGATCTCTCTAAATCACCTCGGCTTACACTCAGGAAATTTTCTTGAGGTCTGACATGAATCTCAATGGCTGCAGTTTAGGCCTGTTTTTTTAATTACTGGGGAAGTTGGAGAAGGAAAGCAGGATGAGTTTATAGAGGCAGGAAAACAAGTGCTATTACTTATTTGCTCCAGCTTGGCAATGTCGTCGCAGAGTTGTGTCAAGTTCACTGTGTTATAGGAGCAGCCTAAGGCTGTAAAACAATTTGCTTCTGTTTCAGAGCAAATCAGCTGCATGTCAGCTGAGAAGCACACACGGTGCCAATGGTTGATGAACTTTGAGTCATCTCTCTCTGACAAGGGCTGGCACCATCTCTGCAATCAGATGCAGCTTCCCCTTTGCATTCCAGCAAGGACAGGTAGACAGTACTGCTGGGGGTGGGGGTGCAGGAACGCACTGCTGGGGTAAAGGAAAAGGAAGAAAATGCATTGCACATTATAATGTATTCTGCATTTTTAAATTGCCTACAGGTTATTGACAGGCTGGTAGTTTAGTGATAGTCATTTTCTAGAACTCAGTGGTCCTTCTGCTGACACTATATAATGATACATGTGCAGTAGCTTATATGAACATATGAGCTTATATTTAACTTGCTCGGGACTCAAAACCCACCCTACAAGGACTATCGCCATTCAGTCATGCCTTCACTTCCTTTTTTTCCCCTTGTTTTCTACCATGCTGCAGACATTGATATTGTTCTGCTTTTCCTCATTTTCCACTAAAATTGCCATAACCACATCAACTACCATTTCTCTTCCCATCACCTTTTCTGTTTTGTTTTACCACAGTACTTTTTCCCACTTACACACTCCCAAATCTTTCTTTCATGAAGTCTGTTCCCCATATATGCTCCCTGGTCTGGCACAATGTCCTTCTCTAAATATTCTCATATTTTCTAGTTGATTTTCCCTTTGCTTTTCCTTCCTTCTCCTTGTGGTCTAACATTGCCTCAGTTTTTTTCATCCTCTAACCTCACTCTCTACCCAGCATCAACCCCTTCCATTTGTATACTGCCCTCCCTCATTCCTCTCAAACTTCTTTTTCTCAGGCAGGTCACCCATGTTTTTCTTTATAACTTTCATACTTCCCTCTTCTCATTTATCTTTGCCATCATCTTCTTCGTTTGTTTCATCCAACTGCTGGGATGAATTCCATTTTCTCTGAGACACCTCAGTGCACTCTTTCTCAGGAGCTGAGCGGATCATAACAGAACCATACTACTTCCCAAACAGTCATTTACATTTCTACAGTGCCTTCTAGCTGTGCATCACAAAATGCTCTGAAAAGACGAGCTAAATCAGCAACACTGCATTTCTGAAGACAAGACTACTAGCCTCTTTCCTAACTATGTGAAATTTGGCACAGAATGGCAAATTGACATCTCCAAGATGGGCCATGTAATTTCATGGCCAGTCTTGCTCTGCAACCTACATTTCTCATATTTACCAGCCTTGCTGTGGGCGTGTGCTCTGTTTTGAACTTTCTTTTCACTTTTCTTTAGAATTACCTTGTGATTCCACTATTTTTTTTCTATAATTTCATATAGTTCTGTTTTAGAGCTGCTGATATCTAATTTCTTTGCAATTGTCAGCTCAGAAATGTTGCAGTGTTTCAGAAACAACATAGGGTTCTACAGAGAAATCTGAAAACGTGAAGCTTTTGAGAAAACTTTACTTGAAAAAAAATTCCTACAGGTAAAAATCAGTGGAACCCACCAAGAGTATACAACAACTCAACCCTGTAGCCACTGTAGTAGCTCCTCCAAAGGAAAGAGATTACACTGTGACTTGCTGCTCTCTTGCTGGGAAGACAGGTGACCTAAGTGTTTCATAGCAGCGGCGTGCTAATTCTCCAAGGGGAAGGAAGTTAGTCATTCCTTGTTTCTCAGCTGACTTATGACTACCTTGGCAGTGATGTAAGCGAAGAAGCTTGTCAAGTGCAGGGGAGAGAGAGTAAAGAAAAAAGGACAGGGTGGCTAAGGGGGGAAAACATGCAAAAAAGTAAATTGTATTGCAGACCTAAGCTGCTCTCCAGACGGCACTGCCAGAGTGGAACTGGTTATCCATGAACCCTGTTAACACAATGCTCTCGTGTCTTCCACATGTCCTCGTAGCCACTAAAAGATTTTTACCCCCCCATGCATCATACTAAAAGTTCCCAGTGCACCGTCAGGTTGCTCTTATGTCCCCCAAATCTCTTCCACTGTAATCACCCTAGTTTCTCAGTATCCCATACTCCTCACACCTGCCCTGATTTTCACAATACTTACGTTTCGCTCCCATACACCTTACCTGTTTGACTGGGCAAGAGGCAGCACAGGTCACGGCTGATTCAGAACATGAGAGCTGACAGCAAAGCTTGCAGATTGTACAGGTAAGATAAGGACTGAAGGCAAACTTTCCCTTTGTCTTCTTTCTCACAGTGAATTTTCATGACATTTTTAGGATCTTACCATCTTTGAAACGTCTGCTTCCAATCAATTTAGTTAAAAACTAGAATTTATTGGTGAAACTGTGGAGATCGATGGGCAAAGCGTAAGCCTTGTACTCCAGGAAGATGGCTGTTTCCATATCCCTCTTGGATCTTACATTGTTCCCAGATAAGTGATCTTTTGCCTTTTTCTTTCTATAACATGCACGTGAAACAGCCAAACAGAAAACAGGAGAGGGCAGAAAAAAGAAGGTGAGGTAAAGGAAAAGCAGCCAACTCCCATATCAGTCTTTAGTAATTTTGGCAGCCCATTAATTATTGTTTAGTTTCCTTTCCTGACACTGAGGAATGTCACTGATGTCAACATACAGCACTGCAGTTACAGTAGGTCAGATGTAGACACCTCCTAAATAACAAAACCAAAGCCAATCCTGGAATGAGCACTAAAACTCAAAAGCTGTTAAGTCATCAGTGTTTTTTCTTCCACAGATTTGGCAAGTTAGTCTGGTAACTAATAACATTTTGTAAAGGTGAAAATCCGTAGTCTCGTTAGCTTTCAAACACGGAAATTAACTCTTCTCTGATGCTTTCCTTCCTCCCGCCTCCTCTCAGATTTGAAAGTCAATAGCTGCATAGTAATATGATGGTTCAGGCCTGTATTTTGTAACTGGCCTGTAACTAATTAAAAGACAGGATCTTCAGCAGATTTTTCCACAATGTTTTACTTTAAAAAAACAATTTTAAAATCCTTTGTCTTAACTCGGAGCTCTTCAGTTGTGAAAGATGGGTATCTCAGAATAGAGGACAAGAATGTTTCTTTAAATTTAGTTTGTAAAATAGTGACTGTTATTGCTATTCTATCTGTAAAACTTCATATTCTTTCTATTGTCCTGTTTTCACAGCTTTTAAGTAAAAGCTGACAAAAAGAATACAACTCGATGACAACAAGTTTGCTGTAACCTTGTGAGGGCAAAGAAATGGAGACTGTTAATGGCAGGGGAGTCATTGGGAGACTTTATCACCTCTTGATTTTTATAAGGACAATAAAAATTGCTCATGAATAATGTCACCCAAGGAACTTGCTTTCTTATTGACTGTCTTAAGCCCAGAGCTATACCTGTCATCAAAGAGGTGATGAGCTACAGCAGGAGAATTTCTGGAGTGCTTCTTCAAATAAAACCAAGTTCTGTTACAATGTAAAATGTTTTTTTCTTTTTCATTGAGAAGTTTGAAATATTACTTCTCAGAGCATGGAATGGCCTTTTCACTTAATGAATAAAGTTCTGAAAAAAATGAGATTTTGCCTAGAAACTGTAAGGAAACGTTGCAAATTCTCCTGTCATTCCTTTTTAACCTGTCCTGTTTTCTCACTCATTCACGCCATGAAATGTGCTGTACTGCAGGTAGATGTCAGGCCAACAACCTGAGTTTTAATACTCGCAGACATCTTTGTTTGTATGTGATAGATGTTCCCCCGGCATGCCCTAGAGTCAGTCCTATAGACACTATTTACAGCCAGTTTGATGGTGCATTTGGTATATGTTGCATCCAGCTGTTTCTCTCCCTCAGTGGCAGTGCTGCTGCTGGAACACTACTACATACTCACTGGTTCCCCTTGGCTGTGGTTTCAAATTCTTTACGTTCATCGACTGCACATTCACTTCTGAACAGGTTAAAAAAATTAAACTTCGTCATCCTGATTTCTGCCCAGAACTGGTGAACTTCATTTTCTGGTTGATTGTGAGTAAATCAGGAAGTTTTAAGTATTTGCTATTCAAATGTATTTAAAAAAAAATCTTATTTTATGGAGTCGGAAGAGATGCTTGAAATTCAAGCTGTAGCGTTTCAGTGTCACTGGTCAAGTAAGTTGTATCTTCTGCTCTTTATTTTCACTCCTGATTTGAGGAATATATGAGCACTTCCAAAGCACACGCTTCGGGTATGTAACTGATATTTTTTGCCCGAAATATTTATGTGGGAATATGTAAAAGATGTTTTTGACAAGCAGGTGCATCAGTAAATATTGGCTGACGTTCCTGGTAGGCAGACACAAAATGGGCACGTTTATAGAACCAGTGATGTAGTTTAAAAAAAACCAAATAAATACTCTGATGTGTGTTTTTTTGCATTATTCCACCTCACGTTAATAATGTGACTGGGAAGACAAATAAAATGGAGGAAGCTTAGATGACTTGTCATATAGATCATGAGGTCTATGACAGGATACTAAAGGGTTATTATATGTCACTGAAAAGGAAAGGATTGTTTTTAAAGAGCTATTTTTATGTTTCATTCTGTGCATGTATAAGTGATAATTTGTGATCAGCCAGCTTTGTTCACTCAGTGCTGCCAAAGAACATCCCATGTAATAAGCTTGGCAAAATCCTCAATTAAATCAGGTCAAAGGAGGTCAGGGCCCATCAACCTTTCCAGAAAGGCACACCAGATTCCGCCCCTCCCCGCCCCCCCCCCACCCCAAACTAGAGATAAACTACATTCTGCTTCTCAAAGGGGCAAAAGGCTCCTGACTCCTATATGCACAAAGCTGTACATCACCTGTGCGCGCAACAGGCACCTCCACTGAAGTCATAGGAGGGAGCAGAGAATCCCTGGGAGTCACAGACATCTCCCTGAATGCACAGCAGCTCCCATCTTTTGACTCTGCCCAAACCCTGCTGAGTGCCAGTCGGAAGACACATGAGGTTTCTGATTTCTGGGATAAAGAATTACTTAGAGGGTCAGCTCCTCTTGCAAAAAATACATAGCTTCCACATCTAGCCTGTGGGGCGGGTGCTTCCCTCAGCATGTCCTGTTGTCTTGGTTTCCTGACTCTCTGACTTTGCAACACAGCAAAACCTCGTTCAGGCCTATGCGCTCGTGTTTCTTATTTCTAGAAGCTTGGGAGCCTGAGGGTGGGGAAGGAAAAGGTGGCAGCTGATTCATGAATGGAGTCAGGACACGGCTTGGGTAAAGTGCCTTACACGAGGCCTGGGAATCACTCCCCAGTCCTCCAGTGTTGGTTTATCCTTAGCCTATACCGTCACAAAATCGTTACTTGGAAAATCCATTGTACCATGCATTGAGCGGAACAGTGATGTGTGGGACAACCCACATTACACAGATGTCCATGGACTTCATGACACCCAAAGTCCATTTTAGCCTTGGCATCTTTTTCAGATGGTGCAGCCATACGTAACAAATCCCTCAAATGTTACCACAGGACACAAACAAAATACTGCTAAGCTTTGGTTCAAAAAAAGGCAGGCCCGGGTTTGCAGTCTGTTAATGTGGGCTATAATGGTGACACACAGATCTAAAGGAAAACCTCTAAATATGGCTAACCACACTAGGTTTCTGTCTCCTCATATTGTTTTCCAGCACTTTTAGAGCCTGCACAAAACCTGAGTGGAGGCGGCATTCAATTTGTTGGCACTGCATAACCCCTCTCCCTTCTTTCCATTAAAAACTGGACTTAAACCCACTCTAAAAAAAGCAAAGCAGGAAACAAGCAGTCACTAGTCAGGGGGTAGACTTTCCTGCCTCGTGTTGGTTATTCAGCAGGGGAAGCATATATGTGAATCACCTGATCCAAATCATGTTGCACTAAAAATGCATTGGAAGAGACAGTGGAAGAGGTAAATGGGCAGCAGATGGGGGTGAAGGAGAAACCTACACTTGAAAAGCTTAGAGGAGTAGGAGAAAGAAACATGGACAGAAAGTTCCTTTTGCAAACAGGACTACTCATTGTTTCACACTGAAGGAACCTGCATTCATACAACACTTTCCTCAAAAGAGGTATTTTCAGTTGAGAAGTACACAAGGAGACATAGCAGTCGTGTACTGCAGGCTGTTCATGAAAACTAAAATATTAGCAAATGCTACTCTTAAATGCTAGGAAAGGCACAGATTTTTTTTTTAAATTCACATTAAAATTACACATTCACGGTTGTTTTCACTTTACACTACTCTCTTTAGCCTATTTTGCTCCTTTTCTACTCCCTTTCTGCCCGGATGGGTTGGTGAAGCAAACAAGCAGAATCATTACTTTCACAGGCTGAAAGAGAAGATGGCCTCCACGGTCCCATGCCAGGAAGGCAGGACTGAGCAGCAGTCACCTTACCTGAAGGGAGACATGCAGTCCTTTGCTCAGCAGTGAGATTGGCGGTTCCCAGGCAGGAGTAAAAGCAGGGATCCTGGCCAGCTTCCCCGTGCCCCCTGCAGCACGTCTTCTGCTGACTCCGAAGCCCACATTCAGATGGCTACTTCTGCACATCACAGGTATGCTTCAAATTCACAGTACTCTGCTATCATGCCCCCACACCCAAGACAAATTTAAACCTACAGCGAGGAAGGGCATAACCCCTTAATGCGAGGCTGACAATGATTAATCCGGTACAGCTAAACGAGATGCACGCAGAGAAGAAGACTACCCTTCAGTGAACATCTAGGTACAGAAGCAAAAGCTGTTTATCACCATTCCATCATGTGCGTTTCCATCATTTGTCAGCGTGAGACACTTCCTACAGAGTCCTTTAGGAAAGAGAGGAGGGAGGTCTGAACATCACTGCGCCTCTGGCAAAAACCACCTCATACAGGTTTTCTCTGAACCCCCTTTTTTCATGCCTTCTGCTCTTCGTGTCCTTTTGGTCCTTACTCCAGTGTTCAATGGAGTCTGCTAGCACAGTCCTCAGAAGCAGCTCATTCACATTTCTTTCTTCAAAATCTGCAGCAGTGGGCTTCAAGTACCCTCAGACAATTTCTATCTCAGAAGACGACAAAACTTTGACTCATTCATCCACCTAGCAATAGCATAGTGAAACCAGGTAAACTAAGAGAAGTGTATTGAATGTGATGGTATTACGGTATTTTTCCACAGTGACAAAAAGAAAAGTCAAAGATATTATTCAGATGGAGAAGGAAAGAGGTGTAGAGCCACTACTTATGAAAATTACATGATGCAAGAAAATTATAATTCTTGTTGACGTTAGGTGCAGTGTTCAGCACTTTGAAACTGAATGCACCCAGCTAAAATGCCAGTTTCTAGTTTAGTTTACAGACTGGACCCATGGAAGATATCGCATTGTGAATGATTTAAATTACAGTATATCATGCTCTAACAATACACCTTCGTTCTCAAGCAAATGTTATCTCCTGCCAATACTAATCCTGACCAAGATATACTTCCTTTCACTATGTTGGAAAAGAAGATTATATCTCTAGCATCCCATGCCAGAAAAGATACATTTCAGACAGGAAAGGAGCTGTCTGCTACCCCAAAATTTTCTGATGTTTACTGAAATCCAGTAGCTGTTCAAAGAACCACTTGAATACCATCCTTGAGACAATTCAGTCCCTCCAGTTTAGAAGTAGAATAACCTCAGGAGATCAAAACTGGCTGCCTTGCTTAGACCTGGATGCTGTAAATGCTAGGGAGGACAGATTTCCAATAATACAATAGGCAACGCTACAGATACTGATTGCCTCCTAGCTCCTGATCCCTAACAGCAGACTTCAGCGTGGTACTAACAGCTATGCCACAATCCACTGGACCCATAGTCACTGGTGCAAGTCAGATTTATTCTTTAAAACATATTTCTTTAAAACATATTTTGCTGAAACTCCTACTCAGAATTTCAGAAATAATATGCATTGATCCCAACTAATGGAAATGTCTGTGAGTTGTGGCGGTGATTGAATTCAGCAACACAACTGGACAAACACCACGAACACTATTTCCATGAACAGACAGGGCAAATTCAAAATGGCATGTCCTTTCCTGCTTGCACTTCATGGACAGTACACTCAAATGTTGCCAGATTGACTGCTTACCAAAGCTTATTTTAGAGTTACACACATTATTTGCGGATATTACACCTTAAGTGTGCTAGGAAGCTTATACATACCACCAAATAGGGCTAGAGCATCATGGTTTATGTAGTCCACTGCCACTCAACAAGAGCTAAGCATTATGCTCAAGAAATATGGCTTTAATTTCAGGAGAAGCATGTGCCCTCAAAGAGGACGCACACTAATTATTTAATATATTCATCTAACAATGAGATTCGTGAAAATGAAATTGGTTTGCCAAAGTAGCTTCTTATTCATTATGCTGTTCATTAGGATGTATTTATTCTCCCCCGTTCAGACAATCATAACAAATTTTAAATACAAAAAAAAGGAAGAAAACTTTAAGGACAGTATACCAGAGAGCTGTGAGCCATTGAAAAAGCACAAAGTAATCCTGTGACACATTCCTGCAAGTAAGCACATAGGTAGGTGGTTTGCATTGCATTTTTTTAGTGCTTACAAAAAGAGAATGACAGAAACATGGTTTAGACTGGCTAAATATTTTAATGTTACTGTATCCTATGCAATTTGGATTTACTGAACAGAGCCAAATGGACATCTTCAAATCATTCAATTTGAAGCATGTTGCCAGCCAGACTATAGCCTGTGGCCTTATAAATTACACAATATAGAAAGCCTTCTCATGGCTTTGTCAGAGACCAAATACGTTCTCCCCCTACCCAAGAGGGCTGAGCATTCAAGCATAATCCCAGGAAATCCTGTTGTATTTACAAAAGATGCTGTCATCCCGACTTGCACTTCACAGCTCCCCCCAGGTGTGGCTGGACACTTCCAAATGAAGTCACTGGAAGCACGGGCACATCTGCAGAGTTGCAAAGTGCTTTTCTGATATCAAACACCAAGAGGTAAAAAAAAAAAAAATACACTGTCTTTATGCTCAACACTTCTTATTCAGCAGCCAGTTCTCTGAGAAAAAAAGTTCTGGCTGTCAGTATTACTGAACCCTATGTTTGCCCAGCTGGAGCGCCCTCATCTCACACCCAACCAAGAATGAGCCATGCAAGGTTGAGAGCTGTGGCAGTCTCACCAAGTTCTGCACCTGGAGCATAAGCTTCCCGTACGGTGCTGCCTCACGCTCCTGAGGAGGGACTCAGACAGCCCCGCTGCTGCTTTTGGCTCCCTGATCCTCTGTACCAGTGCATCTTTAAATCCAGAGGTTACCAGTATCTGGTGCCAGGGGGTGGAAAGGGGTGGAGGCTGTAGCTCTGCAGCCCATCCCACGGTACTAGCCTAGATCTGTGATAAAGCCTGGGATTTAGGGGAAGCGGTTTGCATGAAGACCCAGGAGGGAACTCCCCTTCTACTGAAACAGCAAATCTTTCCCACACAGCGTCCCAGCTCCTGCCCACACACGGCGTTGGTCTCAGACCTGGAGGGATCTGCCTTTCTCTATCTCTTCAGGCCTCCAGAAGTTTTCCTCCCCCACTTTTGGCACTGATCCCGAAATGCAGCTGTTCCACAGTAATGCAACAGCTCTTCTTTCCCTGCTCCTCCTTTAGTGCAGGCTGATATCAGCCATCCGTGTGTGGGTCCCTTCCCAGGAGGGAACAGCCAGAGCAATTAAGCTCTGGTTGTGCTTGCTGACATCCCAGCTCCAAAGGGAGACGGTTCGACTGTGCAGACACCAGCAGCCTACATGACCAAATGCATGCGCTCCACCAGTGGGTGCAAACAGTGATAATCAGAGCCCCCTTCTACACTCAGTGTATCCAAACCAGACTACACAGTCTAAGTCTGGCTCAGTCTGACAATTCCCATACTTCTGTGAAAGCAGAAAGGCTTTTCCCTTTCATCTCTCCTGCTTCTTCCATCTTTAAAAGGCCAGGCTTTCCTTTAGGCATACAAAACCCCAAGGACATCTGTGACGGATTTGGAGATGCCTGTAATTGCACATATAATCTTTTAAATGTTTGTTTGATTACTGGAAGGCAATTTCTGTACAAAAACACAAGGTTAAACTGAAAAACAGGCTGCCTGCATCTGGCAGGGAAGAACACAGTTGAGTTTCATACAGCTCAGCCATTTACCTACCCCTTCTGGAGAGGGTTTTCACGCTTAGGACCACTGGGCTCTTCAGGAGGTACTTCAGAGGATCCAGAGGGGTCTTATCTCTCCTTTCAGATGATAAGTAGGTCTGGGAATACTCTAGGACAAGGCAAGAAACGTTTTCATGCGATTGTATGAGAGCTTCCTGAAGTCAGGCTAATCTTTTGTGTAAGAAGAAAAAACTTGTGGACAGCAGACCATCTGAGTAGGTTTAAAGAAACATATCCTAAAGTACTCAGAAAGACTGTTAAGGGAGACAAGCTTCAGTCCTACCTTGCCTTCACTCACAGTTGAGGGTCCTGGTGGCCTCCATTTTTGAGCTGGAAGGCTTCTGAAGACAACAGGTCTGTACGTGAATTATCTGCTTTTATATTTCTTCAGTGTGTGCGTGTCACTGCAAAATTTAGTTCTTAGGAAACACAGAGTGCTGGTTTATGGACAAGCCTCTACTTCTAGACTCAAAGACCCTAAGCTAAAGAACCTGTAGGGCATACAAAACCAGGACATGATCCCAGGACTAAAGATTCATGGGAGTCTTCTGTGAAAGATTGCCACATAAAAGATTTTTTTTCTGTAAATGGCTGTGACCTAAACAATTGAGCAGAGGGGCAGAAGAGAAGAGAGACTCAAACTGGGTCAGACCATAATTTCCAGCCTTTGAGGATCCTTTCTGTCTCCGCAGGCCCCTCTCATATTCATGCTTCAGGTATCAAGAGCCAGCTTCTGTTGCCACAACACCTAGCTGGCTGAAGCTCCAGCTGCCCTCCCAAGTACCTTTTCTCTCTGGGGCAAACGTGCTCTCTCAGCCTTCTTTCCTTCTGTCTGGGAGATAAGTCATGCACCAGAACCAGGGAATTAGTGAAAACATAGCTGGCAAAGGGCAACCTTGAATACTGCATCCTGCCCAACCCACCCATGCCGTCCCACAGTGACCAGACTGCTTTGAACAACGTTCAAACATGTTCTCCAAAAGGGGAGGTTAGACACCACCTGGCCCAGTGTGGATGAATCCCCCGGCAGCTGCGCAGCATCTTGTTTGCTGCAGCATGACAGTGCTGCTTCTCACAGCCTGCATGCCTGGGAGAAAGCAGGGGGAACTGGAGTGGCTCTCCCGGCTGAGCAAGAGTAATGGGCCCAGAGAGCTTAGAAAAAGGAGAAAACATCCTCCCACTCTGTCCTCAGGCTCTTCTGGACACTTAGACATATCAGCACCACTGTGTGCAGGAAGCAGGGGTGGTGAGAGGAGGCTGGAACATTTTGCCTCAGGATGATAAACAACTCTCAGAGGCTATCCTGGGGATTAACAGAAAGAAACCAGCATAAGAGGAGCTAATAGGGTAAAAGCAGTGACAGGAAGGAGCGACTCCATCACTAACTGCTACCACTTCAGCTCTCCAAGCGCAGCTTTTCCCTCCTCCGCATCAAGANNGTGATGGAAAGGAAAGTGTTGCCGGAGAATTCTGGTCTGCTCCTAACAATGGTTTAATCTATTTGACAAGCCCTCCCCCTAGGCTCTCCCCTGCTAAAAATAATCAACGCTTCAGCCTTTCATGGGAGTTTAGCCATCAGACTGTGGGATCAGTGCTTTATTTCCTCCTTCAGCCACACACTTCTCCTTCTACAGGTGGCAGAACTCCTTCCTTCTGCCTTGCACCACCACTGGCTTTGACAGGGTGCCTGACACGCAGCACACGCGAGCTCGCTTCGAGCCACAGGCTAGTTTGGGCAAGGCGGTGGTCAGCCCTGCAGTCCTCAGCATCGCTCTGATTTCTCCTCCTTTATTTTAACCGCTTCAGGCATAGCCACGCTAGCCAAGGTGGGCTTGCTCCCCAGCTCCAGGTGCAGTCAGAAAGGGGGAGTGGGCAGGGGGGCTGCCCCAAGTGGACACTGCTGGGAGAGGACACTCTGGTGGGTGCCCAGGCTACCCAGGGAGCTGCACTGCGCTGGCTGCTGGGAACACACCCAGGCCCCCATGATCCCAGCCTCTTCAAGACTTCCTAAAAACTACCCAATTCCAAACTGAAAGTTATTCATGGGGAGCTTCTGTACTGGGGGTGCACAGCTAATAATTTCATATTGCTGCAATTTACAAAATAATGCCAAAGAGCAGCCGGTAAGGTTGCTGTGGAACTGTTTCGAGTAATGCAGATCTGCAAACAGTAACTGCTCTCTCCCAAATATGCCATGGATGCATAAGACCCTTTCCTTGTCTAATTCTCAGTGCTCCCTCTGCTCCAATTTTTCCCTTTAGGAGCTCTTTCAAGGCAAAAATGAAAGGTGTGTTACCCTGTGTAAGTCTCCATCAACTGCTCTGTATTGCCTCTAGTGACAGAAGTGCAAAGCAGTGTATATTAGGTTACACAGCAAGGAAGTACAAATTAATCACATTAATGGGAGAAACTTCAGTCATATTCATCTGAGCATTACACAAACAACACAGTAAGCAGCCTTTCATTTAATGAGTGTGAATCCATCTTTAAAAAAAAAAAAAAAGCACACTGTGTATTCCATCTAGTGCCTTGTCTTTGTAAGGAGTTATTTTCTTCTTTGTGAATACAGGACCACAGAATACAGACAGAAAACCCTGCCTGGGAACACTTTCTATTTTCAACTAGACACCTGGCATCCTCCTCAGGAGGAATGGAAACACTGAAAGCAGCAGCCAAGATGGATCTGAAGTTCAAGCCTACATTCTTTGCTTTCCCAAGTGCACAAAGTTCACTGCTGCCAGTCTGTCCAGTGTTAAAATATTTCTGCAGCGTTTATCTATTCTTTCTTAGTCTCCTACTTTCCCGGTATCCTTTCAGCATCCACAACTGTTGTGGGAAGAATACGTTCATGATTAATGATCAAATACAGATAGGTTTAATCACAGATAAGCTGAATATGAAATCTGGAAAATTGAAGTATGCAGCAAATTTGAGATTATCAGATCAAGATTATCATGGACTGCTCTAGTAACTTTTCCCCTTCATTTCCTTTGTAGATTATCATCACAAATCCACTGTTTGTGCACTGACAGATAAAGAGAAAAAAATGTGTTAAGTGATTTGTCCAATATTATATGGGCAGGGGTGCCAGTCTTGTGCCTGAACTACCTCGCTGAATCTTCACTAAAGGGAATGCACCAGATGCTCCTTCATTTGATGTTGGCATCTGACTTGCTGCTTGGGCAACCAAGTAACTCCTCTGCACCTGCAGGCAAATTCAAGCCTGCCTTCTCCCAGTGTGCAATTTCTTTGTTGTAACACAACAGTAGAGCGAGCCTGAACACAGCATTACAGATGTGCTTTCAAATCCATGTTTCGTTCCCAGGCCTTTTTGCACTTCTATGCTCCTATTAGGCCTCTAAGACCACCACAATCTATATTATAAGGTGACTTGTACGCACTTCCCAAGTTATTTAAAACCCCAGGCTTAATTATCACGCCACTTGTGGAAATAGAGAGGGTTCTAGTTTTCATACACAGCTCCTTCCAAAATCCCTTAAGTAGAGAGTAAAGAAAGATTTACTTCAGAGTCAGGATGGGGAAAGGAGGGGAAGCTTTTTCTCCAGAGCTCTTCTCAGTCTAATGTTGCATAATTCACTCGCGACTTATCAATGTCTGAAGAGAAAGAAACACCTCTGGAGTGATCTCTCTCTCTTACCTTCTCTCAGGCAAAGAGCAGCAATTAAACACCTACGCATCGCCCAGAGGATAAACCATGCCTTGTGCTTCACATGAGCAAGTAAGAGCCCTTGAGTGGACTGGAATTGAATCTGCTCCTTGGAAGAAAAGTGTGTGCATGCCATGCCTGAGCTGCTGGCTAGCCGGGATTGCAGAAGTCTGGATGCAAGTATGAAGACACACAGTAGAGGAAGGGAAATACATGGAGAATGAATTCAGTGAAAGGAAATGGTTGGAAATCAGTGACCATTTTCTCATTTAAAAGACTCCCAGTGGACATGACAGTCTGCTGGATAGCTAACGTGAAGCCTTCTGGGTCTGCATTGCTAGAAGGCATACGGCAATATGTGACTAGGTGACTAGATAAAGCTGGGACCCTTCTACCGTGAAGAGAAACCCCACCTATCGAAGCCTATGAGAGCTTGAATAAGGCAAATCTCACCCTTTGCATTTACAGTCAACTCTAAGGTATTCAACGGGTTGCCAAATTTTGTGCATTCTGTGCCATCCCTTTTTGATCACAGACAAAACTCTAGGCTTTTATTCTCATGTATATTCCTAGTCCTGTGATTTGGGTAACAGAATATGGTAAACATAACAGGAGTACGAGCCAACTCATTTCCAGGCAAAAGTCCTCTGTTCCTACATAGTATTCTTGTGCCATCTAGTGGTCCCTAGAAAACGGCAGTAAATGTGGAGCACTTCATGTATTCTCTTGCAAACTAGGAGCAGATGGAGGTAAGATTATTGTATCTGCGAAAGGTCAAGGGAAACCCTACTGTATATGACTAGGCTTGCGCTGAGAAGCTAAATAATACAATTAGAAATTTGGTGTTTTTTTTCATTTACGTATTCAGCCCATGGAGAGTATAACAAACATGCCAGGGTAGTTAGGCAGTTCATAAACTAACAGAAGAAAAAAAAGGTTATTTAAAATGTTATTTACTTTTTCTTACAAAACATATTTTAACTCTGGGCAGGGATACTGGTCTGCAGGCAACACAGTCTCCTATCACATCAACTAACTCTGAGTAATCTATGCAGAGAATATTATTTCCCCATTCAGCTGCTCGCAAGAGGACTCTGTTTTCCTACACCTAAGGGGCAGGAGAGGAGACACATGTCCTTCCCACAAGACAGGTCTGCTGCATGATTATGCAGGTGAAAATACAGAGTCTTCAGTCAAGAGGGACCTTCATGCTCTGAAGGAACATCCCATAGATAACAAGCATTTGTTCAGAGGGTCTTCCACCCTTCACAGCTACTCTCTGTGCTGATTTTCATACATCACTCATACTTAGCCCGCTCTGCCCTGACCCCCCAGTGAGATGTGAAACCATGGAGTGGGAAACCACAGATACCTGACAGCAGCGTAGCATTAAAAGGAAGTGAATTCGGAGGCAATTTTTGATCCAGGTGTGGTTGCAGGTCCTCCATGTTTGCTCCCTGCATGTAGTCTTCTGTTACAAGACATTTGTTCAGTGTACATTAGTTAGAAGTCAAGCTGCATTGGCTCTGTATTCTGGTTGGATAATTAGGTCTACCCAAATTTATAACACTGCAGTCTCATTTGGAGTGAGCACTGTGCTAGCTAATTACAGCATCAATTACAAACTGTTTTCAGCTGCTAATCAAATGATTCACAGAATATCAATTATGTGCTAAAGAAATTCACTTAATTCCAAATAATTACATTCTTGAACTTTGCAATTTGTTCATCAACAATTTACTAAATAAAACGGGAGGTTAATGTTCACAGAGAGAGTTATCCACTTGGATTCGGAGGTCCCTGCCAGATTTCCTTCTGGCAGTCAAAATAGACAACAGTTGACAGCGGCTTGCTTAACCTTTGTTTATTTCCTCATTCATACTTCTGCTTGTGTTTTGTCATCTAATTATAAACAGATAATATAACAAATTCAGCTGAAAGGAAGACACAAACTTCAGGGCGAGGACTGCTTTTTGTTACAGACGTGAATGGAGTTCAGGTGCTGTACCGACATAGAGAAAAATCTCAGTAAAATAAGCACACAAAAACAGATCTTGCGACTGATCTGTGCTTGCTGTTTTCCTAGGTCTTCTGCCAACTCAACACACTTTGCATAGTACTCATAATTGTTTCTGTCAAATATTTTTGCACATGTACTTCAAGTGTAAAGTTATATACCCCTGAAACAGAAATAAGTTACATGTGGGAAACTCTCATCTTACCAGCTTTGCTAGTGGAGTTGATAAATCCAGAAAAGGCTTACACCTTGGTGCTATTAAGTATGGGAAGTCTAAGAAGTCATTTACCTCTGTGGGCTGACCATAGCCTTGAAAAGTTGATATTTCTACTCTATTATTAAAACCACACATGGCAGACTGCTGCATAGTGAAGGCTAATAAGACATGAAGCGCTACTCTGTGTAACGCAAAAGGGCTAAGCTCTGTGTCCAGAAGCCGCACACAAAACCTGAGAATCACGCTATAGCTCTGGTCCTCTTCACGGTAAATACTTCATCAGGTATCATTCAATATTACGAAACAGCAATATAGAGAGAGACACAGGCTTGAAGGTTAGAATGCAAATACCTACCCATATTGCTTACATGACAACTTGTGTTCTGAATCTAGTCAGTAACAAGACAACGTGGTCTTTGGGCAGGGAAAAGTCAGGTCTGTGAGCATACAAACAACATGCATGCAACCCAGATCAAGCTACTTGCTCTGGGATGCCAAATTGAAATCCAGTTACTGAAGACAGAGTACAAGTAGCCTCAGAGCTTCCAACACCTTAAAGTAATCGAACTCATGAGGAGTTCAGTACCATTTGGTAAGTATTTAATGCTACTGCAGCATTTTGTCTTTCTATTAAAGAAAAGGAACACCATGCTCAAAGCTCAAAAAGTACCTATAGCAAAAATATAGTGTAAAGAGACAGATGAGAAATGAAGGACATAAAAGACGTTGAGGTAGGTAGGTAACACTAGAAAATGAATAAACAAGAAGCATCTATTATTTTGCCACTGTTCATTGATCATGAATGCACTCAAAGTGCACAGGTTAGCAGGGAGAAGCAGTAGTTAAAGGTGACCTCATATAAAACATTCCTATCTTCTGATAGGAAACAAGGCACTTTGTAAGATTCCTTCTTCCCTTAGCATTTTTTGCTGGACTTAATTTTGTACCTTCCAAAAGCAGCAATGTTTGACATTTGCATAAGATTTCCTTCCTGGCAAAGTGGCAAAACTACAGCCACTTATGAAGCACCAATCCATATCAGATGGGGCAAGAGTGATTCTTCTGTGCCACATACTTCTCCTATGCTTTATATGTATACATATACCATTTACACTTATTTGCACAGCCAGAGCTAGCAGTCACAAGAAGAAATCTCCCTGTCTGGTACCGTCCATTGACCACCTTTTATTTATGATGCTATTGTAGCAAAGTGAGACCTTCAAGACACAATGTACTTCAGGTTTGCGCATCATGTTTGTCTCCGTCTCACTGAGCTACAGAAATGAGCTACCGAGCCCTGTTCAACTCAGAACATACCCTGAAGCTGAAACACAACCTGGAATCCTACACACCGATGATCAGTTGTTGGCTTGACATCTTAGCTAGCAGACAGCTTGGTAATACAATTTCTCATTTCAAGGGCAGTCTGAAATACAGTTCAGCATGAAACAGAGCCTAAATCTCTTTCAAGTGATTACGCTTGCATATGCTGCTTTGGTATCCAAAGCTGTAAAAGGAAATAATCACATTTCTTTCATGCTTTCCAAAAAATGCAGTTAATCGAAATGAGTCAGTATCTTCAGTGGCTTTTGATTTCTAAATAGATAGTGTATTTATAAATATTTCAAAGTTTCCTTTTGAAGTTTGTTTTTCTTCCCTTTGCAGGACCAGCTACCACTAAAGTTAATTGATAATTGATCCTAGTTTAAACTTGAGGATGCTTTTACTTTATATCATTTTGCAAAACTGTGTAAAATACACAATTACTTAATACTTAAATTTATAAAGCCATGTATAACTGTCCAACAATCTGCTTATTGATTATACCACGTTTCTGCTTTGGCCTATGTTTGAATTTCCCTGAATTTAAAATTATACTTCTCCCTCTGTATGCCTCATCTCCATTTTCCAGCAAAAAAGGGAAACGGAGACCAAAATCAGAGAACAAGCTGCTGTATCGTATTAAGCCTAAGAAGCACACTGTGAAATAAACAGCCCTATACCAAACAGGAGTGGTGCCACAACTGTCCTGCTTGGCAGCAGCTAAGTCATCACTTATTAGTAGGCACAATCTCAGGAGTCACACAGATTTTTCAATAGCCACATAATCTCCTCAAATTAAGTCAACTCTAAATTTCATGCATCCCAGCTCATAAACAGGAACAAACAGAATGGCCAATCTCAACCCCACACTGCTACAGCAGCGCGGGAGAGCTGCTCTTCTCAGCTCTTTCACCCCTTTACAAACATACTTACACATTGCCTAGTAGTTGCTGCTCATCTCTCTCTGTTTCTTTTTTCCTCAGTCGTAAAACCCAAACGAGTTTCCTGGTGCACAGAAGTTACGCTATTATTGAAAGAGGCTTAAGATCTTCAGACTGAAAAAGGGGTGAACACAACAGTACAGAGTATTACTAATTAATGCTACACAGCCAAAAGTACCCTTGCTAAAACCTTTCAGACCACTCCCCCAGACTCCTCTCCACCACAAAAAACCTTCCACACCAAATCTATTAGGCCCTCATTAACTTCATGCAGGCAGGTACTGTGTATCATTAACCCTGGCTAGACCTTGGGATTGCAGGAAGGCACGCAAGTCTGTTGCAAGGACAGCACTCTCAGAGGCTCCTGCAGGTTTAACAAAATGTAATTCAGTATTTTTTTCCCTCCTTCTTCTTTTTCTGGCTACTGATCTATAGTTCTGTCTTTCTAAAGCTATTCTTTTAGGTCACCTTGTGAGATGAGAAGCAGCTCACATGTACATCAAGTATGTTGCTTATACAAAACCAGAAGTCACAGCAGCTTTATGGATTACCTCACATCACCAGGAAGAGTTGCTGTATGAGACTTACATGACATCTCATACTTATTTGTCCCTGGAAGACAAAACCAGAAAGTTTTTGTTACCCCTTCCACCTGGTAATACTGCCTTCATAGAGCTGTCTTTCACAGCAAGCTGCTAGGGAACATATTTCTCTTTACCAAAGAGTGGTATGTTAGTGTTGGTCCCACAGAGAACTGGCTATGACAGCCTTCTGCAAGCTGCATGAATTATTGCCATCCTATGAACAAGCTAAAAGAATAGTTTGAAAATGCTAAAAAAGCCTTGTGATGTTTGGACCATTTGCACTTCAAAAAACAATGACATGAAAGCTTCATTAAAATCCAGTGCATAATCTACAGACCAATGTCCCTACTACATATCCAACGGAAAATAAGTCAGTCTGTTAAAGCAGATCCTCTCTCTGAAGCACATCTGTGACTGTCATGGGTCTACACAGCTGTGCTTATGTCTACCCTACTCTCAATACGTACCTTGAACTTGGTATTTGCAAGAGGTGTTCCTTAGGACAACTCCACGAATGCTGTCACCTACTTGGGCAAAACTGTCCAACTCCGGTCTCACCCTTTCAAGCTGAGTCACTAGTGATCTCAGTTACAAGATCTTGCCCTTGAGTAAGAGACAAGAATTTACCCTCAGGCTCAGGACAGCTCCAAGTACCTCACAGTTCTCCTCTTACAAATCCTTCAAACACCTTCTTTCTCAGTGCTATGTCTCAAAAAACTTGGTAGCTGATGCCTTGAGGCTATGGTCATTACCCATCTCACTGATCAGTACTGTTTTCCCATGTCTTAAGACTATGTTACCTGGGTCTTGGACTGCCTTTGTTGTCTGTGTTTCTACCAGAACTAGCTCAACAGGGTTCCAGGCTTGTAGCTAAGGTGAACAGTGATTACACACATACACACAACCTGCAACAAGATGTGATGTTTAACTGGTAACTTGCTGCTGTGTTGATTCAAGCTTCAAGGACTCTCTTCCATCTTAAATTTCAATAGACTTCTTGTCCAGCTTTCATGTCATTAAGGGTTCTCGTTATTTACACTCCACAAGCATAGAGGAGTTCCATCTACATGGGCAAAGGCTTGGCTGGGGGGTTATAGCTCTCTTAAATGTCTGATAACATTAGCCAAAGAAATAATGAAATGCCTTGAGAGTTATGAGTCATGAATACAATGTCTGTTCTGCAAAAGCAGAACAGATGACTAAGCTCAGATGGGTAGAAATCTTCAAAAACAATACAGCAGCCAACCTCTTCCTAATGATGTCCACAGGGGTCTGATCAGTGACAGTAACACAAAACCAAGGCTGAGCCCTTCTGGAAAAAAAAAAATCCTAGCACTTGTATGTGCTGGCAGAATTAGCTTTTGAGGTTTTATTTCTTTCAAGTGTTTTGCTGGGAGCAGTGGATAAGTGCGGTGGATTCATGTTCTGTCGGTACCTGGCAGTCAGGTACAGCTGATCCTGCCTTGGAGTGTGAGCTGGGTGCTTTCTCAAGATTCATTTTTCATGAGTCCATGAGATCCATGTAGCAATTAAAGCGGCAAACCAATCATGACATTTATGCTGCACATCTACTTGCTTAAAGGTCTTTGAAGCGCTGCAGTTTAGTCAGAGCAAAACCACAACCTGAGGTTATGGCTTGCATGCTTCTGTTCATCCAGGATATACAGCACCATGTTAAGACTTCCTTACACCCAGAAGTTGCTTTGTTTTCATTGTACTAGCATAAATTCTATATGGTAAGAGGTGCTTGAATACACAGCTGATAAACTACAGCTTAATACATCCCTGTGCACCAGCTCAGACCCAGTAGGTGTTCTTGGGCACAGTTACCTCCATCAAATGCAAGATAGCAGCACTTAGCTTCAAACTATTTGCAAAGAAGCTGAATAGCAACAACCTGCTATTTTCTTCAAGCTGAGAGCAGTGCCCCTAGGTGGTTACTACAGCCCGGCTAGCTTACGGGAATCTTACACTCGGTCACATGGGTGAGTTAGTTCTAAGCTACAGAGGAGATGGGCATATATACCAGCGTAATACGGCCATATATACCAGCGTAGCAGAGTCCTCTGACTTCAGAGAAGGTGCAGCAAGTGAACTCAAGCAACACGCAAGGAAGGCTGATGCCAATTTGGCTGAATTTGCCTGAAGTAACATGCAGCAGAGAGCAGGGTGGGAAAGTATTTAACAGAATACAGACAGCTTTGGGGAAGAACTTCTCTCCGTCAGCGTTTTCCTCTTGCGCTGTGGGTGAAGCCGACAGGAACCGCAACCCCACGAGAGGGCTCTGCCAGCGCAGGCATCAGCACCATCAGCCCTCCCAGTGAGCGACTCCCACTGGTGCCCCTTCACATCTTGCCTGTACGCAAGGCTTCTTAGCAGGGAGTGTCATTGCCTTTGTGGCAAGCAGCCTTAAAATAAACCAAAATACGCCTGACTTGGTGTGACACGAAGGCATCTCTCCCGTGTGATCTAACTGTGCCTGGAACATGTATAAATAAATGGTAACAAGGAAATTACTCGGATGCCGTGTTCCTACTAGACCTCCCCCAGCCAACACTTGTACCAGCAATAGTTTAAGAAAGCCTGGTGTGGATAAGGTTTTTGAGATCAGTCAAGTAGGGAAAATGCTACTGTATATGAGAAAAATAGCTTCCTCCTATGCAGAACCGAACACAGGGAAGGGGAAAGGGCATTTAATTAGTACGCACTGATCAAGATAAGACAGCTGAGTTTGGCCTCTGTATCTTTTAATATAACCTTCATTAAAATTCTGAAGTGAAAATAACTGTGTAACACTAATCACAAAAGTATAAGGAGAATATACATTCCAGTTCAAGGAAAGATTTGTCCCTACAATGCATACGAAAAATCGAATGATGAAGGTCATTTAAATGCCATTGAATATGTCCCCTGGAACAACTGCCTGGGCTCACTGGTAATAGCACCTGTCAAATGCACAGTGCCTGACTGCTCCCTGCTATCAGTAGAAGCAGCGACTATAATTACTCGCATTAAAAGAAATACAGGTGTAAACAGCCAGAGCAGTGGTGACGTAGGAGGATGATACACAGAAACAGCAGTGACAACTTCAGCGGGCTGCTGCTTACTAGCTGGCAGCAGGGATGTGCTTCTTCCTCGTGGCGCTGGGCTCACATGAGCACCATGATGTCTTCCAGCGGCTTTCGGGTCAGCGCAGGCACGGTAGCATCTTTCTTGGGATAGCCAACGGGGAGCAGCAAGAGTAGCTTCTCGTTTGCTGGACGCTGGAGCAGCACCCGGAGTTGGGGGCCGCAGTTGAGGGGTGTGGAGGTCACTGTGTACAGACCTGCATTCTGCAGCAAGACAGACAGCAGCAGGGTGAGACAGAGGTCTGTGCTCTGTATTGGTACCCGTTATTCCCACCAGACCTGTACACATTCTCCTATTGACTGGCCCAGAAACGCTGCTTTGTTAGACTCTGCTGCAGGCTTTAGAACATCTGATTTACTAATAGCCTCAACGGTACCATAAAAGGTGCCTGCTTTGCTTACAGAGAAGTACAGCGTTTCTCCAGTGCAGCAACAGCACATTCTGCCTGACGTGTCTGTATGCTGCGCAGCAGGACCCCGCTTGCAGTGCTCAGCGTAATGGGGCACCCAGGGCCACAGTGAAGATGAGAGGCAGCTGAGGAGATATCACGGGACTGTCATCCCACGGGGCTCATTTGGCTCACACAGAGGAATGTTTCGGTTCTTGCCTCCACACAGCTGGCAGGAAGAGGCCTTACAGCTTCATGAACATTGGTTCCTGCCCAAGAGCTGTACCTCGCGGGGACACGGGGCACAGGCTCTGCCTCAGGACTTGTTGCAGGAGTCTGTTGCCATCTCTCACAATGGCCAATGTTCTGGCACACATCGGAACTGCAAAAGGAGCCTGTGTGTCACTCCTTCTCTCATACGAAATCTCACAAAAGAGCTAAACAGTCTGACAAATAGTAAAGAGCTGACATTATCCAAGACACGCCCAGAGAGACTTGCACATATGGATTTCAGTCTCTCCCTCTACGTAATGCAGGCATTTTGGGAGGCTTTGAGATACAAAAGTTGGCCAGGGAGAGGTGCTCAGGCCTCTCATATTAAGTAATCTCTACAATCTTCTGAAGAGGAGAAGAGCTAATAGTGGTGGTGCTGAATGTTATGAGTCCATGGCACTGTGTCCTTTAATATTGTCAATTAATTTCTAGGAGCTGGGAAAGAGACAGCACTAAGGAGCCTAACAGTTGGTAAGGAGCCTCAGAAATCCCACCTGATGGTGGGCTGGCTCAGGGGAAAGTGGAACCTTGTCACTCCTACTGCTTCTGACTAAGGCGTTGGTGATGCGGTGCTGGTTCTGTCCCGTTCCCTGTGCATCCCCTTCACTCTCAGCTCCATGGGGGGAAAATACAGAGCTCTGTGCAGCTGCAGAGCAGCAACACCCCAGCAGTGTCCTTCTTCACTGCTCACTTCTCAGATTTCCTATCCTGAAGATCCTCCTGAGGAGCAGCAATGCAGGAAGGGAAGTGTCACTCAAAACAGAATGGAGGAGAAATGGTAGTTCCTGGGAGGAAATTGGCTTAATATAAGAGGTGGCACCTTGCTGTTATCCCGCTGACAGGCCAAGTTAGCTGTTGGAATAGCTTCAGTATTTAAACGCTTGTTTGAGTACATCAGATAAAACAAGCAGAACTGAGCACTGAGAAACCACTGAGAAAATCCGACTGGCTGGTGTCAAACATGCCGAGCTTTAGAAATCAGTTCCCTTTTGCAAATGCCTTGGAAAGACTGATTGAAATAGTACAGCTTGTTCTCTAAAATACACCCCTGATGTTTTTTCCAGCATCGTGTACTAAAAATGATTTGGGGTCAAACCATTTTTTAGGGATTACTGGAAAGAAGGGGCTGCATAGTTGTGCGCCAGTAGTCTGCAGACCCTGTCAGCCCTGTTAGCACAAGGCAGAAACCACAGGGGCTGAAGTCTGTGCTGGGTACTCTGGAAGTAAGCTGTATTACATTTTTCTTTTTGTTAACCAGTACTGTGGGTAGGAATCACCGTCTCAAATCTGGGCCTGTGCAGAATAACCTTAAAACTCAAAACTAAGACGTATTGTCAGGAATTGGAGTAATCCAGAGGACTGATAATATTAAAATTTAAATTGGGTTCCACCTTCATTTGGGCAGAATAGTCTTGGTATGTAAGCCAAACCAATACATCAACTTCCAGTATGTCAGTTCTGTCAACGTACCTGCAATGCAGCAAGCAGGATTCCACAGGCAATAGAAACACTGATTTCATTGTAATAGTGGGTCTTCTTTTTGCCATTTGGAAGCCGTCCATAAACCTGCTTGAAAATGAGGATCAGATATGGAGCAGTGTCCAAGTACTCTTTGATCCAGTTTGTCCTGCAAAAGAATAATGTTCAAGACATTTATTTTGCAAGCTTTTAACTTTCCTGTAAGTCACATTTACTGTCTGCAAAGAGGCACTAAAGGTTCATAACAATTATAGCAGTAGACTAAAGCTTAGGACATTCACTGCAAAGGATTAAGTATTATCAGTTTAAATAGAAACATTTCTGGAAAAAAAGAAAAGCTTGATTAGAGTTCTCAACTTTAACAGGTTCAGCTGAGGAGTTGATGCACTTACTCTGAAGAGTGCACTTGCAAAAAATATGAGGTAGTTCTTGACCTCTTATCTACGAACTGGCCTCGTGAGCATTTGCCCTTGAGATTATTTAATTCCTGGAATTTTGCAGACTTGCAGCTCCACCTGTTACCAGCAGTGCCAATGTTTTTGTGATTGCAGGGAAAACTGCTGGCGAAAGGGTTCAAAATGTCTTGGTCTATGGTGTAAACCTAAATGTATTCTCACAGCAAAAAAATGTTATTTTGTTTCTGGGTATTTCAGACCTGTTAGAATTAATTTGGTTCCCAGTTTTTTTAATGACAATATATACAATTATGATGTAGGAATTAGATAAAAAAATATGTGTTCTTTCTACTGTGCTCACTCAAAATATATAAAAATATTATATTTTAGTTGTTTACATAGCACACAAGTTTACATAGCACATAAGCACCTGAAAAATGACATTATGAAACAAGTAGGGTAAATCAACCGTATAAAGCTTTGTGCTGAATATTTTCAAGTTGGGTTTGTTTTTTTTTCTTCCTGAAAATAAGGGAAAAAAATGAAAAAAGAAAAAGAAAGGAAAAAAAGAAAGAAAGAAAGAAAGAAGCATGACTAAAACTTCACAGGATAGTCTTTCCTAGACCAAAACACAGCTCCCTGTGTACCCCTTAGCCAATTGACTTTTTCATACCTCAGCCTCTTCAGGTCATTAACCCATCTGTCTCCCATCCTTTTTTTGTAGTTGATTTCTTCTTCTTCTTCTACGATCTCACGAATCTTATGTTTTAAATATGGATCTTGCACTACCACAAAGGTCCAGGGCTCAGTGTGCGCTCCACTGGGTGAAGTACCTTAGTACAAAAACAGGGAAAGATGAAAGCCCAGCTGGCACAACGCTGAGGGAGAGTGCGCAGTGAGAGGTATCAGCTCTTCCTTGTGGGCTTTCAGGCTGACCAACAGAGCAATGGCAAAACAAGATGATGATATGGGAAGAAAAGGTCTGAGATAAGTTCTGGCAGACGACCCTGTTCATTTCTTTCTTGAAGAATGTGAAGTCCTATTCAATGACAGAGATTAGTCCTTTCATACAGCCGTCTTGCAGGAACCCAAAGTTAGGGATTTGTAAAAATTCTTTTGTGGTTCTTATGACCAGGGAGTGTTATAGTGCAATAAACGCACACAGTAATGTTAATGCAAAGCATTATATCCAAACCAACACACTGTCTGAATACGCAACCAACTCTGAGACATGGTTTTAGCTGAAGGGCAAAGCTAACGGCTTTCAGGGAAACAAGGCGAAGCGAACACCTGCAGGAATGACAAAGATGAGGAGCTGCACAATGCAGACATCTGCCATATAGCATACAAGTTTGAGTTTGTTGTCCCAAAGACAGCTGGTATATGTAGGTGTGCACACATTAAGTCTGCTTTTGATTATTCAGCCTTGATTATTCCACACCAGCACCACTGGAGAATATTTTAAGTGCCTAGCAGAAGAAAGACAGAAGCTGAAGAATATAGTTATGTGTACAAGCTCACAGAGAAACAGGTTAAGGACACTGTTCAGGTCTCTCTAGCCCCTCATACACATTTTGAAAATATTCCAAGGTCTTGAACCCATACTGTATTTCCTTATCTAAACACTGATTTCTGTTTAAGAAACACTGAATAAGCAGCTTGAACTATCTTTTATATAAAAATGTGTTTGTACAGTGAACCTTGCTCCTCCTCAGGTTTGGGGAGGAACTGATGACATTTATGGTTTGCTTTGTTTTCCTTTCCTCCGCACAGCCCAAAGCTTTCAGGGTTACTAAGTACTTCATCTGCACTCCAGGCTTGTTCGCTTTGCTGCATTTGCCAAAACATGTTCAGTGTTTTAATGACTCCCAGCTAATTAGAGGAAGATGGAGGCTCGTTACAGTGCAGTAACAAAGCTGCTTACAGCTTTTAAAGGGAAAACAATGCACATCAATTGCTTAGAATCTCTATTTTATTAATCCTGCTCTGCTAGAGGCTACTGAACTTTTCTCTAAGGCAACTTGTGAATATTTTCTATACTAACAGCAAATGGTTCATAGAGGAGAAATAATGAGGGTCAAAACCACTCCTGGCTGAAGTTAATGTTAGTAAAGCAGAGATGGGATTATGCCAGGACATTACAGTAATGATCTGAAACACATAAGTTCAAAAAAAAAAAAAAAAGGGAAGATTCTTTTCTGACACTCAGTCAAAAAACTTCAATCAAGGTCCTCAGCATAACTCTCCAGTGATATACAATAGGGAGGTGGCACTGATGCTGAAAGGACTGGAAATATTTTTTTGTTCTAGACTAAAAATTTTTCCCCCATAATAAACCCCAATCATTTACGTCAACTGAAATATTTCACGACTAGGAAAATTTCATCAATTTGTTTAGAGAAGAAAACCAACAAACAAAGCCCATGCATGATAAATATCATCATAATGAATGAAATTTTAAAGCATGCGAAGTACACATGGTTTGACATTTTTGAGAGAAAACTCTTCAATATTTCTATTTGAAAGAGGTTTTACTAAACTGAACCTCAATTTTATTTTAAATAACAACTTTCAAAGCTTGAAAATGAGATGTTTTGTTTCATGCTGTTGAAATGCTCTTTTCCCCTTTATTTCACTGCAAATACAAAGGAATTGGGAATGCTCCAAACCAGTCCCTGACATATAGTTGTTCAAGCTGAGTAATTTCCAGTCAGTCAATGGGTGCTTATTCATTACGGCTACAGGTGAATCTAGGAAAACCAGAAGCCGCATGCCGATTCCCTCGGCTTTTCCACATCACTTTTACACAGTTGAACAGCAATGCTGAACCTTTTTTTTTTTTTTTTCCAGACCTTGAACCACTCAGAACCATACCTGCTGTTCTGATGACATTATCGATAACCTCCCTGGGGACCGGCTCATCACTGAGAAACCTGACAGATCGCCTCTTATTAAGAAGCTCATAAAATGTCTGTGACCGTTTAATCATTTCAGCTTCAGAGTAGCGCTCCGCAAAGAAGGGGACATGGGCAACATTTTCATCAAGTCCTTGCCACTCTTCATCAACCTCTGCAAGAAAATAAAAGAGGTTAGGGTTGGGTTTTTTTGCTGGAGAACACTGTTTATATCTTTGGCATAATGCCCTTTGGCCTGCATTGGCACACACTGTGCTTCTGCACCACTGGAAAGGCAAAGTCTGAGGTTCCAGTTGACACAACACATTGATCCCTAGCTCCAGCTACTGAATAAACATCTTGTTTAAACACTGAGAGGCAGGAGGGTCCTGGCTGGCTGTAGCAAGCATGATCCATGAAGAAGTTAATGGCCTTCTCCACTTCAGTCTGCAAACTTGCCTGCAAAGATGGGTTAGAAGCCGAAACAGCAGTTGAAAGGTGGCCAACCTTTCAGCCCACTTTTCTCAGTAAGTAATTGTGAACACGTGTGTTCCTTTCTGAGCAGTCTAATAAGAAAAATATCAACCAAATTATTGAAGTTAAGGAGAGGGCTTAACTACCAAGATGTGTAAAATCTCATCTGAAGAGCTAAATATCAGCTTCATCCCATACTCATGTTTCACAGGAGCACAGGCTCTGCATAAATGTGTCTTTGTGGTTAAGTAGTTTGGTTTCATGACACTTTCAGCATAAGGGAAAATGGGTGACAGCATCAAATGTACAATTTTGAGTTTCTTGTCTTTAGTTTAAGAACTCAAAATTGTTCCTCATTTCACTGAAATCTGTCTCTTTGGGGTTTGGGGGGGGTGTTTCTTTGTTTTTTGGTTTTGTTGTTGTTTGTTTGGGGTTTTTTTTTAAACACCAAAAAAATGCATCTTCTATTGTCTGAGATCTCTTCTTTCTCTCCTGCATTCCTAGAATCAGCAGGGATAGTATTTTTTGCAACTATGATGTGGAAGTTAGAGCCATTTAAATTTTGCATTTCGACTAGTCAAAAGTATTGAACAATCTGCTACAGAAGATTGAGTCAGGAAAAAATATTACAGTTCTTTTCAGTCGCCATTAGGTTATTATTCCAAAATCATAACAATCTCCAGTACAAAGTCAAACAGAGATTATTTCTGTGTTTTAGTAGTACGCAGTTGCCTTAGAGACCAAGCTGATTTTTGGTTCCTTTTGTAAACAGCAGTGAAATATTCACAAGTGTGGCTCAGCATGTGCAAGAGGCTGCAATATATGCAGTTTCATATGTTGAATCTAAACAGAATGATTCTAGTCCCCAAACAACATGAATTTCATTTTGCATACAAAGAAGTCACCCAGAAAGTTTGTTTGGTTTAGCATTTCATGCCTGTGTTAAGCACTCTTGGTCACAGTCTGCAAGGACCTGGCTCCAGGCTAAGCAGTGACTTGTAAAAATTATTTTTGTGGGCATCTTGCACACTCAACCTGAAAAAGGAAGAGCATGCCTCTTCCCAGTGTACCCTTTGTGGTTTACACTTAGTACAGTAGATTATTTACTATCCAATAGCAACCAGCTGACTAGAACTTGCCCTTTGCTAGGATTCTGGTGATCTTCTCTTTTGGAAACTTTCACACTCCCTTTTTTGCTGTTCCTCCTCCACACTCAGTGAAGGGAACACCATGGGGTTACAAAGGCTGTGTTTACGCTAACAAGTAGTGTGGTGCGATAGGATGTTGAGAGAAAGAGCTTCTTCTGGGGACCCAGTGCTCAACATCCTACTTGTTTTAGAGTGGTAGGGTAGCTGGGGAGACAAGGCAGGGAGACAGAGCTCTGCATCCTTTCCACCTCTTCTACACTAGGCATGGTACCATAGGATGCCATTTTCAAGGACCACTATGTTAAGCTGGTAAAAACCAATATGCAAACTCTCCTTGAAGATTCACAGGGAATGCAGCTGTGGGAATAGTTTGCAGGATGCATATCTCTGCCTCTTGCATCTCTGCCTGGGAGTTTGGAAAAAGGTGTAACCCTCAGCCCACTGGGTAGGGCCCATGTAATCAGAGGCAAGCAGTGACCTTAGTTCAGCTTTACCGAGACAATTGCTGTGAAGACGTGAGAAAGAACATGAGCTAAAGCCATACTGGATGAGGGGAAAAAAAACCCAAACCCACAACATTACAAGGAAAAGTAAAAAACCTTCCACAGGCAGAAGTTGAGATAGTGACAGCCAAAGGATTTGAGAGAAAAAGTGATGACTCAAAAACGTATAAAACCCGAAGGGAAAAAACAGGGACTTGGGAGACTGCAACTCAGCAACCATTTCTGACTTCACTGAGGTCTGTCTGGTTAGTAGAGAAATTCAAAAGGTGTCCATTGATACAGAAAGGACAGAAAATCATGCAAGCTTTGGGCACATAACCTCTCCTGCAAGCTCATCTTGAACAACTTACAGGCCTGGAAGCTGGATGGCCTCCTGCAACTGCCTTGATTGGTCCAACAAAAATAATTTTCCCTCTTCAAATCCATGTAGTGTATAGCAGTACTGAAGCTACAACAAAGATATTCATTGCTGAACCAAGATTTAACACTTACACAGAATGAGACACATCTTAATTTTATCCATAAGCACTCACGTAAGAGGAGTTTCTAAATGGGAGAAATATTTTCCTTATGATAACAAAAAACTTCCTGAAATCAGCTGAGGTTGTGCATCATCTATCAGAAGGCAGAATCTGACCGGAAAACTATACTGAAAGTAGGTATTGGATTAGTGTCTTAGTGAAAGTTTCAGGTCAGACTATACTATTTGTGCTTATATCAATGTGCTGTAGTGATAATCCCTATCCAGTTCATAAATTTACAGTGTTGACTGTCCTGGGAAATAGAAATAGACTATTCCTAGCCTAGAAACAGTCAAGTAAAAGCAACTCCAGGACCCAAAAGTTCTTATGTGCTCTCACTATTTACTTTCTCAGGATGAGGTTTTTATCAAAGTTCAGAAAGTAGGAAATAGCACACATTCAATGCACCATACCTTTTATCCAGCCACTGATGGAGGAGACTTGATGGTCTAACCTTGTCCTCTAAGCAAATCCAAGCCCTGCTTGCTCATCTATTTTTCCAGTATTATTGCCAAACTATCAACAAGCATTTTGAGTTAGAGATACCAACACTAGTCTACAAAATGCTGAAAATCTTTACAAAGAAGGTTTGCAAAACAGAGGAAAGGCTGGAAGAAATTTGTGTAATCTCTGTACTTGGGTTTGAAACACAAGGAAAGGAAAGTAAGCGGGTGATAAACCATCAATACAAACATGAATGTTGAAGGACAGAAGGATAAAGAGCAAGATTAAGTCACTTATATGGAGGAGGACAGTAGTCAAAGAGCTGCCTCCCTGTCCAAAAAGGACATTCCTTGTGGCCAGTCGAGTGCAGAGGCCTAGGCAGCAAACTGGACGAGCTATCACTGCCCGTACAGGACATGAAGCAAAACGTGACAGGGAGGGTAGAATGAAGATGCAATAACAACAGCAGTACCTGCTTTGACTTGTACAGGAAGCATATCAATAAAAAATAGGTAAAAATTGATGTAAAGAAATTGATTGTAAAGAAATTAAAAATTAGCATGGCTAAAAAAAAGGGTTGCTTTTTGAGATACACTGTCTTCTGGGATAGTGTTAAGCTTACAAGGGCCCCCAAGGTCACATCTAGATCAGGACACATCTTTAAGAGAGGCATATTGCCTCAGTCTCATCATCATTATGAAGTACATGGCAGAAGCATAGCTTTTCAGGTCAAGACCAGAGAGGAAACATGATAATACTAGAAACCTGGCTTCCCAGCTGAAGCATCCAATACCTTAATAAAATGACCATTCTTCTCTTGTGCAGTGACTCTCTCAGCTTTGGTTTCAGTGAGAGGGGAGGACGTTATATAAAGAAAAAAAAAGTACTACCTCTAAACTGAGATTATCAGTTCATTCAATTTAATTGACTAAATGAAAGGGTAAGGAAAAGTAAGTGTATAACTCCGACTCTCAATTTTTAAGGGAAGAAACTTGGGGAAAAGAAGGGATTAAGAAAAATTAAGTTGGAGAACTCTGAAGAATTCAGGGATTAGGAAGCAGAGAGATTTGGCATTTCTTTAAATCAGAAGTATAAAAATTAACTTAGATGTAATTGAATAAACATCTCAATTCAGTGATCTATAGGCAACTAGGAATGGAAGAAAAGGATTAGTTAGCACAGAAACTCAGCCTTGCAAGTCAGAAAGTATAAAACTTGCAGTATTACCCAAGGCCAAGCACCTTAAATTTTGTGAGGTTTGCTTGCTTGTTTGTTGGGGTTTTTTTTCCACGTAAGGAGAAGAGAAGAAAAGAAGGGAAGCTGCTGTGTGGTCTGGATGGTTCAACTTAATAACAACATGATCAAACAAGAAATGTACTTTCAAAGATCTTGAACATGGGACAAAGATGAGGTGACTAGTGAGAATGAAAGTATGAGAATCACCATATCTGGGCTTAAGTTTTGCAAGCAAAACTTAAAAACCTTAATGTAGTCAAAATGGGAATACTGGCTGAGGCAGAAGAACCACCCAGAAGTGACAGAACTGACACACAAAACCAAAATTGTCCTGGCAAGTTTGGTTGGGTTTTTTTTTTTGTATAATAAATTCATCTATTATTTATTCTCTTCCACTATGTGTCTACCATTCATTCTTAGCAGTTAACATTATCCATATGCTAAGCTAAAAGCATTATCAGCACCATCTGTTTAGTGCATGCTCTCTATATCTTTAATTGCTGTGTTTGGACATACTTCTGTTTGTACAGTCACGTTACACAATACTACAAATGTCTTGTTTACATCACTGTGTATTACATCATTTGATGGACAACAGACATAGTGCTAGTCAGTCTATTATTTTGTTAGCCACATTCTCAAGATTGCCATCAATTCTGCTGTGCATTGGCTATAGTCATCAGGCTTTCTCTTTTTTAAGCAAATCTGAAATGGTTTTGGCTCAGATATTCCAAGCGAAATCTCATTTTAAAAGTACTATACCTCTATCAGAAATTCCTCTCTGGATCCATTTTAGGACAACGTTTGTGTTCTTCCCCCCAGTTCATATGGGAGGTTACAGCCTGCAAATCATGTAATAAATTTTGCCTTACTTTGTAGCAAAAATTCTTACCATGAGTTCCTAATGACAAACTCACACTGAGTACAATGACTTACAATTTCATTTCTGTTGGTCATTTATTTTACCTACACTGATACTTCCCTGTGTTGTTGGTTCCCAGTGTTATGTCATTAAAAAGTTTCACTTCTACACTCCTCAGTTTTATGGACAGACCACAAGATAATGCTAACAATTGGTCCTGAGAGTGAGCCTTGAGAAACCTCACTAGTAACCTCAGTCTAGACCAATGTTTTTGCTTTCCAAACAAACTTTTTTGGTTTCTTCTCTAAGGAATTGTTTTCTAAGCATAGAATTCCTCTCCAATCCTCTTTTCTGGTGTAAAGATACAATGAATAGGAAAACAATTAAATTTACGTAAAGAGAGCTTTCAGATCCTTGGAATTAAAATGCTGGGAAACTGACCCTGTGCTTTCTGCCTGATTAATGGCGGTTACATCATCTGCCACTACCGGAATCCCAGCAGTGAATCCAATCCTGAATGGAGTGTGTGGCTGCTAGGGAACTAAAAGAGATGGAGTGCCTTACTAGTGGGTTATAAATAGCAGTTAGCAGGCTGATCCTGGAAACCCCAAGAGTTGGTCAGGGATCTTAAGCAAAAGAAGTATCAAGTGGGAGAGGCAGACTCTGGAAGAAAGAAGCCAGCATCAAAATATTGTGAAAATAAACTGGAATATAGTTGCAGAACATTTCTTAAGATCTTCAGAGGAGTGGAGTGGCTGTTTTATATAAAAAAAAAAGGTTTTCTAGTTTACCTAGTAGAAGGAAAGCTGAGAGGTGATCTGATTGCAGTCTGTAAACCACAGGAGAGTACACACGAGGGTTGGAAAAGTATCCTTTAAACTAACAGGAGGATGGAACAGGAAAAATGGGTATAGACTAGTATTAAATAAGTTTGAGCAGGCAGGTGAAGATTTTTAACTCATAGCATGAAGTTCTGGAATAGCCTTCCAGCAAGGTGAAAGAAATGGGGTCAAAAGAGGCCATTTTTCAAGTTTTTTCAGTTGATGACATAGGCTGGAGGTGTCTGCAGCAGCAGGTAGATAAGATGTGCCTTGTCGATGTAAGTCCTGTCTTCCTAAATGGCACAAAACATGAACTGTCATTGAATTGGAAAATTAAATTGTTACTGCCCCATTCATGTCAGTAGTATTATTAAAAGATGCAGGAAGCCTTTGAACTTGAGTAGAGAAGAAATATTTTTAAGTGGGAGAGGTCTATTATAAGAATTATCACAAGCAATGATCACTGCATTTTCAGAAGAGATGGAACATTTAGGCCTTAGCATTGCTTTATAGTTCTTAAGTAGAGTACATCACCAAACAAAGTTGCCACAATTAAATATGGAGTAATAAAATGCCTTTGCTAATAACCTCTGCAACTGATCCCCAGAGTAACAAGGACACAAATAAAATTCATTCTCATCCTCCACACCACTGTAAATTGGATCTGTATTTACCTTATCCATCAATTGTATTGATCTGAATATATGACCGAGAAAGGGACTTTTGTTTGTTTTCAATTTGAGCCTAACGGGTGCATAGTAATAATTAACTGGGGAAGGACATGATTTCAGTACCAATATATGTTAAGTTCCCTGATTCTTTTGCCAGAAACTGTCTTTGCAAGATCTGTGTCAACCTGAAGCACTGGGAGATGGGGTACCACCATTTTGGGATCAGATACCCAGCACTAATAGAGCCCATGTGACTCGTCCTTCAAGACAAGGCTGAAGTAATGTCTTTCTCATCTGTATTTAATTGGTAATCACACATGGCCTAATGCAAGACACGGCCAGACATACACACATACAGACCATTCTTGCCAATCCACAGCACAACAATCTCTCATTCTGGATCTCATAAACGAAGGAAAAAGTTACAGGACAGATGGGTATGCAAACAAATCTGAAGTACTGCCAGCTAAGGCATTAAACAAATGGACAGAGTGAATGCTTTCCACTTAACCAAAGAACTGGGTTTCTGGCTGCTCTGAAAAACATCCTTCTCTTCAGCTGCTGAAATCATAACACAGGCAAGCTCAGGAGCACTTCGCCATCCCCCTTATACCCTTCACTGGCAATAAGTGACTCTACTGAGTCTGCCCAAGCAGTTCAGCCAATTACACTGAATACTTTGCTGCTCCAAAGTATGCCCCTCTCAGGGAAACATCTCTGCTGGTGCCACTTCAGCGAAGGTTCATGGGGCTGATGTCACCCGAGTAAGTTCAGTGCTTCTCTTAGGGAGCACTTCACTCTCTTGGCAAAGCGCTTTCACTTTGGTCATGGCCAGGTATTGAAAGACGTGGTCTTCAGCTGCCTCTTCCTGGAAGGGGGCTGTTCAAAATTCAGAAGCGCTAGAGTCTAGCTTCAGGTAAGGCCTTAAAAATGTTTTATCTCACCCAACTCAAGTTCTCTTCAGAGCAACTTTATCTTTAAACACAAGCCATCTTGAGACATTTAAGTAGAAATAAGCTTTTCTGATAAAGTAAGACACAGTAGTAAAGCAGCAGAATTTACACAGCAGGTAAAATATTCTTTACTATTAAGAAAATCTCTGTTTATACCCATGTTTCTATTTCAGCATCTAGTACAGTCAGGGAAAACTTTAACACTGACAACAAGGTGAATATGTTTTGATCCTTAATTGGAGCATCAGCAGAGTGGCAGATCCTTACCAAGGTGGCCACATTCTCTTCTCACTTAGCCTGGGCTTTCCCTTGCTGAAGAAAAACTTCCCTAAGCGTGATGCAATTATTTCAATTTTTCTGGAGATAAAAAACATGCCTGTTTTGCAAAGATGTTGGTTTGAATCACACACCATTAAGGGAAAGATGATTATTTGTTGTTAAAAGCCACATAGCAAGAAAACCTAATTTAATGTTGGATGACATGGTATATTGAGAGAGGTTTTATTTAAAAATAAATAAATCTCATTTTAGCAACAGCACAAATGTATCTATGTACCTGTCAACTTTTCGTAAGCAATTTTAAACTAGTACAGTTTTGGATTTAGTACCTGAATAAAAAGGAAAACAACTAGGACATAAAAGAATAACATTTTATATATGGAGCTGTAGCAGCAAGGCTCCTTGTTAAGAGCTAATAGGTTTGTTTATTTAGAGGATCTAAATTTTTAAACTGATAGAAGCAGCTGTAGTCACAGATGTCACTGATAATTCATAGATTATCACTTGAACTACCCACAGGAATTTTAATTTGCAGCAATTTAACTGAACTAGTAAACCACTAGTGACAAAGGAAATATGGGATAATTTTATACCAATCTATTTTGCATTGAACAAAGGAGGATACCACATATGAACTAATTTTTAAAGAAGTTTTGTATATTTGGGAAATAGTCAATATGGTTTAAAATTTTCCATGTATTAACTATATCTGGAAACTGATACACAACATTAACTCAAAGTACACTGAATACTGAGAAAGTAAAAGAAATAATGTTTCTTAGAAATAGGTATATGTGCAGAAAAACAATGTAAGTTTCAAGATTCCTAGAAGGGGACTCAGGGAATGTGTCATTATGAGACAAACCACACACACAAAAAGCCTCTGAAACCAGTTTGAGAAAAAAAAAACAACTTCCAGTTAATACAGCTTAAAAATTTCATAGGAACAAAACTCGTCACGTTTTTATTAGACAAGGAAATGAAGGGAGCTTACGGAGGATAGTCAGGAAGGAAAAAGAAGGAAGGGCACATTTTGTGCTCAGAACTTTGTCCAAGCTGTGCATCAGAAATCACTACTGAAAAAAAAGAGGCATTCTGAACAGGTTGAAATATGAAGTTGAGTGAACAGAGATTAGCACCATCACCACATTTTGCTCTTAAATATTTGATCAACGTACCTCCCAAGTTATCCCAGTGCTAATCCAGCTAAAGTTCTCACAGACATTCCCAGAAGTCGCAAATGGAAGACTCCTGTAATAACTGAAATAAACCTATTTCCAAATTTTCTGGGGGTGCCAATACCAAATATGTAGCACTGGATGGTAAAGTGGGCTGAGATGTCTACAAAATCAGCTTGCAGATAGAAACTTTCTGCTCATGTCTTCCCTTTGCTCACACTAATGAGGTCTGGGAAGAGGCTGGGGGGACTTCAGCAGTATCTCCTCTCTTTCCCTACGTTGCCTATAGAGTGTCTCAAAGGTCTGAGATCCACTGTGCAGAGGGACAGACAAGGGTCTTTGAAAATGCATTTTCTTTTTGCACTCTGACCTGTGGGATCTGGAGGAAATAGAGATTTACACCAAGTGACATGACATGAGGACACCCTCCTTCCAGGGAGCTCACAAGCCGAGGGCACAGCAGCAGTGTAGCACTATGCATTGCTACCACTGTGGAGAAGTCTAGGAGATCTGCTCAGACAGATAAAAGTTTTCTTACCTTCTTCCTCTAAGTGGTGGTCAGTGCCATCTTTTAAATCTTCATCCACCCACGGGCGAGATAGAGGCTTGCTTTTAGTCTCATGTTTTTCCTTCTCTCCATTAGTCTTCTTCAGTATTACCCCAATCAAAACACATATAATGGCTATAAAGACTGGGGTTAGAGAAGAAAAGAGTGCCATGGCTATGGAAACGTGGAGCCTTCCTTCAAATTCAGTAGTTTCTCCTGAAGGGACGAGCAGAACAGCAGTAAGCAGAAAGGGGTGGACCCAAGGTTCAGTCCTCGACCCTATCCAGCTTCTACTTTTCAGCCACCGCCCCCACTATCTCATCTGCGATGTGCTCCTCCTGTTAATCAGTCCCAGGTTTATATATTTTCTGAGAAGAAACTGCTTATAAACTGCAAGCAGAGGCACTGACCATAAACAAATGTATAAATGCTGTCCAGTGCAAAATTTTAAAAAAGGTCCTTCCAAAACCCCAGTCTAAGGCAAAACACACACACCCTCCCCCCCTTATTTTTATTGTTACAGTGATCCCAGTAATCTCGCTTGTAACAACGACTACGAGAAAGAGCCAAGAAGGAATGTGACTTTTAAAAACTGATGGCATCTCTTCAATGTTTAACTCAAAATTAGTCATACTGCACATATCCCAGGAAATCAGAATATCACCAACTGAATATCAGCTTGCAGCGCCAGCCTTGGCTGTGCAAATGGGTCAATAAAACAGGTAAGTAAAGTGGCAGCATTACCTCCACATGAAGGATGAATGAGATGATTCACAGAACCCTGTCTTCATCCGGGATGTTTGGGGGGAAGAAAAAAGAAGAATTGAGGGAATCAAAGAAAGAAATATTTGAGGGCTGAATATTTATGTTGCAGTGAATTTTAAAAATGTGATTCAGATATCTTATCAAAGGAAAGATTAAAAAGTGATAGGATCCTGGTCTAATCCAAGAGTGGTCAATATCTGAATGCTTAACCCATTTTTTACCCCAGCCAGCTGCTTGGGAACTGAATCAGCACAGCAGCAGTGAATTGGTATATTTATCTGGGACTGTCAGAACATACTGGATAACGAAATGCTGGATGGCAGTGGGTGCCGAGGGGTGTGCTGGAGAGCAGGGTACAGGGGTACCAAACGCACACAGCCACCAGCACCCATCAGCCCTTTTTAGCGCCGGCTAAGCACCAGCCCTGCCCAGCCTTATCTCATGCTGCACAGGGCCAGCTTTGAAATCTCTGCATCCGTGGCAAGTTAATCTGCATTTTGGATAAGCCCACCCAAGAGAAGTGGGAGCAGTCGTGGCTGTAACCATTCCAGGAGATGGTGTGTCCCAGGGCCTGGCACGTCACGCACTGTGACAGGCAACTCCTGGGGGGAATCGCAGGTCCTGCCTAGGGCACTCCCCGTTTCCTTGATGAGGCAACCAGGGCGCATAGGGGAGAGGGAAGTTGGTGCATGCACAGGTTGCATCCTGACACGTTCTCAGTCCATACCTTAGCCACTCATGCCTCTCACCCCACTGGTTTTGCAGCACTGGGCACGCCCTTGCTGGTCCAAATTGACACTGCCACTCCAAAGGCTCCCTCCCTTCCCATGCTTCAGCAAATACTGCCAGCTGCCTTGGGGAAGGGTCTGTGTGTCAGGATGCACAGATTAACGAACGGGCTGTTGCACAGGAAGAGGAACGTGCGGCCACACTGGTTGGCCATGCACTAGGATAGTCAGGCTGACAGTCTGGTCATGTAACCTCTTTTAATAAAGCTCCTTGTATTAAAAGGGACAAGCAAATTGCTCAGCTGTGCCCATATTGTCTAGATGCACCTAGAGGCAAAATGAAACTGCCTCACAACTTGTACCCAGGCTGGGCTTTCTCAGCTGCCCAGCTCAGATACAGAACAACTACTTCACTCCTCTTGCAGTACATCCTACTCCAACACACAGTCCTCAGGTCCCCGTAGGTCCTGGTCCTTCCAGGCAATGTATGGGGTCTGTGTACGAAGGGTACCCCCAGGACCAGCCAAATGCCTTCGTAAGTCCATCAGAGATGAAGTAAAGAGGACATGCAAAAATTGTGCTTAGGTTTCTAAGCTAATCCAGTAAAGTCGGCAGGAGACAGGCACCTACCTCTGGCTAAGAGGGCAACCTGCTTGAATACCCAAGCCATTAATCTTCTCCTCCCTCCTTTCCAGTCAAGTTGTGACCTGGGACACCTGCTTGGGTCATTTATCTTGGGCTGTGTGTAAAAGAGCCCCAAAACCCATACACTGTACAGGAATAGAAAAGACAACAATTATCATGTGGGAAAGAGTTAAATTTATCTTCTCCTCTATTTAGACCAGATATTTAAACTCATTTGTCCTGCCTGCTGGCCGTCCAGTCTTGGGGAGAGATAGTTCACCTAATCCCGATTAGAAACATTAGATCTGTTCATGTGAGTACACTCAGAATTTGCAGTTTCACCAGACACATTTTCAACAGCCTACTCTATGGCAAGGAAGGAAAAAGGAATGTTGTCTGAATGGCACTGACTGTTTCTCCCACAGGGAATATATTCTTGTTAACCTTGAATATTGACATACACATAAATTAGGATCTAGATGCTTTGCAGCTGAGAGTCCATCCTACGGAGAGACAGGTCTGTGCTGAAAGAGCGAGAGAAGCAATATAGAAGGTTCAATGCTATTGTTTAAAATGACTACATCTATTTGCAACGCTGCAAACTTTGTAATCTCTCACTTTTTTGAAATAACTTCGACTTTCTTAGAGGTGATGAGATATTAATTTTTCTGTAGTAGAGCGGAGAAAGAAAGCAAGTTAAATAAAAGTCCCTTTGGTATTAACTTAAGCAAAACCTATATTTGGTGTTATATATTCAAGACTGTTAGCTTGAGCTTCAGCCCCACAGAAATCCCACAATACCTTGTTTTATTAAAACCTGATTTAGTTTCAATAACTCCATATCATAGACATTCAAAATATAAACACAGTGATGAACGGAGGAACTATGGGAAGGAGTGGGTGGAAGCAGCCAATTTTCATATGGCAGATTTTAATCAGGTTTTCTGTTTGATTTTCTTCAATCCAAGCTTTGTAGAAATGTTAATACTATTATCATGACAAGTTCAAGCAAATTTATTAGCATTATTTCTTCTGTTCTACTGTAAACCTCAAAGCCTAGCAGCTGGATTTTTTTTTTAGTTTCAAAAATAGTCAGGAGAAACATTACAAATAACCCTACTCCTAGGAATTAATGAAGCTTTTCTGACAAACATGGAAAGAAGCTAGAAAATTTTGATAGAAATACAGCTATCGAGAACACCAAAATATTCAAGTATTACTGCATGAAATCCATGTAGACATTCTTAAAAGATACAGACCATCATAATAAAAGGTTTTGGACCAAAAGTTCTTTCTTTAATATTTCCCATTAAATTCTGTGTGTAGTTGTTGTTTTGAAGAAAAAAAATATACCCAAGTATCAAATACAGCCCTTTATTTTTCTTAAAGGAAAAATGTGTGATGAGCAAATGTCATTTATAGGCTACAAGGACATATCTAGATGGTACCATGCAGTGTGTTAGCTCTGCACTAAGCTCATGTGACTCTGCTGCTGAGGGTTATGGGACTGACTTATTACCACTCCTGTTTTACCATCCTTGTCTAGATGCGAAGCTACCTTTCAGCACCCAGCCATGAGCTCTAAGTTATGCAGCTCCATCTCTGCTTTGGATATTCCCCCCTGTTTCTTCCCATCATCCCCATGACCTCAGCATACCCCTCCCATCCTGTCTGGAGGAGTCTTAGGCGTTACTATGAGATCATGTCATGGCTAGGCTGGACCAAGTCTGTTGACAAGTTCTTACGTGCATATGGGGTTTAACAGAAGAGTTACACAAAAAAATGTAAATTACAGGAGAGCCTCCAAATGCACAAATTATCAATTAACATATTACATGCATAGGGTGAACGTGAGCTACATAAATGCACAGAGGTAGAAGGGAAAAAGAATGTGAATGGCTAGGCAGAACCAACACCGTCAGCCCCCACAATCTTTCCTACCTATGTTTTTCTATCAGTACTTTATTGGAGAACCCTTAAGACTTCTTATTGGATGCTATAGGAAATCAATAATGTCTAGACTTCAAAACGGGATTAAATACATCTATTCAGATTGGATTAACTATCAAGTGCATAGTATGGTTGTTAGAACACCCAATTTAGGAAGTCTCTGAGACTTGGGAAGATATATGGATGGAGTGACCCTTTCGTGCAGTCCTAAGCCTTCTTGTTTTTCCTAGTCGTCTACCCTTGGCCATGTACAGACATAGGCTACAGCACTAGATGGCCTCAGATGGCTAGGACTTGGTATGAGAATTCTTTAGTCAAAAGCAGATCTGCGTAAAGGAGAGCAGTAACAGAAAAAGAAGAATGCTAACAGGGAGTGTACAAAAGAACAGAGTAGGATGAAGGAGGCAATTGTGATAAACATAGCACAAGTCTGGGAGAGAAAACACATTTTTGGGTGCTGACTACAGTTACCATTGCACATGTCTCTTGCTGAATATTATGAGTTACACACCTACAAGGAACATGTGCACTATTTCTGCTGCTAGTCAATGCATAAGCCGCTGTCGGGACCCTCAAGTGATATACCAATATGTGGTGGTGAAAGTGTCCACACAGAAAACTTGCTGTGCTTATAGTTAGAAGCAGGAAAAAGTCGTTATTGGGTATTGTCTAGAGACATAATGAAATATTACATTGGCATCAGGGACAGAACTGAGTTTCAGACTGAGTTGGTGGTTCCTGAAAAACAACCAAAAAAAAGGCTATTCCAATGCCATCCATGATCAGCTCCCAGCTTGGTATGTGTCTGCTATGGGCAAGGCAGAAGCACACGTGAACTACTTAATCTAATTTCCCAATCAACACAGAGACAAATGTCTGGGATCGGCTGAAACCTATACATCATCAGATATTGGCGTTACTAAAAATATGATTAGCTTGATAAGCATCTTCATCTCTGTGATATATCTAGCACATATCCTCCTGCCTCTGTCAGTGACCAGCACGCAGTGCTTCCAAGCAAGGTGACCCTCACTTTTCTGCTGTCTCTTACCTCTTCCTCACTCCACACATACAACCACCTCCTTTCCTTCCCTTCCCTTCCCCCGACTCAGCTATACAATCTCTTTATGACCCCTGGAGATATCAGATATCTTGCCCTGGAGCACTAGATTTGATTATCTTTTTCATTAACTTAGCTCAGATTGCCACAAATGTTATTACTGCTTATGAACTAGCCTTCTGAAATCTAACAGTACAGTGGGTAATACAATTACATCCCATAGCAATGAAAGCACGAGACAGCCACGCACAACGCAATAGAGTAATTCTTTCCATTTGTCCTCAGTATACCGCCCTTCAGTTGCAAGCTCCCCATATTTATATATTACAGGGCAGACGAGATAACCTAGCAATAGACAACACGATTCATTAATATCTTTCTAAATAGAATAATCCGTTTATTCGGATCTATGATTCCAGATAAACCATTACTCATGCTCAACGGGACAATAGCGGTCCTAAAAATATTTCTGATTTCAGAAAATAAGTTAAATTTTAACCCAGAGACTAATTTATCCCTAGGTTCATACCAGAAGGTATGCTGCATTGTTTCTGCTGTACCAGTGTTACCACCATGAACACACAGGAGTGAGTTTACCCATAGCAGGAGTCTGGTAGACGTTAACAGTACTACTCATTGAGGTAAAGCTGCATGGGTGAGTTTGCAGAAACTCACTAAAACTTCCAGCTCTCTAAACAGAGATCCTGAAAACATCACTGAACTTACATGAAGAATCACCAAGGGTCTGCAGATAACACAGACCTTGAAAGTTATTTGCCCAAACTATAGGGATACATAAATACATAAAGACAAAATATTTTTCCATAATCACTTCTAGGCATAGAGCATAATAGGCTATGTTAAAACCTGTTTGATCTGTGAGTACTGCTGGGTTACCTTTGATACCAGCCCACAGGGAAAAGCAAGAAAAAATAAATGGCCATTTCTGAATAGCCATGTGGTAGGTGGGAGAACACAGCCTAATAAAGGTTGTTATAATTTCTTCAGAGTAGGGGTGTTTAGGGGAGGGGAAGGAGAGGTAGCAACGGCCCCGTCCCAATAGCCAGCAAGTTGAGAGCAACCTCTTCCAGACAAAGCATCACAGCAAATGAATTCTCTGCCCATCAGGCCAAAGAGGGGAAGGCAAAGGCAAAATGCAGAGACAGAAATTCAAAAGGCAGATTACGTACGTCCATACTGCCCAAGGTGTGAGGCCAAAGCATGTTTATAGATAGACCTGAACCAGCTCCCTTATAAGAGCCATATAGCTATTGTGATGCCAAAGGAATGAGGTACCAGCTTAGTCACGACCCCGGGCACATACTCAAGCAGGTCCCCACGCCAGTGCCCCTGCAGCTCTCCAGCCTTCATCCCCAGGCACACAGACCCTACACGTGCTCTGCTTGGGCTCCCAATGCAGCACAGCCACCAGCCCAGATCTCTCTTCCTCGTCAGGAAGAATGGCACAGGAGAATTAATGTTTGCAGTGAACTTATAGCACTGCCCCATACGATCAGACTTTTCAAATAATGGTGTGAAGTCAAATAACTGTTAGCAGTAGAGAAATGATAACTGGATATCCTTTGTAGCTGATGTAAGAAACATTGCTATTGTCTTTTTGATGTAAATAAGAAATAGCGGGGGGGAGGGAGGAAGATTTTTTTAAAAAAGCAAAAAGAAATTAAAAATCCCTGCTTTTCAGAGGTGGATTTTTATTTCCAATTGCTAATATACTTTTTTGGTGTCCTTACAGAGAGGGAAATTGTCTTTCGTTCCATACTGTTATGACAGGACAGCTGAATGGCAGCATGCAGCATTTAAAATCAGCATTTCAAAGCCTCAGCTATTCCTAGAATAGCTATTTCTATTACTTCACTTCTTATTTGCACCAAATCAAAACACAGCTAGCTTATTTGAAGAGTTTCTTAGCTGATTACATCTAAGCCTCTAAAAAGTTCATCTAGGAAAACAGTTTCTAGCTATGAACGTGAAAGGAAGCCTTGAATTTCTATGTAATCATAAACAGCAATGTTCAAAGGGTTTGGGGGTTTTGTGGTGGTGGGTTGGGTTTTTTTTTCCTTTTCTTTTTTTTTCTTCTTCTTTACATGCTTTGAATGAGTTTCATCTTCCAGCCTCCTGAGGAGATCCATCACAAGGCTGAAGCCTTGTCCTTACCACAGAGGGCATCCACAGCCTCCTGTCTTCCATGGGGTGGGTCTGCCCATCGCTAACTCCAATCCCTCTCCAACTTCTCCCCTTCACAGGGGCTACCTTGCTGTCTACAGCGTTGCTTGGACAAAGGCTCCTTGCCCACCCTAACAGCGAGCATGTCTCCTTCTTTGCTCTCCTTAAGGGGCCTTTGCAGCCCCCCTGGAAATGCCTCAAAGCAAAATCCTTCCTCTCTTCTGATCAGTAGCCAAGCATTAACTGTCACCGTAACTCTGTTTCAGCTGCATCAAGGATGATGCTGTTCCAGTATTTCCCTCTCTCCCTTGCTCCCACATTTTTTGTTTGCAAAGGGAAGCTGGGAAGTGAAGATGGCCATGCCCATGCATATAGAGTCTGGATCAGCACACGTGCTGACCCAGCTCTCAGGTAAACCACAGAGGCATCAGACAATGTGGGAGACATTTTTAGAGTGTCTGATAATGTGAAATACCTTGATATCTGGGGAGGGTGAGACAGCTGGGTGGTCAGGTCAGTATGCTCCACAGGGGCCCTGAGGCTGGAAATCCACATGCCAAGGGACCCAGGGTTACAGATCTCCTTCCCGTCTCGAGTCACCCTTTTAAAGGGCAATCCCAAGCACACAGAGCAATTTAAAGGACCTCCACATTTTTTACTCTTTTCCCTAGAGCCAGAAAGGAAAACGTTTCCACCCCCCCCGAATCACTGATCTAAGACTTCAAGAGATGCAGATCTCTTGCTCAACTATACTGTTGCTTTTACCCTGTGTGTAAATATTTATTTCATAACCTGTCACATCAGCTAATCAGAAAATCGCTCCTCTCAGGTTGCGGTCCACCACCTGACAGGTTGCCAAGGGGTGATTAACGTTTACCATCTTCCTCTTGGAGAAAAAAGCTGCAGCTTTCCCTGGCTCATCCACAAAAAGGCAGCATTTCTTACAATGACACTTAGTTCAAAATCCCAGCACTGTTCAAACAATTCACTTTACTCAGCTAACACTTCATTACAGACAGTCACTCTCTGAAATGAAACTGGGTATTTGTGGACTGTTTGAAAAATACAACTACGTGGCACAATTAAACTGTTTGAGGTTTGCTATTCCACCAGCTAGTGGACTCCACATGTGGTTTCTCCAGTGGGCTTGGATCTGATTTAAGCATACAGAGCTTCGAAATGGGCTCGGCTGAAATTTTTCCTTGGGATTTAAATTCTTTTAAAAGCTCAGACCAATTACATAGGCAAAACCCACTCTGCATCTCACTGTGAAACTCTTCCTTTTGTTGTCTCGTTAAAACAATATAAAAGCTCAGGCCACGACAGCCATTTGAAAAGACCTGTTTTCTGACTGAACAAAAAATATTCTCTCATTCCTTCTAAGATAGGAGCACAGTCCTTGACACTAGAGGAAAAGTTCACAAAGGGAAATAATTATCAGTGTTATCTGAGAGATGTGGAGGATCTCATGTTGCCCCACTGTGATACATTATGGCTAGCCACCAGTATGAGGAAGAGGAGGCTTAGACTCTACAGAGGTTATTTTAATTAAAAATTTATGAACGGGTATTTCCAAAAAAAAAATGATATGCACCATGACTGAGTAAAGTCAGAGATCCAGGCATTCTGCCAGCATCCTTACCCTCACCTCACCGTGTCACCAACATAGTGACAGAACAGGCTGCTGCCCTCCCTGATGCTCCCAGATTATCTTGCGCAACAACAGAGCCCCTGTTCACTGCATGGTAAATTCAGTTTGGGACAGCTCTGCACATATGGCTGACACTCTTTTAAAGATCACCAAGGTGCTGCCCCAAGACCAAGTGTCTTCCCACCAGCGATCAATCATATCTTACCTTGCAATCAGTGCACTGCAGTCCATTACTGTTAATCAATAGTGGAGCATCTTCTGTGTCCAAAAAGATAAGTAAGCTCATTTTTCAATATTGCCTGCAACTGTTTGTTTTTCAGTGTGATTTCACTCCAAAATTAAAAAATAATTAGGACCCATATACTCCTTTGTCTGTGCCACAGATACCCTCTGCCCCTGCTAACCGTGAGGTAGTCTGTCATCATGTAACGTGCTTTGCTATCAGTCACACACACACACACAGAGGATCCTGCCTTAGTGGTTTGCCAGCGGATTTTTGTAGCTTAAGAACCTAATTGCTCATTTTAGTCAGGTTCTTCTCAGTAAATGAAAAAGTAGCAGAGCTTTATCTATGAAGTTTGCGGGGGCCCTGTCCTAGCCCTGCTGTTAATTGAGGTGACCCCTGAGTAGCTTTACCTCGCACCCAGTGTCAGCTGCCTTTGAGGTTGTGCTGACAGCAAAAATAGAGCTGGTATGTGACCAGCACTTGGTTATTTCCCCTTCCTCAGCTGTTGCCTTATTATACAAGGCTCTGAGGGATGTGCGTGTACAACCAACAATCTGTGAAAGCATATTTCCCCAGCGGTTCCTTCCGAGCAGCACAAAAGTGTCAGATGAGGACAGAAGCTGGCATTATGCTACTGGCATGACTGAATCACAACAGGAGCTCTGATATTAACCATTTAACAGTCTAAACATATTATACAGCACTGTCCTGTCTGGTTTCTGCCTGGCATTATTCCTATTAGAGAAGGATCAGGGAGCTAATTGTCCAGCAAAACCATGTGATGAGCCTCTGAACAGACATCAGACTTACAGATACAAGCAATGGTCCAGCTATTCCAACATCTTGGCAATGGTGGCACAAAATTCCTCAGATGATGCTAAATCCTCATCTTCTTCAAAACCAGGTCCTTTCATGGCAGTGGTTCCTGCAGGTAACCGTGATCTCTGAAAATATGTTAGTTTTCCCTTCAGAAGGTAAAGGCTTGAATTACTATGAGCCTTTTGGTGATGATCTTCTTGCACTAGTAGGTGGCATAAGAAAAGGTTGCTTTTCCACATTGCTCATTACACTTGTATCAAACCCTCCTGGGGATACACTGACAACACGCTGACAATAGCACTCATAGCCCAGGGGAAGGTAGTAAGTTCAGGCCTCCCAGAGAGAAGTTTCTCTCCCCCAAAGTCATCTTCTGGGAGCTGCATGGCAGCAAACAGTTCTGCTCATTTACTGTCTGTCTGCTTATCAGCTCTATCCCCCTGAAGCTATCCTGCCTCTCCATCTTCTTCTTGCTTCAACCCCCCGTCTCTCCCCTCTCGTTTTATTCTCTGCCATCAACTCTATAACACATTTTCCTTTTCAGTCTCCATCACACATCCCAAAACCCTTCAAAAGCACAAATAGTGCCTTTCCTTCCAATTAGGACGTGAGAGTCAGGGAAATCCTAACCCGAACTGTCTGGGTGCTGGCGGAGGAGCTCGCCTTCAGCAGTCACCACCCACATCACACCACAGATGCCTTTCAGGGAGCACTGCAGGTTCCCCAGAGCTGCACCGCCTGGCAGGACACCTCCTCTGAGCAAGCGGAGGAAGACAGCACTAATGAAATGCCTCTCCTGTCATCAGCCCCCCATTAAACCCATCTCAAAATTCAATAGAGTAAATTAACAGTGACATTCGGGGTGTGTTGAGGCAAATGTAAGGCAAATTCTCTCATCACTGTTAATTTGGGAGCCCCTATTGGTTTCAGGAGGAATTATTCTAACATTATTCTAACATTCTGCCAATAAATCTCACAAGAAACCTGTCAGGCTCTCCTTTGTCCAGCCCCCCGGTTTAAAATTATGTTGGTCTCATTATTTCCACAGCATTATTGCTTAGTGCATTGCACTACCTCCAGAGTAGTACCACAGTGAGATTAAAGGTAGTAAGAATCTTAACCTTACATTTCATTGCTCGTCAGTTCAAGTTAGCTACACGTCATCATATTTTTAGATAATACAGAAAAAACAAGTTGTTCTTTTATTATTCCTTTCAAGTAAATCCATTCCTTTTCTAGGCAGCAGATAGTAAAATTAATGTCTGTTCTCATAACATTTTATGATCTTGAACATCAAATATTCCCTGGTCGCTGAATCAATCAGGATTCATTGACTCCTATTAACGGTTAACAGGGCACTGTGCTCTTCAAGCAGACATTCGTAATAAGGCTTTGACTCTGTGAAATCATGCTAGATAGCCAGGAAGTCATTTAAGTTACATGTAAGATCTGGTTTGCAGGAACTAAGAAGCATGAATACATTTATTTTCTTCAATGCATTGATGTGGAATACCAGCCAAAGTCCCCACAGCATAACTTAAAAATATGATGTCCTAAGCTTCATCACTTTCATATAATCCCTTTTATTATTTGGTTGTGGTTGAGGTAGATAGAAAGACAGACAGTCTCTCTGATCATCCTCTGACAGAAGACATGAGGAAATTCAGGGTCTGTAAATTTTTAGGGAATATTTTTAGGAAATACAGTTCTAGAATACAAGTGGAACATTCCCATTGGCAATTTAAATGGATGCTCTAAGTGATAATAGGGACATCTTCATTTACAGTTATATTCACAGTTGCATGTACAACTATACAGCCTAACATGAAAAAAAAAACCCTTAAGCACCTTGCTGGATATTTTAAAACCAAAACTAGCTCTACACAGAAGCCCATACAACTGTTGTTGAAATATGACAATAATACAGGACATTTTATGTTCTTCTGCTCATAAAGTTTAAGAAGCAAATTAATTTCTCTCACATGTGAGAGCAGCATCACCAGCTCCAGTGGTAGTTAGCAGTGTGAAGCAAATAAGGTTAGGTTCCCTGCACACACTGTGCTTTCAGAATATGCATTTCAGGAATAATTGCTCTCTTGAAAGAGTTAAAAGCCTCTGCCCCTTTCTAAATGCAGCACAGTAAAAACATTGCTCTCTCTCACTAACAAGTATGGTTCAGTAATTGTAAAGTCATTTTAAATTCTAATTCAAAGTAATTTGATTTGCAGGAAATGACAGTTAATTATTCATGCAAATGCCTCTGTTAGGTGTGGCTGGACTAATGCACAATCCACACAGTAGGAGAGAGCACACACTCCAATTTTCCTCAGACAGTCTGTGATATCTTTCATAATACAAAAACAGGGTTTTTTTTTTTTGCAAATCACTACCTGCTGAAAGTAATTTCCTTGTGGAAGTTGAAATTAGAGGTGTAGTTCAACATAAGGAATAATTGTACTCCAGCCAGTTTGTAAGTACTGTTTACAGACTTGCAGCCAACGTGCACCTCTGTGACAGTCCAGACCTGCTGGTCTGTGTTTCACAAGGCCTGGCCATGAAGAACTTCCTCCAGATGACCGATGTATCTGAAGGCATGGGACCTAAGCAGGGCCCAAAAGTTCACATACAAGGGGTCAAGTCAGACAAAAATCGCCCTGTTCGAAAAGTACCGCCTAAGGCAATGTTTTGACAATGGAAACCAGCACCTTTTGCATGAGGATAGGCTGACCCTGCTGTGCTCTGCCAGGGCTTTCCGACTCCCTCCCCGCAACACATTCCTTGCGCGTTAGCTCTCGCTCAGTCACACAAGGTTAGCGACGCTTCACTGGCGCTGTAGGTACACTCTGCCACCTATTTTTGGCTCTACTATGGCACCAATTCCTGTAGTAAATAAGGTCCTCACTGTCTGCAGTCTATTTATCCAACCCTAACACTGTGAGCTAGGAAAATGCCACTACGCCCACAGCATTTGCAGGGGAGAGAGGCAGAGAGAGACCAAACTGTGGCACAGTAGGGACTGAACACTTCTCCTCCCGTGTGAACACCCAGCCTATGCTTCCTGTCTGCGCTTTAAGATAAAAGGTGCTGCACAATGTGCCAACAAAGCCCTTCCCTCTGAGCACACAGTTTTTCACTTGAGAGCAGTGTGATACGTCCCTGTAGAACAGCCAGAGAAGGGGCCAGGACACCAATAGGGTGCCGAGTTACTGGAAACCATCTCCTCAGCTTCAGGATGCATTGCAGCATTCAGTCATGGCTATGGGTGCAAGTGACACTAATTTTTAGAAAAGCAGCAGCAGAAGTATGGGAAAGGTAGCCTGACCTTTGAATCATGACAATTAGGAGAAGTTGTAATAAAGACTAAATCTAGTGAGCATCTAGAGAAGTACAATCTACTCGGGATGATTGTGCCAGGAAGAGTTAGCATGGCTTTTATAACGAGAAGGTCTGCCTTGCTTTCCTTGGAGATCTGCATAGGGATCAACAAACCTGTGGATAAGGGTGATCTGGTTAACACAGACTGCTTTAATTTTCAAAAATGTCTGGCAAAGGGTTAGAAGAAACCAAGCATGGAAGGTCCTAGCACAATTGGAAAATACAGTAGCGGCATTTTCTCAATGAAGATTAAGCAACAGTTCAAGAGGGGTCTGTGCTGGGACCTGTGCTGTTCAGCGTATTTACCAGCAATTTAGGAAAGGGTAAAGTGAGAAAGCTTACCAGGAACACAAAGTTATTCAGGGTAGTAAGGACTAGCACCAACCGTGAAGAATTGCAGAGGAATCATATGCAACTGAGCAAGAAAATCCTTCAAAAGGTTTATAGCAGAACTGGCAAATGTTCAGAGAAAGGCAGGACAGAAGATCAAAGGTAGAGAAAGCTGTTGTACAAGCAACAAACCAGTGAGGTAGGACACAAGAGTCTGTGAAAGAGGTGACTTCTGGGTATACAAGGAAAGTGTGCAAAACTGTGACTGGGTGTAGGGAGGGTGGCTAAAGACTGGCTGTGCACTTCTCTAACAGTACCAGTGCTTCAACTGAAGCTTGTAGAAGCTAAGTTCAAAAACAACAAAAAAAAAAGCAGCAGCAACCCCTCGACAACGGGCATTGCAGATGATATAATTTTCTGTGGCTTCAAAGGAAGGCTGGACATATACTCACAGAGGAAAACTCCCCAGTGACCACATCTGGCCATGAAGTCTCTGAGCTCAAAAAGGTGAAGGCTGGGAGAGCACACAGTATCACACATACTTGTCTTGCTAAGACTCTTCTCTAGGTCTTCACCTATGGACACTGTTAGGAGCAACACTCTGGGCTTGGTGAACCTTGGGTCAGGCTCCACATCACCAATGTTATCTTCTAAAAGCACTAAAATCTCTCCTACAATAAACTTCCAACATCTTTATGCATTGTCACCTCTGGCATTCTGTGTTAAATCTGCCATTTGCCTTAATTCCTTCCCCAAACATTTTATAATTCTGTCTAAATTGCACATTTTTAAAAAGTTCATAGCTCTCTTCATAGCAGAGGCAAGCTTGGCTGTGCCTCCCAGGTTCAGAAATAAGAGCACAAAAACAAAAGGGCACGAGCACAAAAACAAAAGAGCACAAGCACAATTTTAACTTAACTCACAACTTCTAGGCTACTCTCCTGATGATTTTAAGGCTTGGCAGTAGCAATAAAGCTATATGCACTGTTCAGTTTAAATTAAAAAAGGCCTTACAACCAGAAAGCCCTGGCACTGCGACATGCTGTCTCAAGGATGCAAAAATGCTCTGAGAAAGAACTGTGTGGCACACATAAGGACAAGGAAGGTGTCTAAGACATCCAAGAGATGATTTGTGAGCTCTATTTCAGTCATTCTCCTCAGCTAAGCATTGAAAAGAGGAAGAAACACTGTTGAATTGTGACACTATTTTACACAAGCAGTGGTTTGAGATCTGGGGNAGTGCTGAGCAAGGCCTGCTTGTACTTAATCTTAATGATTTTTTTCCACTGAATTGCTGCCTGGATTCTCCAGCAAATCAGTATGCCAGGCAGGGGAGAAACCGTACTGCAGCAAGCAAAGAAGAAAAGGAAAAGCAGGCTGTCATTTTTTTATTTGCACATTTCTGATGCAAAAGGAGAGATACCATACAGGTTATTCCTTAAAGCAGAGCTCACTGGGTATTTTTGGTTCCCTCCTCACAACCTTCACAGGGAAGATAACAAACAAAACAGCACCGGGCAGAGCTTCTGCAGGAGCAGCTGTAATTGGAAGACATCTTGTTCCTGCTGAGCAGCAGCATCCCACCTTCTTCCCCTGGAGAAAAAAAAATAAATCCAAACCCAAACAAACAAAAAAGAAAAAAAAATTAAAAAAAATCCTGACAGGTCATGACTGTGGGACCAGGTGGCCCCTGTAATCAGACGACAAAACTGGTGGCAGACACAGGGCCAGTGCTGCACAGGCATAGTGTTCGAGGAGCATCACACCAAGATGCAGGAGAGCCACAGTGCCCAGACCTTCCCAGGGTGCCCCTGCACAGTCCCAGTCGTGCCTTCCCAGCCCTGCCTGCGCTGCTCTAACAATCCCTTCTTCCTCATGTGCCTTATTAGCAGAACCAGGGGAAGTGGCTGAGGGGGACCAAAGTATTATTTTGCATTCCTGAGTGTTGAACCATGCATCAAAATTGTCTCCATAAATGCACAGAGTTTCATTCCCCATCTCCCTTCCTTCACACAGCATTAACAAGTTGACTCATTCCCAAGATTAACAAAGCAGGTTTCCTTCTGGTTTATGTCTACAGCCCTAGCAACCTCCTGGTCCCAGCACGCCACCTACAGCCTGTGGTCCCCTACCACAGCAACCCCCTGGAGCCTCCACACACCCTCCTGGTAGTTTCCATGTCCCCCCACCTCATCCTGTTCCCCTCAGGCAGCTGAACCAAGGGCAGCACCTGCTTTGAGGTGTTTGAGCCCTGTGCGCTGCGTGGGGAAGCCACCGTGCTCCTACAGAGCCTCTTTGTTCCTCCTCTCTGACCAGCCACCTTCACAAAACTTGGAGCGACTCCATGTCTTTTGAAATGCCGTGCCTCCATCAGATTTTCCCAAGCGACCAGTAGGCTCAAAAATTACACCTGGGGAGGAGGGATAGACAGCCTAGAAAGACGGCATAGCTGCGCAAGCTTTATTTCCTTTGGGAAGTTTGGCTAATGTTCCCACCCTCTAGGTCTGGAGATTTCATTCAGCTGCTCATCCAATATTTAGTACTCTGTGAATTTTTTAAGGCTATTATTCCACAAACTTGAATACTTTCCGTTTCTCTGATGCTTGAATATACTCTGGCTGCTGAGTTCAGACGAGGTTAGATTTTGGTGAGCAAGAGAAAATAAAATAATTCTCCCCGTTTTTGCATTTATTTCCCTTTTAAAAATCCCAGTAAAAATAGAATTCCCTCAAGAAGGCTTCAAGAAATACTTGAGGTCCTTTATTCTGAATTAAAAGGACCTACACAAAACAAGAAAGACATTTTTCATTTAGAAAAATGACACTTAATAGAAAGAAACATGCAAAGCTGTAAGCAATCAAGCCACATGCCCTTAAGGCCATGATTACACAGCACCTAACTTCAGCTGAAGGCCACTTCACTGGGATGTCTGATTTACTCCAATGACTACTGCTTAAGTCGAGTAGTATTAGTAGAAGACCCATGTAACTGGGGACACATTTAGCTTGAGCCAATGGGCTGTATAATGTTTAACCAAGTATTAAGCAAGTGAGGAAGCTTAATCTCTTTTTGATTGATAGAGGAAGCAAAGATCCACAAAATAAGCACAGGTAAAATGCAACAAATTTCACTTTTGCTCTTGGTTTCTTTTACACTCATTTATATTATTTTCATGACCTTCAGGCTTAGTCTGTAGGAGGTCAGACTAGATGGTCACATCAAACCCTTCTGAAACTGAAGTCTGCAAAGTCCCAGAAGACACAATTCTTACCGCACCCAGGCAGTGGTGGGAAGCATTTGCATGCATACGCAACTCAGACAACAGGCTGGAATGCTCACCCTTCAGCCCGAAAGCGTGAGCACCTGTCACCTTCAGCAGAAACCAGGGGCTTGTTTTGAAAAGCCCAAAGCCAAGGTCCATGCCTATGTCCCACAAAACATCAATGGCAGCTAAGCAGATAACTTCTTCTTAAACCTCAAAAGTCCCCTCTATATCCTTAAGAAACTGATTTGTGAAGTTAGGTAGACAACAACAAAAGCAGGGACAAAACCCTGAGGGTAGGGGGTAAAGAGAGTCAAACCGGGCTGAGCTGTAAACACACTATCTTATCACTGCACTAGACAGTGCAACCAGTAGCCAAGAAAAAACCCAAATGGGATATTTTTCCAGATTCAGCACAAGAAGTCAGAATGTCACTATACATTAAAAGCACACTTTGCTTCAACCCGCTTTGGGGAAGGGAGAGAAAACACCTTGCGTTTCTCCTTTTGTAGAAAACTCCTTTTCCAGGCTAGCCTCCTGTCACCCAGAGCGCATCTATGTCCACATCCCTCTCTCCTGAAATTGCTCCTTCTGGTGCTGCAGCCGTCTCCAGCAGAGCAGGGCCCACAGCCGTTCCTGCTGGCCGCAGACAAGCAGCAGAGCCAGCGCCGACCTCGCCAGCACAGCCTGCGGCAGGCAGATAGGCAACGCCACTCACTCTGCAAGGAAATAGAGGGCACGACAAGCAGCATCAAAGAAAGAGAGAAGATTTACCGCGAAATGGAGACGACTTTATGCATCATTTTTAGAGAGTTCTTGTCTGTGCTATCGCACTAAATGTGAATGGGATGGGAAAGCCACCAAGAGCTACCGGTGTAGAGGAAAAAGGTGTCCAGAAAGCAGAATTACCTCTATTACTAGACACTTGGAGTTATCCTGAATTAATGATAGTCCCGCAGTCCTCATCCACTCAAAAAAAAAAAAAAAAAGAAAAATCTTAACAAAGTAACCATTAATACACTATACATTGCCTCTGGAAAAGGCAATGTGAATGCAGTGTATGTAATGAGCAAGTCTAGACTGGGACCCAAGAGAGCTTTACACAAGCATACAAGACAGGTTTGCTCCTGCCCAGCCATCTGTAGAGGTCCCTCCCTTAGGTTGCCATTTGCGTGCTCCCGAGTAATCGCACTCGTATGGGTAGTTTTGTTGGGATGAACAAGGAAATGCATATTGATGCTGCTGAAAGATCATAGGTACACTGAGGGAACATGTCATTTTATGTTTCTACCCTATACAGCCAGAGGATGTGAAAAACAGTCCACAGGAGATGTTCACATTGCACTGGAGTTCTTAAGATGTGAATAGCTGATAATCAACATAACTGTTAAGGTAAGCAAAGCTTAACTAGTTGTCAACATCAGAGTCCAGCCAGGACACACAAAATGAAGGAAACACTGGACTGATTCAAAATATATATTTCCTTCTGTGTCTGCAATAATTATGAGCACTAAGGCAAATTTCCACAAGATGGATATAACCATGGCCTTTAAGGGTCAAGCAGATATCTGCACAGAGCTAAACATCAATATTAAATTCAATGTTGAGAGGTACCAGCTCTGTTCCTAGGGTACAAGCTGGACTGATGAGAAGGGAGGTCAGCAAACAGCACCAGTTGTCTATAACAAATGTCTTGAGAGGCACATGCAAATCATCATCGGATGTAGTCAGAGCATTTGGGGGGGTGGAGGGGCACGGGGAGAAAAGGAAAAAAGTTTTACTGAACAAGGTGCAGAAACCTTGACATTTCCTGTCTCAGCTGATGTTCCATTTCATATTGGATTCACTCTCCTATTGCCTTATTTTAAGATTTTTTTGTCTTTTCTAATTATTTTTTTCAGCCGTTTCAGCTCTTCCCTCTTCCTCTATTAAGTGTGCACAGGGCTGCATATTTACCAGCCTTGCTTTCCTTCAGTACTTCTCTTCAGCTTCTCTTCTGCTTTCAGTCCATTTTTGTTTCTCTCTTGCTCCATCTCTTCTTTCCAACTTCTTTCCTTCTTTGTTCCAGTCCTCTCCTTTGACTGATTATTTTCCTCTTCTCTCCACTCACTATGTTTTTCTCTCATAGCCTAAGATTTTACTTTGTTTTCCTTTTCACTTCCTAACCTTTCCTTCCTTAATGTTTCTACCTCCCACCTCCGGTATCACACACAGAGCACCACAAGAACAGCTTTCGCCCCTGACGGGCTCCCTCACGACAAAAACTTGCAAGGGTTGGACTGACTCTATTTATAACGTGTCTTTTGGAATCAAGGGAGAGGGCTTTTTTTTCTTAAAAAAAAAAAAAAGAAAAAGAAATCCCTTATTCCCTCATTCTCCTTAGCCTTACCATCCATCAAAGCAATCAGCCGTTTATAAAATGAGCCATGAGGGGAGTCTGTTGGCAGGGGATCTGCTCCGGCTGGGAAGCTGCCAAAGGCTGCAAAAGCACTGACAAACATCACGGGAGAGAGAGAGAGGAGGAAGCTGTGCCCAGTGTCTCAGAAATGGGTTAGTATTACAAAAGGGGAAAAAGGCAGAGATGTTTCAGAAAGAGTCAGTGTCTCTAATGCAAAGCCATCACATTTTGAAAAGAGAGTGATTTAGAAATGATTGCTTTTCTCAGCAGTTCCCAGTCCAGAGCTAACACTGCTCCTCTCCCGCCTCCTTCCCGTCTCAAATAGAACCAGCAGCTGCTGTTCAAATCCCCACAATGTTGACAAAGCAAGAACTCGGCATCAACCAAATTCTCTCCACTTGGAAAACAACCTTCTGTCAATAAGTATTTGTGAAAACAGATGTAAAGGGTCTCCCAGGGGTAACCAAATTATAATATTTAACTCTCCCTAAGTCGTTTTATACAAAATTCCACTTGAGTGTCCATCCAAAGTGCCACATGCAGACACGCAAAGAGAAAGTGAGTAAAGCAAGTTAGAGAAATCTTATTTGTATGCAAGTACTACAAACCATTCAAAGCCACTTAGTTGCATTTGCTTCTGGCCTGCAAGTGTACACCTGTTCCCATGGCTACTTTTTCCTTTCGTGCTTCTCATTTCTTTTCAGTAGTTTTCTATGTCCGTTCACAGTATCTTGGCTTCATTAGGCTATAAACAATTTGGCATCCACTGCCCGGCACTGGATGGCAAACTGGGACTTCAGCACTGACAGAAGCCTGGGGTGCTATAACTGTACAGACAACTGGTGAAATAGTACGACATTTACAAATTAAAAAGATGTATTTAAACAATAGGACCTGAAAGTAGAACCCCATTTAACCCCACACCCTTTCTTTTTCCTCTCCCTTTACCAGCGTGAAGAAAGAGGCTCAGGTGAAGCACATTTTCAGCCTGCACCTTGAGAGTTGTCTGCACTCTTTATCCCAGCGTCAAATCAGTGTGAAGTGATTCTTGGTCAAAATGGTCTGCTCATTACCTCTAGCAGTAGCAGCTGCAAATCACTTTGCCCCAGAGGAAGGGATTAGATGATATGAAGGCGGGGACACTTAGTTACTGGAAAGAAAACTCATAGTAAGTTTGGGGCTTTCAGCTTCTCAGGAAGCTGGTTTGAACAAGCCCAGCATGTGCAGAGGTTACCCAAAGGACCATAAGGCTGATCTGGCCTTAAATAGGAGCAACCTAAAGGGTGGTTTGGAAGGCAATAGACCTGAGCTCATTTTCCTCTCTACAAATACACTCAAGAATCCTCCACATGCATGCAAAGAAAAACAGGAGAAACTTCTATGCCTTTTGCCTCCTCCAGCAGTTCATGGAGATAATACCACCATGTCACTCAGGTCCAGAGCCCTGAAGTAGAGCACTAAGGAGAGTGACACCTCAGGTAGGGGCCTCTGGATCATCTGATGACTAATTAACAGCATGTACCTGGTACATATAAATGTAAAGGTAGTCTGTCAGTAAACCTACATTCATGTGTCACATTCTTGTGGTGCTAAATATTTTCCCTTTCAAATTTGAAGGACAGAAGTCAAGACTCAATATGTCACCTGTGTCAGGTCCTGCCATGGTTGTGGAGCCTCCAGCCAAAGATAACAATGTGAAGAGATGCAGAAGTTGAGTACTGAGTAGATGTTCACAAAACACTTGAATCCCCACCCCTGGCTGTTACATACAATTAGTTGCGTTCATTGTTATAGCATAGTTATGTATGACCGGTCATATGGTATTTCTTTCTATCCCTTAGTTATTCGCAAACAATCCTTAATTTCCTGAAAATTGTCATGCTTCGTATTGGCTACCCTTTTCAGGCAAATGCTTCTTCAACATGGGAACTGTTCACCAAGTAAGACATAACCTACTTTAAAATTCTCAATGGCAAATCCCTAGCTGCTTAAATCAAGAATATGGTTTTTGCCCTTTTATAAAATATGCTGAATCATTTTAAAGATCTCCTGACATAAGTTTCTGAACAACAACTCACATCATCATCTAACAACTTTTCGCTTCTACAAAGACTAACATTCATGCTGATTCGTATAATATTTAGATGATTTTTTTCCTTCAAATTTAGTTTGTATTTAAACCAGATCATTGTGTTTCTACATATTTAATGACTGTGACTCATATAACCTATTTCATCTGGGGTTTTTTGTTATTCTCGTGCAATTTTGCTGCTGTTATTTTTGACTACCAAACAAGCCTATTTTGGTGAGGAGAGAAACCCTGAATCTTCTGGACCTCACAAGCATTTTAAGAAAAGTTAGTGTTCATCCAGGTATACATGAATAATTCATAATGAAGCCTCATTTTTAGCACCATAATATAGTCAGCCCATTAATTTGCAAATCCATTTTTGCATTATTCATTTTCTTCTAATTGCAGAAATTCTTAAATAAAGTAGGGAAACACTGCAGTGCTAGGAATTGTTAGAAGTTGGAAACAAACATTTTTCATTCAGAACTAAGCCATGAACAGAGGCTCATTTTCCAGTCTGTGATGTTTGACCTCAGGGCTAAACACAGCTTGACCTTCTTAGCCCAATTTTTTGTGGAAACACAGCTAGTGCAATGACACTCTGTGTGGTTGAATTGGGTGTATGTGCTAGAGGTTTCTTAAACCCACAGGCCAAATTCAACCAAATTTGACAAAAGAGCAAAATGCCCTTAAGCAGGCTCAGTAATTTTCGGCTATTTCAAGTTGCTTGAAAATAGATAGCCACACTAGATATAACCACAAAGAAAAGGACACATTTTGTTGCTCTGGCTGAATATGCATACGATTAGAAACTAGGGAAGCCCTCTGGAAAGGAGCTAAAAAATGCCCCACTTAAAAGAAAAGCTTGTTCAGCTCTCTCTTTAATTTCAAAGGCTGCTGTCTAGATCAGAAAAGAACTTGTATATTGGCAAGCATCATCTTTGAAATCTATTCACAAACATCTGGTTTTGTGCTATGATACATCCATATTCTCTGGAACAAAGCAAGCTTCTACATGTAAAGGTAATGCCAATGAGACAGACTTATCCTGGTGATCCCCACCCTCCGACTTCAGTTGCAAGTATTTCTGCCTAAAACGCAGAGACCAGTCAAGCAGTTCATATTATTCTTCCAGTGTCCTGACCCAATAAAGCTGGATGTTACAGCCAACTGCTGCTGAAGGGAAGGTTAGCCAGGCCAATGACTCTCTTGTTTGCCATCTACCTTAAGTCCAGATAATGTCCATTTGTTGTGGCAGAAAAAAAAAACCAAACCCAAAGTGCGGCTTTGCAACCAAAGCAGTGCCACTACTATAACATCTTTTGTGAAGATACTTGCCTCTCACAGCACTATCTCAGAATTCCTCTGTGTAGAGATTTTCTGCCCCCTGCAATAACATTTCACCAAGAAGCCCCACAGAAAACCCACAAGCGTGCTGGGAAGTCTTGAAGAACTCCAAGTATTGCTTTCAAGAGGGTGGATAAATACCAGTTTGTCTCTTGCAATTGTTCATTGCTTACTTAGCAGCATCTCAGGGGAGTCAAGACGTGTGTTCAAATTCAAGTAGGGCTGTAGCTGTATTCAGCAATTTTGGCAGCCAGCCAGAGTTACCAGAAAGGATTGATATATGTGTACTCACATGCCAGCTGTGAGAACTTGCTGAAGGCATTGGGGTAGGCATCAACTGCATTTTATATCTGACAAAAAAAAAACAAACACAAAAACCCCAAACCAACCAATAATTTTAACAGATGCTGAAAGGTATGCCTCAGCCCTGCAACTTTGCCCCCACTGGCATCAGTGGCAAGATTGCCATGAACCTGAACAGGATCTTACTCTGGGCCAGTCAGGGGTAATTTTCCACACAGGTTGCACCGTGGAGTCAGACTCTGAATAGCCCTTGCCTATGAAATGAGGCCAGATTTCTGTTAAGACCAAAACAATCATTATTTGTACAGATTTCGCATACCATGCTAGCAGTTGACATTTTGGATCTTCTCTCAGTTGGTTAATGAAGAATAGTATATAATAAAAACTTACAATAAGAGAGCCTGAAATGTAAATGATCCATATGTGTGTATATCTAATAAGAATTGGTACGTTACTTGGAATCCGGCCCTGTAGGTCTCTGTTTTAAAGGAATATTTTAGCTGAGGAAATATTTCTAGGAGGTAAGGGTGTTGTTACTGGTACAAGCACCAGGCAAACAATTTGCCTTTCGTTCCCTTCAGGGAGGCTGGAGCCAAGAAGTAGCAGTAAGTGCTTGTAGTCCTGGGCTCAATGTCCCTTCCCTGCAGCCTGGTCTCTTCCAGTTAAAAATATCTCTGGTTTCCTTCCAAGCAAATATTAAGCTTTGAGAAAGCTTTTGGAAGAAGCTAAATGCAGTTCCAGCATTAGGATTTTGAGGGTTAGCCACCGTATGTTTTAAAGAGGACAGTTGATTCTCTTCCTTACTCTGCACAGCTCCCACAAGAGCATTAAGTCTCAAGAGATACGTCTGAGGACATTCCCAAAGCAGTGCTGAAAACCCAGCTTCAGCTCCTAACAAGGTAGTGGGAAGGTCACACTGTAGACATTTCCAAATAAAACCTTTTGTGATATACTTCAAACACAGAGCATACCATCCACTCTGTCCTGCTGCTTTCTCCTCAGGGAGATCAGTAGGAGTAACAGAGACCAGCCCCAGCGTGAAGAACACTGACCACCAAAACGACTTGGAGGGCACCCAGGACACACCGTGTGTACACATGTGAGAAGAACTGGGTCACCACTACTCCTTCCTCCCTTTTGTCTTCTGCAGGCGCTCTGTAGCATGAGGTAAAATCCTGCAACTAGATCAGCAGGATAACAGCATTGCAAAACCCATCAATAGATCAAGTGCTCAGGGACACAGACGTCTAAAACACATTGAGAGAGCCCTTTCTTAGCCAGCAGTTCCCCATTCATCTTGCCTGAAGTTCAGTGAAGCAAAGTACTCAATTAGAATTAATTCTTACTATATAAAAAATGAAAGACAGTATATTTAGAAAACCTTAGTGGAGCTTTATATCAATAACAGAGGCAAGCAACAGGAAATTTCTCTGCGTTAGTTGCAATTAAAAAAACCCAAACCCACAAACATCTCATAATTCTTTTGAAAAAGCCCTTCAAACTAGCTACATTTGGGCAAAGCTGGGGTCATAAAAGTGCTCTTGTCTCAGAATACGCACCATTGCCACCCATACTAGAATAAAAAACATGAAGCGCAACTTTCCTACTACTACTATAAAAGGGGCAGATGAAATATTTCTTCAAGATTTCAGCGGTTTGGGATGCCTGTCTTTGGATGAGAAAATTCCCTGTGCTGACCTGCAGTTGGAAACTTTTGCCAAAGGATTAGAGAAGGGGACCTGCTCATGGGTGATTTCACAGATTTCTTTTTATTAGCAGAAAAAGAGATACAGGGTCTGGGCTATGCTCACTCCTCATGAATGGGGCAGGCTTTTATGCCCAAAGGTCTGAAACTCACTGTAGTCTTCAAAACACTGAGAGGTGCCCTAGGTGGACCCCACGGTATAGCTGAGGAGAATGCCTGATCCTGCATCGATGAACGTAGCTGCAGCAGTAACGCTGCAGCCTCAGCTGCCAGGGACCCCTGAAAAAGCAGGCAGATTGAGAAGAAGGTTTTCCACCTGGAAACCCTGCCCTTCTCCTGGTCTTCAGATTTCTTTCTGCTCAGGTGACACTAACTTCCCAAACCTTTGCTCCATGTTTTCTTAACAGACCATTGACCATTCCCCTTCTTTCAAAATACAGCCTCTTTTCTTTGATCCTGTAGATGGGTGATTTCAGCAAAGCTTAGATTCCTTCCTGCACACAAGGAGAATGAAACCCACACCTTTTACATCCCAGAAGACCACCATCACCGCAAGGGTTTCTAGGAGGACAGGACTCTAACTTCATTTTTTCTCAAGTTTTCAAGAAGCAGTTGGATATTCGCTGTACCAGAGGTAGACTGGGGCTGTCTTTCACCTGCCCAGGAGTTCCTTGGGCTCCTCCAGTCTCCTGCTCCCCGTGGTGGTGATTTCAGGCTTTCAGGCTGGACTGCTCTCCACTGAAACTTGGTTAGTCATCATTCCCCACACAGTCTGGCCTGTAGGGCCTTGTCTTCACTAAGTGTCGAATTGAGTAACAGCTTTTTGCATGACTTCTAACTTTTCCTTCCTGGTTAGTCTGAGAAGGAAAAAGCACTCCATGTTGGCTCAGCTCCAACACATGGCATCTCCATGTGATGCAAGTGACAGAAGGAAACAGGATAAAGGTGAGGGATTCAAGGAGATATAAAACCTCTGCTAAAACCTAAATGCAAATTTGGGAAAGGTCAGTAAGAAGAAATCCTATATAGAACTGAATCAGTGCTGAGCAGGTAAAGCTTACATACATTTTCTGCTTGGCTGGAAAAGAACAGAGCTCTAAATTACAATTTTTGGTACAGGTATTGTACGCGGGGAAGAAAGCTTTTTGTACAAATTCCTTCACTCCACCCTCCTTTCTCTGTGTGTGTGTATTTTCTGGGAGATGTTGGGGGGATTTTTTTTAGCCACATAAGTACCATTTGCTGAATTTAGACCAGAAACCCACATCTAAGGCATCCCAAGGGCAAGCTGAAGGTTGAACCGGAATACTTCAAAATGTGCTCCTTTTCCTCCTCCTCAACTCACCTCTGCATGGGTTAAACCTGTACCATATTTCAAAATCAATGCCCAAACCTGAACAAACTTGGCACCAAGACAGAGGGTGGTACTCAGCCTTGCTTCATGGCTGTGTGGCGCAGGTCTGCAGGAGGCAGGCAGCAAGCTGCAGAGTCCACATCCACTCCCCTTCAGCACATCACACAGGGCAGTGGGTACCTGGAAGCTTCAGTTCTTTGGAGAATTACTGGCAGCGTCGGCCAAACACCAAAACTTCAGTGCTGGGCTGTTCTGAAAACTCATCCTAGTAGTTTCTTCACACTATTTTGCTTGCCCTCTATAGTAAAACCACCAGCTGGGAAGAAAATCTTACACACCAATCAAAAGTGGGAGCTTCACAATTGAAATCTCTTTCAGTCATCTGCAACTTCTACTTTAAAAAAAAAAATAAAAATTCAGATTTCTGAACGGCTGCCTGGTGCCATTCAGTGAGTGTCCTCCACAGAAAAGCATTTGACACCACGCTGGAGAGATGTGTTGGGAATCTGTCTCTTGCCTCACTTCAGGTCAAAACAAGTCATTGGTTAAGGTCCGAATATGCTTGGGAGGAGGGATGTACAGTACCGGGCCATTTTCTGTTCAAAGATTTTTGTTTCTGATGGGAGAAACTTTCTTAAAATACTACAATTCAGTTGCTCAAATATCTTTGAAATTTAGTAGGATTTGTCAGTGTACCCTAAAAATGCCAGCCATGGCTAATTAAATGATACATACGCATTTTCCAAGTATTTGAATCTGAGGTAAAATGTGATTTTATATACAAATCTCTCTACTATATGGCACCCAGCACATGGAAACAAAAGTATGGAACAGTTTTTTATGACGCTAGTCACATATACTGAAGGCAAGAACAACACCCCACATAAATACCATTTACAAGCTGTTCGCACAACAATCCTCACATATACGCATCGTTCAGGAGCCTAAATATTCAATGCATAACATGAATATAACATCTAAAAAGACTTCATATTGTATTTGGGGAAAGCACCAATTTTTCTCCCATTAGCAGTTCCCATAGTAACTAACATTAGTGAAAGAGGGAGAAATCTAATGCCACAGGAATCCAATGTTTTCACGTAAATAGGCAAAAGGGATGAAGAGGAGGCAAAGACAGAGAGGTTTCATTCAAAGCTTTTTGGGAGAGCCCATACAGCTCACTGCCAGTGAATAAAAGATTGTCAGGAGCGTTTAGCAGGGGAAAAATCTTGGTCACATAGCCACGTAGCCAGTCCTGCAGCCAGCACAAGGTGGCTCCCGTGCAGACTTGGCAGAGCTTTGCCTGAAGGAGCCTCCAGTGCCTTTCCCACTCCCCAGAGTCCAGCACCCTATTCCAGTCACGTTTTGTGACCCCAGGCTATTACTTTAACTGAAGTCTTATGCAAAGATCATTTAAAAACAGAGCAATAACAATTGATTTAGAATATACACTCTAGTGTAATACGCTTCTACTACTAGCCGTATTGAGAAACCCAGTGTGGTGCATGGCCTTCACTGCAGAGCCTAGTTATTCCTACCAGAAAGCTAATCCCCATTTCAGGTCCTTGAAGAAGGCAAGGAAAGAAACCGTACAGAAGTAGACAGGATTTGACTGGGATGCAACTGAATGTAGGAGCTAGTTAATTCCAGGGCACAGGTCCATGAAACAACCGCATGCTAGCTTTTGAACAGGTATATTTTTCAAGTACCCACAGAGAGCACAAGCCATCTTCAGGAAGCTCCATGCAAGTCTTGCTTCCTTCCCACTTAAGCCTCATGCTCACGCACAGAGCATCTGATAGGAGTTGGCTGATAAAAAGAAAACAAAAGCCAAGCAAACTGAATAACGGAGCATATCTGAGTGCCCTGTCAGAGAGCTGCAGCACAGGAGTTCATCCCACGGCTCCAGTCAGTGATTGTTCCACGTGTCAGAGCAGAAAATGCTAATAGGAACCTATAAATCAGGCATCTGAGCAGGGGTCTGCCACAGGCGTTTTCCTGTCTTGCAGCACTGCCTTCAAGAACTGCAAGAAGTTACTAAATGTTATCACACAGACATTTCCATCCAAAATAGTTCACTGGGTTTTTTTTTAAGAGTAGCCAGCTACCATAATTAAGCTGAGAGCCTATTGCTAGAATTTAATTTCTCTAATAATACTGTTGTCTATTTATCTAATAATACTATTGTCTATCAAACATATTCTGCACTAAGTTCAGCTTGACGCCCGGCATACAGATGGTCTTGCAGAATTTGGAATAACACACTTACTGTGAAGGGAACTACAGCCTCAATTATTTAGCACTCATCGACTCAATATATAGCTCAAATTAATTCAGTGCAGATATTTAAGTCTAAAGCACTGTTCTTGTGATCAAGAAAAATGCACTCTACAACACGGTTGCAAAATGCCGTATCCCATTTCATACAGAAACAAGTAAGATACAGCAACTTAAACAGGAGAAGCTAAAGGCCGCTAACAAGGTGATACAAGCTCTGTATCATTTCTTGCGGATTAAGCTGGCAGAACTTGCTGCAGAGATTTGAGTACACCTCACCCGTTCATCTGTCTGAATGCGATGAAATATATGCAGCAAGGATACTGTTTCTTTATTTGGCTGCGTTATGCCTTCTGAAGGAAAACCCTCCAGACTCTTCCGCGCATCTCAAGGTCAATGTACGGCGAGTTCTGAATATGCATCAGTCCTCGAACAAAATCACTGGCTGTCCCTGTTCCTACACATCCACCCGCATGCGCACACATGCCCCCCTCCCCATCCCTCTTGGATCCCAGCAGTGGCTTGCTGCTCGCCCCAGAGCTCTGTCTTATGGCACAGGCTGAGCCCCACACCCTGCACCAGCCCCCTTCTCTCTAGAGATCGGAATCTGAACCCTGACACCTGGTTCCTTTCCAACACAGGCAGAAGCAAGCCTTGCCTAGGAGCAGAGCTGGTTAAATCACACAGGGTGGCATCGGTAGCAGGAGGGATTATGCCTGGAATTGCAATGGGTCACCCAGCAGAGAGCGTTGCAAAGTGCCAGTCCACTGGTTTTATGAATGCAATCCACAGAGTTCTCCGACTTCTGGCTTTTTTCTAAGGCATGCTGTAAATCACTGCCATCTAGTTCAATGCACACACTGAGAGAAAAGGTCCATTTCTTTCTTACAGCACTGCCTGAACAGCGTTAGACTCCCGAGGGCTAAAGGAAGATATAATGCATTCATGCACAGAAGTATTGTAATGGGTGCTAATCAAAGCAAACTCACAGAATGAGGGCACTTGCTTGCCTGAAATCATTGAATGAACATCTTGTTATAACACATGAATGACCTGGGGTATTTCCCCTCTCAAAAAAAAAAAAAAAAGAACAGTGAGAGAGAAACAGGAGGCTTCAGTGCTAAAGAGCTCACAGAATGGTTTCTCAAGTCAATTTAAATCATATTTAATAACGAATGTGAGAGGGGGAAATGCCTTGACATGCCTCTTGTATGGTAAAATGCCATCTATAAAAGAAGACTGATACATTGAGAGCTAGGATTGTGTGGAGGGAAATATGTTATATTAAAATGATGCTGTTTGAAGTGGGGGGGAGGTCTTGTCTATTTTTAGCATGTAAGGAAGTTAACTCCCTGTCACAAAGAACTCAGCAACACAGAAATAATATTCATTTCCCCAAGCTCAGACGTTTTGATGCCAGCTGTGATCTCTATAAGAATTTCAGCCTCAGAATTCATACCAAATGCTACTTTGTTATCCCCGGTTGCAGTAATTTGATGTCTGCTGCCACCGGCTGCCATCCTCTCCCCCAGAGCCAGAAACAGTCAGAAGAGCTGACCCACAGAAAAGAGAGGCTCAAAAATCCCCCTCTCTCCAGAAAAGACTGCACAAATTTGGCCTCTGCACTCCCATCCTGCCAGTGCAATCAATGTGCTCACCCCATCCTGGCCTCGCACCACACTTCCCCTTTCCCACCAGCAACCACCTGGGTGCTCATGTTCTCTCTAGAGCCCGTTTTCTGCACAGCCTGGGGTGCAAGGATACAAGTCCTTTCCTTTAGCTATCTGTTAGTTTGCCTTTGGATGAGGAATACAACTGATTTGCATTTATTACAGAAACTAAAGGTCACTACCCATCAAGGTCTATCATCTTTCATACTTCTCTCTACAGCAGAATCTTAATAAGCAAGCACTGATTCCTCCTTTATTACTGAAATAATTGATCAAAACTAGCAATAAGGAGGGCATCGATGTTAACTCTCTCTCCAAGACAACGGCGTCTGCTGAGATGGTTCATACTCCCAGATGAACATTACCACTGCAGCATGAGGACTAAACAGATGCAACCATACATCTGCACCAGAGCCGTTTCTCCATTCAAAGCCACTCTGCTGAATCTTTTGTTGGTCTGGCTTCTGCGTAGCTGTGCAACAAACAGACTGAGCAGACAATACAACCTCTTTCCAGCCCATGTGCACTTTTTAAAAAAGCTGCCTCGTCAGGACAATGGTGGCAAGTCTGACCAGTCACTCCAAACCAAAGGGCAAAGGCTGCCTGCAATGGCCCCAGAGGAGAGATTTACCGGTGATCAGGCAACTGGTGAATTTAACATTCAGGACAGAGGCAAGATTTTTCATGACCTTCAGCAGTTCAAAAATTGCTTCTGGCTATACTATGCCCAGCTGCCTGCTCATCCTCCCTTGGAGCTGCTGCCCCTGTGCTGGAGACTACAGAGAGCATGAGGTGACTTAACCCTCACTCTCGCAAACAAGCTATGCCAAATCTCCTAAAGATGTCCCACTTGCTTCCAGAGGCAAGAAACCCCAACAGAAGGGCAAAGCAAACAGTTTAGGACTATAATCTCCTCATCTGCCCTTCAGCAAACTTCTTTTGTCTTCTACAGTCCTCATCAGCACAGAAGTGCAGCCGGAGTTGGCCATCCCCAAGGCTGCCAAGGTGATGAGAGATGGCAGCAACTCAGATCTTCTCATCCATGCTCCGCAACACCTGCACAAGCATCCAGGCAGGTAGCCACACCATCTGAGCTGCAGATGCAGTGAGACACCCTCCCATGGCTTTTTGATAGTCTACATTGAACAGGTGACTCTAACACAAGTTCCCTTTGTCTCGCAGCTGAAAACTTTTTTTCGTAAGTCCCAGCAGAACCAAATGGCTGAAAAGATTTGGAAACCACTCTTCCAGGCAAATTTTCTAGGTTATGGTGATGGAAAGAGCTACAGAAGCCTTGTGGAAAGCTCAGTACTTACCCACAGAAGACTAACATGTTGACTCACTGCTCTGTCTGCTCCTAATAAGAGGGACAGGTGGAGCAGGTAGGCACATGCTGGTTAGCAAAGGAAAAAAATATTATCTTGGGAGTAAAATGATGCGCACAGGAGACCATACAGCAGCCTTTTATCCACCTAACTTTCCTTCTGCTCAGACATTAACATGGAAAACACCTAAGTTAGTCCCAGTTATTAATGACATAAAGATCTCTCCAATTTCCCTAAACACATGGTGCTCCTCCATTACTTAGCCCAGGCAACGCTGAGGGAAGCAGTATGCTTACAGAGAGGTAACAGGACTGTGCAAGTACAGGAAATGAGAAACGCTTTGCTAATATACTTACTGGCTTTGGAGAACGGAATACAACAGGAACAAGTAGAAGAGATGAAGAATAAAATACATGAAGGGTGGAATCCTAAAAAAGCCAAGGGGTACTCAGAAAACAACCACTGAAAAATATTCCTAATCCCTTAACTATTTGCTGAGCTTTTCATTGAGGCAATTGTTCTCCTCTGATTATTACATCAAGTATCAGATTGTTTTGGCAAACTAGGAATAAGTGTCATGCAAGCAATTTCTAAGATTTTTAATTGGGTAAAACAGATGAGCAGAAAAGTATAAGCAGCACTATTCAAAGAAAGTAATACATCAAGGACAACACAAAATAGAGCACAGAAGAAGGGAAAACAGTTCAGAAAAGGTTTTGAATTTAAAAATACTGAATCCGAACAACATAGGATAGGAAGAAAACGGAGTCTCCGAATAATTTTGTCCCACAGCAGAATCATCTTGTATCTCTATCTTCTTCAGAACAGATTTGGCTAACCTGTCCTTAACAAACACTTCCGGTGATTAAGCATCACCAATATTGCCACTCTGGACTCTATTCCAGTCCTTTGCTCTACTTATTTTAGAAATATTTACCTAACGTCTAATTTCAGTCATTCCTGCTGCTCTTCCTGTAGGCTCAAAACCACTGCCTACCTCTTACCCTATCTACCTTAACTATGGAAATATTTTATTCTCCCCCTCCTCCTTGCAACAACTTTTCACATATTCAAAGACTGCTCCTTTGTTCTCCTCCATCCCTCTGCTTCAGATTAACCGACCTCATTCTTTCATCCCAGTAGGTGATGTTTTCTAGCCCTCTAATCATTCTCGCAGTTTCTTCCCATTCATCCTTCCAGGCAGTCCTCATTTTTCATTAAGCTTACTGGCCAAAATGAGGTGCAGAGCTCTAACCCTGGCCTGGCCTTTTCAGAAAAAGCAGCAGGTGTCCAGCTGATCCTGCTGTTTCACCTTGCTTCCCCCACCAGCTGCAAGGTTGGCCTTCTTCACATGGAGCTGCTGATCCTGTTCAGCCTGTGCTTCTCTATAAGCCTCAGACCCTCTTCTGGCAGGCTGCTACCTTGGCACTCGCCTCCCTTCTCATACCTGCGTTGACTACTGCAGTGTTGACTGACTGCCTCAGGGCAGATATTGACTGCTTCCACTTATTAACTACCTCTGGGTAGTACCTTGCACTTGTTCCTATTGAACTGTGTCTTTTTTATTTCCCAGCATCTTCTGCAATTTATCAAAATTATTTTGGATCCTAAAAGGAAGATAAACCCAATATATACTACCCAAGTCCCCACTTGATCTGTCCTTTCGCTTTGACTACAAACCTTTGACACCACCTGAGAGAACAAGTACTCAATAAGTTTTGATCCTACACTACAACAATTTCATTTTGACCATTTTCTGTAGGTTACTAATAAGAACTTGTAAAATAGTGTCAAATGCTAGCTCCTGCTGATTCTTTCCTACCTGTAAAATATGCTACTATTTTGTAAAAAGAATTTAGACTAGCTTAACACACTTCATTCTTGATAAATTAATAAAGAATACTGCTTACATGCTTGTTATCTCAAAAGTGCCTACAAAATACTGCTTAACTACTTGTTTCAGAATTTTTCAGACAACTGAAGTCATCAGTTAAAAATAATTCTCTTCCTGCTTCCCCTTTTTTTAATTATCAGTATCACACTTGTCATTTTCTAGTTGCCCAGGACCCTGACTGTTCTGTCACCTCTTCTTCTCTTCCAGAGGTCAATGGACTGTGTCATTTCATGATCACTATCATATAAATTGCTCCAACAAAATTCTCAAGTCTTCCTACCAGTAAGAAATAAGTCTTTAAGGACTTTCCTTCCTGGTTTCTTTCACCACCCTCTGTATCAAAACTCTCCCCCAGCAGACTAAAAACTGGATGAACCATCTGTGTCATGTCATTTTTTGTTTTCAACAAACACCTGAGCAATTAAAACCTCCATTAACAACACATCCTGCCCTGAAGGATTCTGCGAGTTCATTTTTGCTGGGACATCTCTGCCGATCCTTAGCAGCAAGCAAATTACATTTGGTGATTTTTCAGTCTGGGGAAATTAGCTGTAAGTTCTCAGGGATCAGATCTGGTTTTCCCTATGTCCAGAGCCCAGACAAAATAGGAGAAAGGAAGAATAAACATGTATCTGTGTTATGAGCAGTTAGACTCCAAGAGGAGAAAGACTGCAGTGTCATATCACCAATCCACAGCAGCTCTTCACTTTGCACAGTGCCCTGAACTCATTCTGTTTGCAGAGATTCACAAGAGTTTAAATCTTGTGTCTGAGAGCGTAAGAAATGCCCCATTGGGTTAGAACGATGGTCCATCTAGGTTGGCATGCTGAATCTGGAAGATCCAAGCTACAGTGTGCCAACTAGAGCTTCCTCATTCACGTTCTTTGATGCACATGTAAAACTTGAGTAGAAGAGCAAGGCAGGATCTCATTATAGTGACAGAGTCTTTCCAAGCCAGATGTGTTTATTTACCCTTTCAGTGACCTTGCTCTTTCTCACACTAACTGGCCAAGGGTGGAAATCAGACTCACTGCTCTGTACATCCCTGGATCCTCTCCAGCCCCATTTCGTAGGTAGGAATTACATGGGCGATCCACCGGTCTGCTGCCACAGTGGCTGCTTGTAACAATGCATTGCACAGGCAGAAGTTCAGCAACTTTACCTTGGAGATCCTTCCAATGTCTGGGTGAGATGTCATCTAGTCCCAGGGGCTTATTAACTTACCTGCTTGGTCAAACCTGATCTGGCTCCTATCACCTTCCTGCTGGGAAGAGTGTTGGGTGTAGGAATCTCACCAGCAGCAAAGACCAACACAAATACACTGAGCTTCTCAGGTATGATGCACTGAGTGCATAGTTGCTCTGAGATCATCTTTCACCTTTGGCCAGCAAGTGGTCCTGTGTCTGGCTTCCCAGTTCTGATGCATTCAAAGAACTCTTTGCTAGCAGCTCAAGCATCCTTTGCAAGGCTTTCCAAGTTTTAGGCGGTTTTTTAGTTCTCCTAATTGCCTGTTTACCTGTCATAATTTATGGGGTCTCTTCATTTGGGCAATTTTCCCATTTTTTTTTTTTTTAGTATCGATCCTCTCCTTNTTTTTTTAGTTCTCCTAATTGCCTGTTTATAATAATTCATAATTTATGGGGTCTCTTCATTTGGGCAATTTTCCCATTTTTTTTTTTTTTAGTATCGATCCTCTCCTTGTGATAGCCTCGACTTCTCTATTAAGCTGTGAAGGGATTTTGCTGGATTTATGTTTTCTTTAATTGCAATGCAAAATCTACCTAAACTTCTAACACAGTAATTTTGAAAAGCCTCCAGTTTTCTCACTTCCTAGACTACTGCTTTCAAGGTTGTTTTATTTTGCTTTTTGACAAATTGCCTCATTTTCACAGGGTTTCCTTTCTTGAAATTGAATATTCATGTTCTGGATTCATTTGGTTTTCTTTGCTGAAATCTAATCATGTTGAGACACCTGTTGCAGAGCAGGTCTCTCACGGCTACCTATCAAAGCACAGCTTGGGGCCAAACACAGATAGGCATCTTCTCATGCAGATTGTGCTAGGAAGTAGTCACACAGCATGTCAAAATTTTTTATGTCTACACCTCACCCTGCCAAGGCATCAGTCCAGTCTATAGAGGGACTTTACCACTACTGACTTTACTGTCTATTTTACAACTGCATCTCCTCTCATCTTGCATAACATTTCCTTGTCATATCATGACGGTCAGTCCCTGTGCCAAGCAGGGGACCCTCAGTATGATCCTACTATGACACCTTGTTATTAGGGGTTCCACCGCACACCTTTTTTCCTTGGAACATTTTTCTGCCATTACGCTTCTTATTACCCTTCAAATACAACATCACTCCCCCGCCAATATGTCTTGCTTTCTCATCCTGTGAGGTTGGTAGCTTGGCAACACCGTATCCCACTGATTGTCCTCTTCCCACCATGTCCCTGGGATGACTGCTCCATCAGGGTTGCCATCTGAGCCCAGGATTTCTCATTTCTCCATCCTATCTATCATCCTGCTTCTCCCAGTACCCTCAAGTGAACAATTCAGGCCTCTCATGAAGTCCCCTACCTTTCTGCACAGCAGGCAGGTTACAATGCACTTCACTCAGAAATCACAGATCCAGTTGTTATTTTGCCTAATATTAGAGTCTTTATTTCCATCACCTGCCTTTTCTTAGCCTTAGAGGCCTCCTGGGTTGCAGGATCACGCTTGATACAGGAGCACGCACTGATGCCAGCCAGAGGGCTGATCTTCTTTATGGGGTTAGTCCTCAGCTAGGAAGTTCCCCATCATTCCCAGCTGCTCCAGCCCAGACTCTGGAGGTGGAAACTTATCTCCCAGGGCCATGGGCTTCCCACACTGACAAAAGCTGCCCCAAGAGGTGATCACCCATAGTGCAGCCTGTACAATCCTGTGGGAAGCCACCACAATTCTTTCTGGCCTTTTTCCTGCACCTTGAGCAGGAAGGTCTGCTTGGTGTTGAATGCTTGCAGAAATTTAGCTTCTCCCCTTCGATTAATGCACTCTCCCTGTACCTTACAATGCCCATGGTAAGCTGGGTAGCAGCAGGCAAAATGCAACTGAGTATGAGGGTCCATGCTAACCTGAGAAACTCAAAACTGAGTCCTCACCAGTGCCAACTGCCTTAATCATTGCTCTCCCCGGCTGCTCGGCTACTGTTTTTACCCTCCCCAGGCCCAGGTGTTGCCTCCCTTTTTCATCACCCAAGAGACCTCTTCCCAGGGTCTGCTCACCCCACCAGGGAGCATCCAGCCAGCACAGCATCCGGTGGCTCAGCGCCCTCCCAAATACCCACCTGAAGCTCACACCCACTCCCAAAGGACACCCACCGATCACACAAGGCAGAAATTCAACAAGCTTATTTGCTTTCCAGGACCCAATCCCCCTTTTCTTCTTCCTCCTCCCTTCCCTAGCAAAACTTCCCCACACACAGTCCTGTTTGCTCTCCTCTGTTCATACCCAGGCAGGGAAGAACAGCAAGACCGCTTGCCTGTGGAAATTTCAAGGCAAGGATACAGATAAAATTCTAAGCCTTATGCATCTGTCTGGTGCTCACTTTCACACCTGCACAGCTGGATACACCAGGATAGGTTGGGTCCAGCTCTGCTGCCTCAGCATAGGAGTCTCAGGGCCCTTGAGATAGCTGAGCTTACCCCACTCCACTCCACCTGCCCCCCTTGATAGGGTATGAGCCACTGGTGGTCTCCACATCACATCTGCCGATGCTGCGAGACCTGTCAGCAACTCTAAAGCATTCGAGCAGCACTAGATGGCTGCTGTTTAGGCAACTGAACTGAGCTCCTTATGAACGTGAGATTTGTCCTGGAACAGCAGAGAAAGGATCCCGAACTGGAAACACAAAGATGTTTTGGCACAGCAGGTTATGGTATACAAGAAATGTTACTTCCTCCGAGGGAAGTAAGGAAGAGTAAGAATTAAAAATTATTTTTTTAGAGCATAGATATTTGACTTGATCAACTTGATTCTATATGGGGCTGCTAAAAAAAAAAAAAGATAATATAATTGTCCCACGATAGCAGTGAGAATGTAAATAGCAGTGAAAAAGCAGCCAGAAGGTTCTGGGCTTTATGCTTTCTTTTGGGCTGTCCCCCAGTATGCACCTCCTGACAGGAATGAGCTTTTCTGAGCAGGGCAGCAAAGCAGGGAGAAAGTCCCCAAACCCTAGGTCAAGCCAAGAATGCTCTGAGGTTTGACATCAGAGTTCTGAAGATCCCTTTGCAGCAGGTTTTATATCCCTGAGCTCAAGGATGTTATATGCTACACATTTTGTTATTAGCCATAAATTCTTTGCCATGAGATTTGTAGTCAGTTTTGCATCGTAAGTTTAAGCATGAAATAAGGGATGTCAAACAGAATATCAGTGATAACTATTTCAAACTTTATAATTAAATGTCCTTCAAACCTTTAAATTTCAGTATACAGTGATTGAGGGCTTTGTAGGATAACTTCTATGCTTTTGGAAGCATTCCCCATCTACACAAAAGCACCAAAAGAAGGCAATCTTGCTGAAGAACGTGTAATGTAATTTGCTTTGCTTTTTCATTCAGCTACAGTTTCTGCATGTCACTTCCAAATACAATATAAATTCAAAAATGTGTTGGTTTTCTTCCTACAAAAATGCTCTTCTGCATGACCAAGGACATTGTCTGGTGCCACAGTACATTGCACCATTCTCTCATATATTGTATAATTCCTTTTCCATTAAACCATTGCACATGCTTTTTCTTTGGAGTCTAGCTCCAAGGCCAGTAAGAGCAGTAGACAAGTCCTGTTGGGATTTCTCCCGGAATTTCATGGAGCATTCACTTCATATTTCAGTGGTTTAAGACATCATTCACTGGTGTCTTCTGTGGGTGTCTTTACAAAGAAGAAGGTACTTACTGCTTGTGAAATAGCCTCTGTATGGGATATACAGAGCTACGCATTGCAAAGTATAGGACAACTAAAAGTAAAAGTTTTCTTTCAAATGATATAATACCGCAGAGTACAGGGCAATCCACACTTAAATAGAAATTAATAAAAATGAACTTAAATATGGACTAAATACAACCTCCTTCTGATTTGGACATGACTGAGCTCAGAAGTTCTCCAGGGACAAAATATAAATTGCACAGCCACCCCTGGAAAGTTGATGGGGCTATGAAGCAATGACTCACTGCACATTTTACTGACTCAAATTATATTCTTAGTTCTCAAGCATATTATAATTAATAAAGTAATGCACAAGGCAACTAAGTTCTCCTTGGGACTATTTTGCAGTGTCAGTCTTTTGTCTTCTGTGAAATTACTCCTGATCAATATCAACTAAATAAGAATCCAGCCAAGGCTGGGCCCTGTATTGTATGAGAACAAATGCAGCAGAGAAGACTTTGAACAAATGAGCTCTAGCCTTGACAGAAGGCTGCAGCAGTGGCTATCCAATTTAAACAATGCATATGCTCAGGCACTGAACAGAACTATTAGAGAAGTAAAGGAAATATAATTTTTGCCCAAAGCCAACACACAAAGAAGTCATTGAATATTTTCTCATCAGTCCTTCATTTCACAGACATATTTTTCATTAGCAAGGACAAAGAAATGGCAGGTACTGCAAAAAACCCCTAGTGCTAGTGGTTCAGCAGCAATCGTCCCTTCACATCTATGCTGAACAGAAGCCACGACACTTGGCCAGGAAGATCTCTTGTTTGTTTTCCTCCATGCTGAGAGAAGTTAACCCTAGTGTCTTGGGAAAATTGCAGTTGGAGTCATTAACATTCAGCCCACACAAATCCTCGCTGTCGTTACGCTTGGGCATTGTACTCCCTTCACTGCAGCCCATAAACTACTGCGCGATGTTGCAGCCCAGCGTTAAGCACTGGCCATGTCTTTCAAAAAATAGTTGTATTTCAATGGCAGATGAAACATTTATTTAATATAAAAGCTTCAACAGCAAAATATATTTTCGACTTTTTCAGAGTATAGATGCATGGGATAGCAGTAATGAAATGCAAAGCTGACCAGCTAAAACTCAGAGGGGGTGGATTGAGTTTTACTTTCAGTTACACGAACCAAAATAACCCTAATTTAGCACATAGGGACACTTACTTATTATTTTTAAATAGTGAATAGCCTTGTTTCCAATCCAAAACCCAAATAAATCCTGCTTTCAAGCCAAAGAATTTTTTTTTTAATTAAAAACACAAAGGAGAAAGAGAGGGTTGTGGGTTTTTTCTCCAAGTTACATGAAATGTGGTAACCAGAAGCTGCACAATGCGAGATTAGAAAACCATGCGAAGGGGTGAAAGTATGTATATAAAACTTCATTTTGCACAGCTCCACCAGGGATAAAAGTGCTACTTCAGTGAAAGATATTATTAGAATTTGTAATGCTCTTGCCATGGAAATAGCTGTCATGTCACCCACCAGGATTATGGCCAGGTGGACAAATAAGAAGACCAGATGATACATGAAAGCAGTAGAGATGGAAGAATTTCTCAGAATTAGACAGCAATGACAAGGGAAATGAAAATGACATGTAAGGTCTAATTGGAATTCCTTTAGTCACTTGGAAAGGATATTAAAAAGCCTTTCTCAAAAGCGCTCTTATCAACATTTTCTTCAGGAATTAGAGTATAGCATAATTTAGACAGTGCATAAGCATATTAATTTTTTATTCTGCGAGCAGGTGGCAGAAAGCTTGCAGATATTAATACCAGCCCTTGTGCTCTTGTCTGAGCTACAGCAGAGCACGAAGCTGGGGAGCAATAGGCCCTCAGCCACGAGTCATCCACAGCCATGACCTTGCCATACAAGCTCACTGCCCTGCTAACACCCAGGATCATAAGACCAGGGCTCACCAGCAAGAAGCTGCAGGAACAAGGCTAGGAGGCTGAGCTGGGGGGACTAGGAGGGGACACATCATGAACAGGGTACTTGGATTTCATTTGTGCCTCTTCGTCCTGTTCAACAAACCATGCAGAAAGCACCCAAAATAAGGATTTAAGATACAATCATGTGTCTGCTGAACACCCACTCAATTCCCACACACGCTGTCCCTCACACCCTAGACAAACCTACCCTTGGAACCAGTGGCCAACACAACAGCAATGGAGGCTGATAATAATTGACAAAAGCTAGCTTTTCCAACCCAGTAAGAAGTTTCACCTGCAGCCCACATACTGATGAGCTGCTTTGGGAGACAGCAAGGCCCAGAGGTTGTGTCGACTGGGGAAGATACTTACAAGGCAACCAGAGAAAACACTCAAGACAGTCAGTCTGGATCTAGTCAGGGTCCCCGTTCCACACAATGGCTGGGAAAGGACTAGCTCTCATGGGCAGGAAAAGCTGCTAATTTTCCTCAGCTTCATACAGTGCATTTGGGGGTCAGTCTTACCCAATCACTTCTCCAGCAAGACAGGCCCAAGTGTCAGAAATACTCTGCTTGTAGCACGTATTCACCATTGACCCTCCCAGCTCAGGCAGGCAGCTTAATTGTGCTTTTATCCAAATGTCTTGCATGAACTGCCAACATCACAGCCCCAGTGAAAAGCAGGTTATGTGAGTGGATAAAAGAAAAAAATAAAAATCTAACCTTGCAAGATTCATTACTTCTTCACAACCTTGACCAAGATACAGTGATCCACGTAGTAACCATTGCACTGGGACTAGCCTATGGCTGAGCACTGAAAGAGAAACTCCACAAAGCAGTCGCTGAATCACAAATAGGCCCTGACCAGCCTGATCTGACATTGAGGTTAACTCTGCTTTTGGCAAGTGGTTAGATTAAATGACCTCCAAGTATTCCTTCCAATACAGCTATTCAACTCTATCCTTCCAATAACTCCTTATTGCATCTAGCCATTGCTAGCTGTACATCCATCACAAAAACTTACTGAAGATTCTCACTGTTCTCTAAGCTCATCCTGAGCTATAAGCTCACCCCAAGGTCCGTTCTCACCTGTATTGACCTTACTGCAATCAACAGGAATCTTGACAGTCTTTGGGGTGAGACAAACTAGAATAGGGACTGTTGAGTTCCCCTCCACAGCAGTTATCGGAGGGCTCATGTTGTTCCTTCACACAGTGCAAAATTGGCCTCTTTTGACATTGTTCTCCACATCAGAGCAAAATTGACAGGACATACTGGGGGAAGAAGCTACTCCTTTATTAGGCCTCCTCATTCTCACTCTCAAACCAGGGAATGACAAAAAGGCTGTGTGCACTCGTCATCCAGCCCCCAAGAAAAAGCCTTGGAAACCAGTCTACTGAAGGTCAGAGCAGAAAGTGGTGTTTTACCAAAACTAGTATTTGCTGAAAAAGTACCATATTTGCTGCCTACAGAATACTGGAATGAGGGCCATGCAGCTTGATTTGTCATGAAATGAGTGCTTGACGCAGATGTGCTTTTAAAAGAGTCAGGAACATTTAGAGCTAGTTAAGACGTTTCAAAATAGCAATTTAAAATATAATTATAAAAATATGTAGTATAATTCTTCAACACGTTTGTTGGCTTGCATGAGAAATTCGTACACTCTGTTGAGATGGCAAGTGGTAACAAAGCTTAGGGCCTGCCTTTTGAACTGCTCTTTCCAAGAGATAAGATCAGACCAACAGCCACCTGGCCCAGGAACCCTTCCCAAGTAGTCACCATAAGCAAATGTCTACAAAAAACTAGGAATAAGACAAGCTTGTATGATTCCTCACCCTAAGACTGTCCCACCTTTTCCCTAGTTCCGGCTCAGGCTTGCCCTGAATCAGATAGGTATGAGGGTTATGAAGGTTTACCTTTTTGTAGTAACAAATGACTCTCTCTTGCTACTAATCATTCAATCTCCCTTGAACTTTGGGCAGCCCCAACATCCTGTGGCAAATACTTGGCTCTTCAGGTCAGCCACTTGTTTAGAGAACCCTATGTTTTCGTTTGTTCTGAATCTGGGTGGATTATCTTCATTTGATGCCTCTCAGATCCACCCTTATGATCTACCTCATACTGGCTGAGTTCCGTCCCTATCTACCCTCCCCGTGCTTTTGTACACTGCTAGCCTATCCACCCTTACACACCTCTTCTCTAGTCTAGACTCTTCCTTCCTGCCACACCTTGGATCACCCTTGTTGCCCTTTTTTGAACTTTTTCCAGGTCTACCATAATCTGAATGATCAGAACTGTACAGAAAAATTCAAGGAGGAGGTACAAAAAAAAAAATACAGTGTCACAACGGTCTGTTTTGTTCCACATCATGTTACTAACTCCTAACATTTGATGTGTTGAGTTTTTTTAACCATCACAGAGTACTGACTGTTACCAATGTTTTCAGGTATTTGATATAATGCCAGATCAAGCTCCTGAATTATATTGTCCTGCTCCGTCAACTCTCATCTGGGCTATTATTTCACATGTGGAGTTACAATTGGTTTGTTCTTATGTGCATCCCTTAATGTTCATCTGTACTGAATTTCATGTGTAAATTTTTTGCTCTGTCAGCCAGTCTGACGAGGTTCTTCCACATGTCTTGACAGCCGGTCCTGCTCTTTACTAATCTGAACAATTTAATGCCATCAGCAATTTTTGGCAGCTCACAGCTGACCCCTTTCTGCAGGTCACATATAAATCTGCTGAACTGCACAGACCCCTAGGAGCTCCTCTGGTGATTTCTCTCTGCTGCAAGAACCATGCATTTTCTCCTGCCCTAGTTCCTGACTTTAAAGCCACATAAGGATTTTCCCTCCTGTGGGATGGCCAGGAATGATATTCTGGGAGGCAGCAAGTGAACATCCCCTATTCTGTGCTAAGCTTCAGGTCTTCAGCTTGCTGAACTGGGCTCCGCGTCTCTCACACGTTACATTCAAAATCACATCTCTGAATTCCTATAACTACACCAGTAACTTTTCTGCCCTGCAGACAGCAGATATACAGATACATCGCCTATTTGCCTTCACCCATTCCTCATGTACCAACTGCCTGCTAAGTTAAAAGGGGGTCTATAGATACATCAGTGCAGTTTTAGCCAGGTGCTGTTCGCCTGGGTTCAGGGCAAACCAAAGCCTGGTGTGAAAGACTGCTACAATGGTCTTTCCTGCTTAAACCTGACTGCGTGACACCAGGCACTACACAGGTCATTGAAACCTGAGAAAAAAAGACATCATTTCTGCCAGTTGTTTTCATTTACTACACAGTCTTTATGATGTGACCCCATCTTCTTCCACATGACTCTTCCCTTATTTACTGCATGAAATACTTGTGTTTCACTTAGCAGTTATTCAATATTTTGTTTTTCCCTTTATTTTTCTGCATGAAGCATAATTTAATCCCTGCTCTGGAGAAAGAATTAGTCACTTCCTCCTGTGTTTTTCAAGGCTGTCACCCCTATCAGATCTCCGAGCATGTCAGAAACATTCAGATGTCAAATGGGGAAAAATATGTGCAAACCCTGCCAGAATTTAGACATGCAGCTGACTGCTGCCACTCGAAAGAGAAGCACAACTGAGAGTCAGACCTGGTTTGCTTCTTTTATCATCCACGGCACCAGGGAAGATGCGACGTTTGCCCAAGGCTTTCCCACATGCCTCCTGACAGGAGAGGAAGAGGAAAAGAGAAAAACTTGGGGCGTCATTATGGACTTAGGAGTAAAGCCTGCGTTGGTGGACAGTGCTTTGGGTCCTCTACCTGTGACCTAAAACATCACCTCTTTTGCCTCTCAAAGCTAAAATACAGAGGCACCAAAGCTTCTCAAATAAAAAGTCACTGGACCTTTTTCCAGCATAGTCACAGCAATGCTTTCCACCATGGCATCAAACAGATGCTGGTTGGGAGGCAGTCCATGCCCCACTCACAGCAGGGCTATCAGTAAAACCACGTCAACTCAGTCACAACTTTGTCTAGCTCGGTCCCCAAAAGCTCCAAGGGCCCTCTGGGTACCCTTTCCTGTACACCACCACTCTCCTTTTTCCTCAGGTCCAACCCAACCACCCCACAGCACAGTCCGTGGGCATCGACCCTTGATATACTGCCTGGCACTACTGAGGGGAAATTGGGTCCTTTATCTTTGCGACTATTTTTCAAGTACTTGAGCACCTCAGCCTTTTCTGTGTCAACCACTGCTAGGCTGCCTCCCCCGTGTGTGAGCAGATCCATATTTAACCTGAATTTCTTTTAACAGCTAGTACACCTGCTGGATTCATCCTTGTTACCCTTAAAGTCTGTCTCGAGTCTTTGCTCCCGCTGGGCTTTTGTCTTCTTGATTTTGTCCTTAGGCACACCAGTGATACTTTTATACTCCTCTTCTATTGTCTCTCCCTGCTTCCATCTCCTGCATGCTCCCAGTCTCATCCCAGTTGTCTTAAAATGCTGTTTTTAAAAGACACTTAGCCTGAGGCAGACAGCTGGTATGGAAAATTACACCCTAGTCATAGTTTCTTAGTGTTATATGTAACTGAAACAATGATCTTATAATGAGCAGGGTCAGGAAATCTTAATAATTAGTAACTCTAGCCTTCCCACTTTTAATTATTTACTGTCACATGTTACAGCCAGCACTCACTATGCTCCTGCCAGAGCCATGTAATCCTTTTCAGCAGCCCTGAAGTGTATTTGTGCTACCCAAATAAATACAGTATTGATTTATCCTAGTATGAGTGCGCACTTGCTCTGTTTAACGTTATTGTATTACCTTCCACTATTTCTGCAGCCCTAGCCATTTTTTACTTTATTTCCATGATTTTAATCCTCTCCCCCAGCCACACCTCATTTTATGCACTCAGGCCCTTGCTGAGTTTTCTATTTGGATTTTTATTATATCTAATATCACTTGCCTGTACTCTGTTCCACTTTTTCTCATTTGACCTCAAGCTGTTCCCTGCCTCTCAAGCTCCTTCTCCCTTTATTTCCCCTCCTCTACCTCGCACACATGCTGCTCTCTTGCATCTCTCTCTCACACACAATCAGTTCCCATCTTCTCAGACTCAGCTTTTCTAGCTTGAAACAAGCTCTCATCCGTCATACCCATTTTATTCCAGTGACACTCAGTGTCGCACATTATCTTCCCCTCCTGCCATGAGGAGAGACCAGGCTCCAGTTCAGCATTTCCCTCAGGCATGTTCAATCCCTCACCCTCTGCACTATCCTCACCCCTTGTCCCCAGGGCCAGCAGCTGTCCCAGGCAGCCTGCACTTGGCAGTCCAGCCCCACGCGCGAACACCTCCTCCATCCACCTGCAGAGCCACCAGCCTTTTGGGGCTCTGGGAGAGCTATTCCTGCCCCTTGGCTTTGGTAGACAGATGGGAGATGCTTTAAGAAGAGCTGCTCCTGCACCCAGGAGTTGGGTTCGTGGTTTGGTGGGTTTTTTTTCCTTTCTTCTTCTTGGCAAGGACCCAAGATTAGCATTTTACCAGCTACAAAAGTCATCAGCTTTTCCTGAAGGACTGAGGTCAGTAAGTGGTACCCATGCCTCCCACCCAGCTGCTGTAAGTCAGCATAGACATCTGCCCCTTGCTGTTTCTGGATGCCACCAGCAACAGTGGGAGGCATGCTGTGCCACACGCCTGCGACAGCAGCCAGAGAGAACAATTAATCCAGCAAACTTGGAGGCAAAGCCCCTGCCCTGCACTTTCTGCATGATCTTGGGCAAGTCGTTCAGTTGCTTCACAATCCCTCACAAGAACAGTACTTTCCTGAACCTACTTTGTCTCCCACTAGCCTGTGAGATACCCTGAAAATATATAGAGCACCATGAATATTGATAAGATAAACAGGACTTTGGAATAAGGAATCAAGAAAGCTGCCGGGGAATGTTTTCTATTTTCTTTGCCTGGGGGAAGTGTGATTGCTATCCACTCGCTTTGGCAACATCCACCCACGCAGAAGGGAAAATAGAGGGAAGCTGGCAGAGCAAGAGCTCCAGCTCAGGTCTACAAGGACATACCATAGCGAGATTTGCCCACAGCAGATGCATCTCAAGAAAGGAAAGTGCCCGGTTCTTTGGTGGCTGACCAAAAAGATAAATCCAGGAACCGCCAAGCAGCTGAGTCTACAGGATCATTGTTCTAACAGCACTGTCCATTGAACTGCTCCATCAGCCTCACACCAAAAATCCAGATTGGCCAGATGGTCCCCTATCGCTGCGCAGATCACTCGGTACGAGGCAAACAGCCTTTGTGCGCTTGTCTTCTGAAGTGTTGCCTAATTTGTTTTTAGCTGTTTAAAAATTAAGTTCATCCTCAACCCTTTAGCTACTTGTGTTTGCTTCATTCTGTTAGTAAGTACTAAATATTTTAAAAGGTCTTATGAGGTACCATCTAACAGCAGGTTCAGTTGTTGCTGTACTGCACATTAATGATTTAACACACACACACTCCCCCCACCCAGAATAAAAATGAAGCCTAGAACAGTGCATTGGTATAACCTTTATATTACACCTCCGTGCGCAGCCACACGGGAAACTACAGCAAGGGGCTTCTGAGACTGCAGTGAGACGGCTTGACATGTAAGGACCTCCCTGTTCACATCTCCCTCCCTCTCCCTCTCACACCTTCTGCCCCCATGGACATCAGTCAGACCTGCATCCGTGACTCCAAAAATGAGGTGCCCCCTTCAGCTCTCCCGCTTCCTTCTTCGCTCCGTGCACCCGGGAAGGCTGCTTGTCACCCCGGGAACACAGCAGCAGACAGGCAGTCGTGCCACCTCCAGGTAAGCAATGCTTTATCACAGTGCCACAGGCTGAGTGGCATCAGACACGTGGGTGTCTCCCTGCACATTGAAGGGGTAAGAGAGAGAGTTACCGCAGAGGACAAGCTGTAGGTTGACCTTCCCCGCTCCTGCAGAAAATTTCCTTTCTTTTAAGGGAATTCTCATGAATGTTTCAGCTTTCATTGCAAATAACTGTCTTGTTTGCTCCTTCAGCAGCTCTTCTTCCACATATATCCTCACAGTTGTCCATAGGTACCACAGGTGCCCTTGGAAGGAGTCAGATTTCCCAGACAGCTCCACCAGCAGTGCAGAGGCTTCCCCAAACCCTGCAGCAGCAGGTTGCACCTCCCTGTGAGCTCCTGCCAGGGATCAGGGCGGGCACGCAAAAAGGAGCGTTCTGCCTATAATTATTTGACCTGTCAGCTTGACTGTACGTATTCAATGGTGTTCGCACAAAAAAGTTGACTAGGAAAGCATCGAGCCATCAGGGAAGAAAAAAAAAAAAAAAAAAAAAAAAAAAAATCACAGAAGCCATTTTGCGTACCCACAACTAAAGTCAAAGGCAGGCAGAGGGTGCTGGGACTCTGCCAATACAACTCTGAGTATTTGAACCAGACAACAAAAGCTTTGTCGAATTCAAGTTTCTGGCTACAAGATTTTATTACTTTTTATATACAAGACCATAAGACTATGTACAAGAGTGGGGGGGAAAGCAGACAGAAAGCCAGAAAATTAATACAGACTTAAGTTGAAACACCAACTTTGCCTCAAGTAACCTGGCATCAGGAGGCACTGCACAGTAACAATGCTAAAAACAACACAGGCAGAATTTTAAAAATAGTAACATGGGAATTATTAGCACACCAGCTTGCTATTCCCCTTCAGTTCTGTAACCTGAGAGGGCTCTACTACTGTTGAGCAAAATGCAAGGCACGTACTGTGGGTAGCATTAGCCTTGTAAGTACAGTGCTTCCCACACTGTTAAAAATAACCTTTCTTGTCTCTATACACTGGACTTTGGGGTTGGTTTTATTTTCCACTTTAAAACATCAAACAGTTTTGAGGCAAGCTAAGAAAAATTACTTCACCAACATAAACTACATGTGTGAGCTATGCACCCTGTTTATTGCATTTGATACAAGACAGTCAAGCGGCTCATGTCACCGGGATGCTTTCCTGCCTCAGCTTCATTTATCCCGACAATACCCCCATGACACAACCAGCCCTGGCCTATTGCTGCAAGGGGGGCTGATATGCAGAAGTGACTTTCTGAAAGCCACACAGGCTAGCAGAACAGGTAACTTATCTCCCAGTGCCCAGAGCTGAGATGATCCCTTATTGAACCCATTTTTTCCTCCGTTGCAGCCAAGCTCGTTTGTATTGCGACTGCCTCCCTTCCAAACAGATGAAAAACTCAGAACAAACCCCATGTACTCATCACAGCAGTAATAACTTGGGGGATCCCTGTAGTTTCTCACAGGGTGACGCCGTGCAGCCACTTGGCTGTGAGTACCAGCCCTCAGCTCAACCTGGGACCTGCGCACCTCCCTCGTGCTGTGGAACAGTGCTGAGATGCTGCAGCTGAACAGAGCTCTGGGGAGGAGGAGGGGGTTCGGAGGCAGGTCATGCTGCCCTCCCCTTTGGGGCAGAGAAGGGCTGCCCAGGCAGGAGGGGTCGGTGTGTAGGTGAGGGAAGGTAAGGACAGCCTCCAGAGCCCCAGGGGGAAATGGGGGCAAGCAGAGGGGAGCGGCCTGAGAGGATAAGCACAGGAGGACGAATGCAGGGCTTGCTCTAGACCAGGTCAGGAATATTTTATCTGGCCTTTCTACTGACCTGGATCAAGCCCTTGTCCAGTGTAGACTGGCAACATCTACAAGGAGATGTGCCAAGGCAGCATTACATAGCCAGAACAGCCAGTTTAAAAAAAGAGCAATGCATGAAACTAAAAACAGATTAGGCACCCAAGAAACCCCACACGTGCTACTTCCTTCCCAGAGCAGCTGTAGTGTTTTAATAGTGCATTTGAATCATCCAGCTCTTTTCAGGCTGCCCACTGGGCTGGAAACCTTGCAGTCAGGCACTCAGGTTTCTTCTTCCCTCCCAGCTGGCTCAGAAAGAGCCCCCCCGAGGTTTTCCGCCACCTCCCAGCCAGGCAAAGCCAGCGGGGCTACAAAACCAAGAGTTAATGGCTTCATACACGAAACCCTTTAACAACACTCAGGGTCCAACGTTTCTTATTTCATTCAAGTCCATTAAAGCCAGCTCACACAGCAACTCACGTATTGCTCTTGTCAGCAGACATTGTTTGAAGCTGACCTTCACTCAGGCCACAGCATCCCGAGATCCGATAACAACTCTGGCTTCCTCCGAGCCTCACCCCGCGCTTAGAAATGCACCACTTGGTTTAAGGATTTCAAGCTCTGTTTGCTGACAGGGAACATTGCATTTCCGAGCCCTTCTCTTTATCCTTAGCTAGTTACCAGTGACTGCCTCTGCTTGGTTCATTGATTTATTCCCTTCCTCAGCCTGCTGCAGATGACCTTGCTCTGCTCCACACACTGGGAAGGCCACGCTCTGCAGCAAAAAATCGCATATACCCTGAACCGAAGCACACAAACACTCCCAAAACGCCTCTCTCCCCTTCAAATAGCAGAAAGCGCTGCATACACATTAGGGACAAAGGAGGAAGCAGTGGTCAGTGTTAAACAAATACCTAATGTTACCTACTGCATTTTAAAGAAAGTTGTCAGGGTAACAAAAGGTGGTTCGGGAGTTGCTTTTTTTTTTTTTAATTTAACCTATTATTTTTCTAATATTGCCTGCTATGCAAATCAGACTTTAACATTATCCTGTCAGAAAAAGGCAGTCTATGTAACCATAAAGCCTGACTTTTTATTATTATTTTTATTTATTGCTACAGCACCAAGCAGTCACAGGCACTGCCTAGATAGGTATACACTATTCATTCATCTCGTCAACATCCGGAAGATTTTCAAGAATGACCAGTGAGATTGGAAGCCTCAAATCCACAGCACTCCAGGTGAGAAACATTGTGAAGAGGGTCATTATTTTTTAAATAAAGATCCTTTTAAAGTGCCTCATGTTGGAACACTGAGAAATCAAGGCCCTTGAAACCAGCAGTTAATTATGTGTGTCAGCCATTGGCCTTAACAAGCTTGCAGTAGAATAAGTAGTGTGTGTTGCTAGTAAGAAAATCCTCAGTTAGGCTGGGCAAGCTTCAAGCTAGATTATTTAGACTACAGGAACTATATACTTGCCCAGAGAGGAGTAATCTGTGGCATAAAAAGTGGTGCATCACCCATGTTCTGGAGGGATAAAGATTTTCCCTTTAATAATACTAATAAATACCTTAAACCTATTTAAACCTTTGAAATATACCCAAACAACAACAGTCCCTCAGCAGGATTCCCACTTGTTATGTCTCCCACAGCTCCTCACAGGTGATCTAATACTACACAGTTCACATCAATTATTTTAATTTTTTCGAAGGTATTTTAAAATACTACATTTTAGTTATGATTCCTGCCAGTGAGGAACTGAGAGGTGATGGAGGAGAGAGAGGAACATGAGCAAGGCTCCTCAGCATTCATTTAGGTGTTCGCCTTAAACCGTAAAATGCATTAATCCTCAGAAATTAAAGAGGTCAGTGTGCTGCCTCTGCCTCTGAAGTATTCAGCCTAGACAAAGCCTTTGCTGCCAGGAGGCAGGTCCAGCTGGTAGGGAAAAAATGTTAGAAAGTCACTGAATCAGCCAAGAGACTCCCTGCAGATTTGCTTCATTTTTCCAAGTCACTGCCAGCTTCCCATAGTCTCCTCCTGGATGCTTTTGACATGTCAGCTGCTAAAAGGACTGACTCCACTCTTTTAGGAAACTAGAAATAAGGGAATAAGGAAGGAGAAATACTGATATGCCATTAGCTACTAGCAGCATTTTATTTAGGAAACTGCTGTCCTGGAAGCTCTGCTGTGAAAGCTGTGAAGGGCACCGGGACTTGAGATGAAGACTTTTCCTTTCCTTCTTCAGAGAGGATCACCACAATCTATTTTGACAATGTGACCCAATATTAGATGCAGGAGAGTTCACATGTTTGTTCTCCTACAGGCAACAGACTGTCTAGTATACAAAGCTTTCGGTACATTGACTGCTAAGAGCTCCGTGAAGAGGAGAGGAAGGGCTGCTCCCTGCTTTTTGACACTGCTGTTGACTAAGCACCAGTGACATGCCCATCTGAGATGTGTACAAGGAGGGAGCACTACCCATGTCTGGGCTTTCAGCTGTGGGACTTGCTGACACCACTTTAGGCAGCCTCTGCGTGAGCATGTGATGATGTGTATGTTCTACCCAAGTCCCAACAGGAACGAGTAGGCAGGTTGTGCTCACCGGAGCCCTTCTCTTTCCCTAAGCAGTGATGGATAGTACACTGTCATGATCCAAGTAGAGATAGTGCAAAAAGTAGGAATTAACATCCAGTTTCTGTCATGGCAGTGGGTTAATGCAAAGTGCTGTCTTATACACTCTTGTGGAAAACATTTCTCCAAGATGTGCAAAGCAGAAGACTGTCAGACAACAAAACCACATACAGTAAGAGATACTTAGGTCAGAATAGGATGGATGGGACAGAAACCTAAGGCTATGACAAGCTGAGCTGGTACCAGAAGTAGAGAACTCAATTCCTATTTAATTAATGCCAACAAATAGGAGAAAAAAATATTTTGTGGTACTTATTTTGAATATAAGCGTTCACTCATTTGCTATCCCTAAGTAAGTGACTTCAAGTCTTCTGTGCACTCCTGTGGAAATGAGTTACAGGCACTTACCTCTGCTCAGCTCCAAGTTGCCTGGCATGACAAACAGGTGGGACCAGCCGCCCTTCCACGCACCCCTGTTCCTTCTTCAGGAACCATTCCGATTCCATGCATTACATGCACTGGAGAATAAGATACTTTTTATTTTTAATAACTCCCAGCAGCAGTCACATACTTGTTTTGTAAGATAATCCATGTCCAAAGCTCTACACAGAAAGCAACCACCGGTTGTCCGTCTTTTCCCTCAGCAGTATAACAGTCCCAGATTGCATGGGAAAGATGTGTGGGTAACTGAACCACACACCTAATCTATCATTTACAGAAAAAGGATATCACTAAAATGTCATTTTAGCTTGCTCCCCCTACCCTACAAACATGTGGCAGAGAAAGCTGTGGATCCATCTCCCAAATGCCATTACACAGCTCTGAAACCTCCTGCCAAATTTTGAGCATCAACTACCATTCATTTAGTAGAGCTGTTTGCTCTCAGTAAGGGACCTTTTTAACAATGAGAAGCACTCAAAGACTTCCCTGATTTACAGAAAGCCCAGCATTTGACAGCCTCTTCCTATCCCCAAAGGGCAAAATTTGGAAGAATAATTGGTTGGGGCGTTAGCTAGGCTCCACTGCAACACACTTCCAATCTAAACACATTTTAAAGACCAGCTTGTTTCTCTCTGTCCTCAACCATTTATTAAAAAAANCACCCAAGAACTGTTTTTCCTACCAGTGTCTACGTACTGCAGCAAAGCACAGAAGTTATATACGAAATCCCCCCTATCACTAACCCAATTTAAAGGAAGATTGCTTTCTAGTTAGTGAAATGAGTAGCCTGCGTTGAACTTGATAGAGGGTAAGCTACATCAGCTCTAAACCCAACTGATACCAGCATGTTTCAATTTTATCTAACTTGTCTACTTTATGGGTTTGTGTGCACAAGTAGACGTGAGGTCCTACTAGCACCGGGGGGGGGAGGGGGGAGCTCCACAGGCTACATGACATGCACCAAGTGCACTGTAGCAGAACAGGAGCATGGTCAGCTCCAGCACCTACAAGTGTTATTTTCCTGCTTATTCCTGGCCTTAATGTTTTTATCAGAACTCCAGCATCCTTCCTAGGATTTCTGTTCCTGAAATTGCTGGAGATGGTAAAGGAAGTTTTAGTTCTCCATCAAAGGAACGAACAACTCAGAAGTGGCCCCTGAGAAAGCGTCTCAAGAAACAATCAATTCAATATGGATTATAAAAGATTCAAGACTCCGTAGTCCTGTGGTGCCTACATTACTTACCTCACGATTTTTGAGTAATTGAGACTAGCAAGGTTCAGACAAGGAGGAAACTTTGAAAAAAGTGGAAGGCCAGCATATTCCTGTACCATACCTGCTATTTGATCTGGGTTCTCAGCCCTGATGCATATTTGACAGCTGCTCCTCAATTTCCATTTAACAAGAGTCAGTGGTTGGATACAAAGGCTCTGAACACTCCCAACCTTTTTTTTTTTTAAAAAAAAAAAAAAAAAAAAACAACCTCATACATGAGCCTGATCTGAGCTATTTGAGCCAACTCCCAGATTTTTAAGCACTTTCCTTCAGGTGCTTCCTGCCTAGAAAAGTAAACCCACTTTCCTAGGGAAGATGCTGCTTTTATGAAAAAGAGAAGATGTGAAACTCGGGACTGGGACTGGGCATGACAGCCTAACTTTCTTCAGCAAAGAAAACACAGCAATACTGTGGGTTAATCTGATTTATATGATCTCTCTTGAATCCCTGCCTAGTTATCTTTGCTGGTGCTGCAGAGGTGGTGTAATTTTGACATACTTGAATTTCTGTTGCAAAAGGGATGAGAGCACTAGAGAGGAATTCTGAGGGAGGAGGAACAGTTGTTAGAGCAGATACCAACTGCAACCATAAATAAAAACTAAGAAATACAAGTACTAAATGAATTAGGAAGCAGTTAACAAGATCAGAACTGAAGAAGTCATACTAATTTCAGGAAGCGCTCAGATTTTCATATGTGAGAGGTAACCTGAAAGGGAAAAGTTAAACAATTACCACTTCATTCAACCCTGGCATTAAAACTTCTAATTTTTGAAGAGCTGACATATATTTTTAAACACGTTGTCCTTGTGCCAAGGACAGAAAATCCAGCCTCGGAGTGATTAAGTGCTGAAATGAATGTATAGCTTCATAGACAAAGAAATAATCAATACAATATGCTAAGTGGCAGCTCTTGACCAAGCCACACCACAGGACAAAAGAAAGAGCAGGCCCTTGAGGTAGACTATTAAAATTCCAAGGATTTACCATTATAAAACATGCATTACTGTGGTACGTTGTTGATATGGAAACAGAAATACCTTTGAGACAAGTATAAAGAGGGGCATCTTGCAAACAAGTTATGGCTTACATAGCCTTTTTTCCAATAGGGGATCATTTTGTGCTTGTTTTAAGTCTAAACCAGCACCAGAAAAGTTCCCCAAAGAAACATGTTAAAGTGTTTCTGATGACTGTGAAAGCTATATTAAAAGGACAGCTGGAGTTTAGGAGGCATGAATTAAATAGGTCCAGATAAAAGAACATTAAACAGCTTCATTTTCTCTCCAAAACACACGTTGTCAGTTGGTAATAGCGTATGTACAGCTATACTTATTTGAAAGACTTGCTTTTTAGGTACATATATCAGAGGAACAGAGTTATTTTTATGTTTGACTTGGCAACAAACTCCTGTCCCTCCCAAACAAAAAACATGCTTTTTCCTAATTTCAAGGCTGAAAAGCTGCAGTATTCCGTACTGGCAGCGGCAGCAGAGACTACACACATCACAGCCACTGCAAAATGGAAAAGAGTGATGACACATCCTACCAATGCTGTGCCTGCCACACTGGTTTATTAGCAGCCCAAACGTTGCATTCAGGGTTGAGCAAGTTAGCTGGTACACGATTACACAAGTGTGCCAACATCTGCGTTACTCCTGAAGAACCTGTACTCACCTTTCCACAGGGCCACTGCCTTGACCTGTGGAAAGCCCAGTGGAGGCTGATGGCAGGAAATTAATTTCTGCAAGTGCTGAGCTCAGGAGACATGGATGGTTTGGTGGTTTGTTTGGGTTGGGGTTTTTTTTTTTTTTTTGCAAAGGANAAAGGACACAAAGATGATCTCCATTTGGTCAGTTTGTGTGTCAGCCACCAGTTACTCCTTGTTTTGTTACTTGCACTACACCCTCAGGCTTCTAAACAAGAACATTTCTGCAGCCCTGCAAACACAAATGGAGTGTCTTCCAGATACCTGGGGAAAAAAAACCCTAAAGGCCACATTTTTCTTTTTTTCTCCCCAAGAATGTAAGAGAAATTGTTTGATGAGCCCCAGGAGTTTTGTTCTCTCCTTGTAGTATGTAGCTAACTTGGATTCACAGACTGATGAAGACTTTCTTGGGAAAGCAAAGTGAAGAAATCATAGAATGCTTAGAATTGGAAGAGACATTAAAAATCATCTAGTTCCAACCCCCCTGCCATAGGCAGGGACACCTCCCACTAGACCTGGTTGCTCAAAGCCCCATCCAGCCTGGCCTTGAACACTTCCAGGGATGGGGCTTCCACAAGTTCTCTGGGCAACCTGTTCCAGTGCCTCACCACCCTCAGAGTGAAAAATTTCTTCCTAATATCTAATCTAAATCTCCCCTCTTCCAGTTCAATGCCATTACCCCTCATCCTATCCCTACACACCCTTGTAAAAAGTCCCTCTCCAGCTTTCTTGTAGGGCCCTTTGAGATACTGGGAAGCTCCTATAAGGTCTCCCCGGAGCCTTCTCTTCTCCAGGCTTAACCACCCCAACTCTTTCAGTCTGTCTTCAGAGGAGAGGTGCTCCAGCTTTCTGATTATCTTCATGACCTGCCTCTGGACTCACTCCAACATGTTCATGCCCTTCTTGTGCTGAGGATCCCAAAGCTGGACACAGTACTCCAGGTGGGGTCTCATGAGAGNGCCCTTTGAGATACTGGGAAGCTCCTATAAGGTCTCCCCGGAGCCTTCTCTTCTCCAGGCTTAACCACCCCAACTCTTTCAGTCTGTCTTCAGAGGAGAGGTGCTCCAGCTTTCTGATTATCTTCATGACCTGCCTCTGGACTCACTCCAACATGTTCATGCCCTTCTTGTGCTGAGGATCCCAAAGCTGGACACAGTACTCCAGGTGGGGTCTCATGAGAGCAGAGTAGAGGGGCAGAATCACCTCCCTCACCCTGCTGGCCATGCTTCTTCTGATGCACCCCAGGATGCGGTTGGCTTTCTGGGCTGTGAGTGCACATTGCTGGCTCACGTTGAGCTTCTCATCCACCAACACCCCCAAGTCCTTCTCAGGGCTGTTCTCAATGCATTCTCCACCCAGCCTGTATTTGTGCTTTGGAATGCCCCGACCCATGTGTAGGGCCTTGCACTCAGCCTGGTTGAACTTCATGAGGTTGGCATAAATAAATGAGTAATGACGCAAAAACATGAGTAAGCTCCAGCAGTATGAAACCATAATTCAGAAAACACTAGAGTTTACAGCATGCTTTCTAGTCTTTTTGATTGATTTGATATTGGCAGAAGAGCCTCTGTGGCAGAAATTGCACCAGATGACACATTCCAATTTCCACTGAGAAGTAAAAGGTCCTCAAGAGAAATAATCAAGCTGTTAAATTGAAGGAATGTGGAAAATTAATGCAGTCTGTAGACAAATGCACCATGACAGTACTGGAGGCAATGGCTGCTGAAACTGATTTAGTAACTACTGCTTCAGTAGGCTTGGAGTTAAGACTGGAGAGACACAATGAACTGTGTATTTTCTGTTGAACATCATTAGTTGCAAGAACAAGTTATGAAGCCACCCAAGGGCCCAATTTAGCACAGGTTGAGTCCAGCTACATTGTTGGTATGGTGTGGTGGTCAACCAAAACATGTTACACGTTACATTTCTATAGGCATTAGGCAGTGTACTGGCCCCCTCTGCCCACAGTGATGTCCAGGTACACTGGAAGAAGCCCACAAGCAGCATCCAGAAGTCCTCTCTGTTGTGGCAACTCTTAGGACACACCTGAAGCCTACCTATCTAGCCTACCACAGTGGTAGTTCACTAAGACAATTCTAGTGCCTTTGTCTCAAGCACCATCGTGGCACACTCTTTGTAGTCTTGACATGGCTCTGGCTCAGTCCTGGTTGCTGGACAAGCCTGAGGCATCCATTAAAGCCTTTTCATTTGCTTGATGAAGCTGTCTGCTACTTACTGCAGCAGTAGAGGCTGCACAAATAGGAAGCCAAGCCCTGACCCAAAGCCAGGTTCAGCGCAAGCTGTGGGGAGACCTGCCTGCAGGGTCTGCAGTGACCACTATCACAAACGGGCTTCTCTTACTGGGAAACAGCAGATATTGATGGGAGTTTCAACACGTTAACCCTACCGGGATTCCCTCTTTGCTACAGATCTGTATATTAAATAAGGGTTTTGCCAATCTCTTTTTGCCTCAGGTCAAGCAACACGAAGGAAAACACCAATCCTGCATAAGTACAATCCTGTCTCAAACCTGCATGCTCCAGTTCTTCATATACCTGGTAATACTCACCGCTCCAAGCCCCACAAGCCCCAGTATGACTATGGGCTACACAAGGGCACACAGACCCACCCCCAAAGCCAGGACAAGAGTCAAAGCCTTGCTGACACTGATGCAGAATCCTCCCTTTAGGAGGCAGGAAAGTCTCTTGTGCTCTTGTCCCCCTCTGCCCCCTAGAAGGGGTGGTCACAGAATCACAGAATCACAGAATGGTCAGGGTTGGAAGGGACCTCTGGAGATCATCTAGTCCAACCCCCCCACCAGAGCAGGGTCACCTACAACAGGTTGCACAGGACAGCGTCCAGGCGGGTTTTGAATGTCTCCAGAGTGGGAGACTCCACAACCTCTCTGGGCAGCCTGTTCCAGTGCTCCACCACCCTCAAAGTAAAGAAGTTCCTCCTCATGTTAAGATGGAACTTCCTATGTTCAAGACAGTCAAGACAAGTCTTTGTCCTTGAAGTGGACTGGCTCCTACATTTTTTGGTAATTAGTTATGTGCTTTAAGTCCAACCCAATATTATACAGTTAGTCAATCAGACTGAAATGTCTGCTAAGGGCTATCCCAGGATATTTTTGATTTTGAACTTAGAGGAAAAAAAATTTAACTAAAATACCAATGCAGTGAGAGAAGATATTTGAGTTTACTACCAAACAAAACCTGTTAACTGCACCTCCAAAAGAAGTTTCAGTCTAGACATTTTAAAAACTAAAGTTTTTCAATAGCTCAGTTTCTATAATTTTAAATAGCTAATGTCAATTTTTGTTGGAAAACAGAAAAGTCTAAGTTGTGTAAGCTAATACCTCAGAGAATTTGGTTGTTAGTTCTACTGAAAAAAAATAAAGCAAATATCCCATCAGCACTAGCAAAGATTATTATAAATAGCAATTTCAAAACTTCAGAAACACTCTGTATTTACACTGATGGCAGAATCCTACAGTGGCAAAAATAATTTTGCAAGACTAGGTACCTTCTAGGCACATTTTCTCTTCTTCATTTTCTCTCTAGCCATCAATAGCAACTTTAATTACATTCATACTTACTATTTGCTTACTGACAGAAAAAAAGAAGTAATAACATGGAAGTCAAGTAGTAGAGTTGTATATAATATATGTAGCTGGTACTGGTAATCTAATTTGACCACGGCATAGGCATGTAGTGACATGGCCACAATACATAAATATACAAATCAGTTTCTTTCTTGCTTCCTCTGCTTTATAAAATTCTAAAAAAAAATAATAAATTATAAAATTGAAGTACATGCCTAGAGTTTTAAGGCCTTTGATTACTTTGAACTGAATAACTCATCTAATGAAAACTTATCTAGAAAAGCATCCAATTTCAATTTGGGGATACTAATAGATGGTGATCTCACCTATTCCCTCAGTAGCAGGCTCAAAGGGCTCCTCACCCTCACCATCGAGGTGCTCTATCTTCTTCCACACGTCGTTTCCTTCATCTTCCAGGCATTCCTCCTCCTTATACTTTTCTCCAATATGTGACAACACTTATACCTCTCTCTTTCTTCCCACGCAGAAATATGTGCAGCAAAGCAACTCTTCTGTTTTCTCAATAGCTACACACGTAACAGGTAATTTTCTTAGTGATTTTTTTCCTAGAATTCCCAGCACTTGATTTCTTTTCTGACTCCCTCCCTAAATCTCAACATCCTTTAAAAAGCAATGCATGCAGTTATTCAGTACCTGCTTAACATCTGTGCATGATGATGGCAATGACAAGCTTTATGTAGCCAAGAAGCAAATAAACCTTTTGTTGCAGCACTTCACCAAGAGTTTAAGTTCAACTGTTTGTTCAGACCAAGACCTGTATCTTCAAGTTTCCAAGCAACAGGCTCTCTGTTGATGTGGCCCCCATGATTTTCTTACCCTGGAGGTGCATGTTTACATTAAGGCTGTCTTAAATCAGCAAAACCATCACAGAAATAGATTGCTGAGTAATTCCAATTTCACATACACTATTATACCTACCAGGGTAGAGTGCTAAAGACTTTTACCAAGACTCAACGTCAAAGAGTTTGAAGTGCACAAAAGGAGCAGATACTTTGCTTCTGCTTGTTTTGGTCACGTTTTCTGAGAATAGGGAAAGATTCCCTCCCACATTTTCTCAACATGTCCCTGGCATAAATGGCAACTTTAGGAATAAAACCCACCATAGGGATAATAGTGGGAAGGCACAAAAACAAGGCTGCAGAAAAATGGCTCATCTCCTTTTCTTCTGTACCACAGGAATATACTATCTTGTCACTGCTGCCTCACAAAGCACACTAAAAATGATTACAAGCACTTCCCTCCTCTCTCTAAGCCAAGTGGAAGAGCAACCACAGGGGACATCACACTGTCAGCTCCTGCTGTAAAACATGCAAAGGCTAATTATGCCATGAAGCAGACCCCAGAAACACACGCTCTTGCAATCTTTTTACACTGGAGAGGCACTTCAATACCAAAACAAAAACCTCAGCTTCACTACGTATTTATAAGAGGGAACTTCAGTTCTTTTCATTAGTCACTTAAAAAGCCCAGAGGAAGCTCTCATTGCAGCCAGAGTTGGCCCTTCTCATTGAAAGCTGTCCAGCTAAGGCAGTGAAGAGCCTGGGCTGTAGGATTTAATTTCAAGTTGTTTCAATAACAGTGTGCTATTGATATGCCCCTTGAACATTGCCCAGAGCCAAGAACACCCACACAGTATAAAGACATAAAGCACAATGAAATCTTAAGTGAATGGGCCAATTCTACCCTCACTTACACCAAGGCCAAGAGTATCTCCATTAAGTAAAAAGAAGCAAGAATGAGATCCTGTAAGTCTCCAGCAAAATCAGGCCAGCTGCAAACAAAAGCTATTTATAGTTTGGGTTTGCTCACTGACACTTGTAAGATAGCGAGAGGAGAGGAGAGGAGAGGAGAGGAGAGGAGAGGA